>JAJJMB010013226.1:0-46744 GCA_023531105.1 Papaver atlanticum
GATAGAGCGGATACGTGCTCTGGTTGAGAAGAAATACCAGATGATGACGATGATGGCAACGGCTTCTCCTCGATCAATAAGTTAATTATCTTTGATTTTTCAACCTCCCTCCCTAGAAGTACCGAATCATCTACGTCCGATGAGGTTAATCGGTTACGTTTTTTTATAAGCTCCAACTGCTCCCTAGTTTGATTTTCTTGTGACGTACCAGTATTTTGCAACCGAAAACTTTTACTGTTTTTGAAAATTTCATCCAACCTTTGATTGATGGCTCGAATTTTACTGGCCATCTTGAAACGAAATACAAGTGGGTTGGAGGACGAAACAAGAGCTTGTACCTTTTGTTTATTAGAACGCATGGTTCGGTAAGAGAACTCATCAACAACGTCGTCTGCATCATAGACAACGTCTTTAAGCCTTCTCAGCCAAAGTCTGACTTCACGATCATTCACTTGTTTTTCCTCAGCAGAAGTAATCAGAGCTTGAATTGACTCCAAGGTGTCCTTGAGCTTTCTTAAGTCATCTTTTACACCCCATGCCAGAGTGATCTGTTGAGCAATAACAGGTATTACCTTCTTAATGATCTCAGTGACCCCGTTAACAAGAATTTGTTCCGCGGCCATTATGAAAAATCTCAAGCAGATAGAAAAACAAAGAAGAAGAAATGAATGAAGATAATAGTGTTTTTTTTTGAGAGAAATATTAAAGTGTGTAGAGTAGAAATATGAATGTGGAATGAAATGAGTCTTCTTGGATGGCTCGCCGTAGTTTGGGTATCTTAAAAATCTCAACCATTTGCTACCTCTTTCCTCCATAAAAACAGACAGTGACTTCTATCTATAACATTATTGGCTGGCAGGTGCCAGTATACCCCAGCATTCACCACTTACCCCAACTTGTCTAAAAGTAGTTGAGTCTTTGTTATGTCTGTTCAATTCAATTGACCAGAATGAATTATTGTTGAACTTAAAGTGAGAGATTTTTACTATTTGCCGTGTCAAAATTATTTTTACTGTTTGTCTGTAAAAACAAAAAGTTACTACACCCAGATATAACCTTTGTTTGAGTGATTTTTCTTTCTATTACGAATATAACCTTTTCACAAAATGAAGGCTTACAACTTTCAACTCAGATAATTCCAGTCTCTATAACAAGAATTAGAATCTTAATTACTATACAGAATAGTAAAATCATAATGAAAAAAATACTCAAAAATTCCTCAGATTGTTAAAGGAGTGGTAAAAGAACTAGGCTTATGTCGGTGGAAAACGGCGACGAATTTTAAGATACCCAAGAACCTTCAAAAACAAATGGCAGGAATCCTGTGACGACTTTGTACTTTTGCTGAATCTGCAATTTAATATTACAAGAAAAATTAGCATGGACGCAATGCACAAATCTCTAATTGAAGGCACAGACATGGTACTGGGCATATTAGCAATTTGGACGAGACAACCTAAGTGACCATTACTTTTTGCAGTGTTGGATTTAAACCAGGATAAAACAAACAAACACAACTATGTAATATTTGGCAGTTGAAAAACAAGTTAGCTTTTAAATTGTTGTCATATGTTGTTAAGTTGGTCTATTTTGCTCTTTACTGAGGTTTCAGAAAGTTACCTCTAGAATCTGTTCGCTGCTTCGTAGACAGTTTCTTCCTAGTATGAAAACAGAGCCACCGGAGCCTCCACCAGTAATCTTTGCTCAAAATAGCGTTCCATTTTAGATTTAGACACTTTAAGAAAAAAATTTGCAATAAAAATCTGAGAAGACTTGTGGGTGCAAAATACCGCACAAACACTAATAGCGCGAAAGAGTACATTTGGTAACAGGCGAATATGACGAGTTCAATACACCTCTGATGACGAATGAGATTATGTCACCAAATCACACCAAAAGTGTGAAGATCAACGCGGTAGTTAAAAGGTCAGTGCGGCGATTATAAAGCAGGGCGAAGTTGACGCTCTCTCAGATCCGAAAATAAGGGATTTAGTAGCTGTCATCCACTATGTAACCTCCCTATAAAAGGGACAAGAGGTCATTGTAAAGAGAGATCTTTTTGGGGTGTTGAGATAAGAATTTTAAGAGAGAGAAAGTTGTTTTTGTTCTCCAAGTTAGGGTTTTCATACAAATTCTTTGTATTTGTTCTATCTTTTAATAAAATGATTTAAAGTTTTCTCTATGATGTTTTAGATTCATCTCCTAGAGTTATTTGGGTGCAGTTATGGGGATTGTAGGATTTCCTACAACTATATTGTGGCGCTAGAAACAACTTGGACAAGTGGGAAAGATGTTACTTGATTGTGAAAAGCAGTTTCTAAATAGTTATTGATTTTATCTTCAAACTAAAAATTTGGTTGCTATTTTCGTCGAATTTTGAGAGTCTCTGAAGTTAAGATCTGTTAAACGAAGCCAAAGTTTTCATCTCAGGAAAGTAGTTTTCGTCGATATCCTTTTTCGGATCTCTGAAGGATACTTTTACTTTGTCAAAAGAATATATTATTTCAGGAACAAAAGATGGTGAGGCAAGCATCTACAGTAGAGAACGTGATATCAACTAGGAGGAGTAGGAGAGTTGCAGGAAGAAGAAGAGACGAAATTGTTGAATCATCAAGAATGGGAGAAAGGAACAACCGAGCACAGCAAATCCAGTCTGAGATCCAACATGTGAAGGAGGAGAATAACAACCACAACTATGATTAGGTGAGTATGCACACCACAGGTACAGATACGGTGGAGGAAAACGAGGAAGTAACTCACAAAGAAGGACAATTGGAGAACGCGAAGAGAACATGACAATAGCGGAACTTAGACAAAGACTAGCTGAAGAAAGGAGGAGAGAAGAACAAACACGAGCGAATCTAACGCTTCAAAATGATGAACTAAGGGAGGAAAACAACAGATTACAAGAACAAAGGTCACGAACCACATCTAGGACAACACGTGCAACTTTAAGATCAAGGACAAGTAGGAGTACGTCAAGGCATATCCGGTCCAGTCGTAGGAATGATGGAAGAGAACAACTATTGAATAACAACTTTGTTGAACATTTTCATGTAGGCGACAATATACAGGAGGAACGCGGTCATTATCGCGTAGAACAAAATCCCATGAATGATCGATATGAACAAGGAGGCGAACATCACAGCGTACAACAAGATCCCAGGGATGAACGACACGAGCAACAAGGCGAACATAACAGCATCCATCATGACCAAAGGCAAGAAGATGATGCAGAGCAGGCGAGAATAATACTAGAAGGAAGAGAAATGCTGCATAACCAACGTAACCGCGCAGAGGAAGAAGGTATAACCTGTTAAGAGCAGCAATGGAAATTACATCTCACTTTTGAATGCCAAGCTCAGCTAATCCATTTGCGAGTTGGCAAACACTCTGAACGAATTCAAGACCAGTCTTTCGCCGGTCCCTAAAGATTGTGAAAACTCGGTCATTTCGTACAGTTGATATTCGACTTAGGCACTGGCACATGTGGCCCAAGTATTGCTGGTTGCTTGAATTATCAACGTCAGTCATATTTGAAGAGAAGAAGATTGAATTCAAATTTCTTTTGGATAGATAATTCTGGTGTGGTGGTGTTTCATACCTTCAGTACAGTTTCAGACAACACTTTTGGGTAGATTTTATAGGATGATGATGAGGTTATTGAGCCAATCAGAGTTTGACAGGTTACTCCATGAGTTTTTGTGGAATTTGACTGGAAAATCGGACTTCACATTTTAAGAATTTAATACAGTAAATAATTACGTTGATATTATTACTATATCAGTAGTTCTGGCCGTCCGACCATAAAAAGTCACACATTTGAATACTGACATGAGTCGGCTCCTCCCCTAGAATTTTCATAATGAAACGCATATGAAATTCTAAATACAGTCCTTCTAAATATACCGAGCTAAAAAGAACTACTTTAAAACCAAACACTGACATGAGTCGGCTCCTCCCCTAGAATTTCAAAGGGCTGGTTTTCAGGAGTGGACGGTTACTAAATCGCCTCTTAGCTCGGTATGTTCAGAATTCCTGCCTACTAGACGGTGTGTATCTCGGGTAAGTATCTTCGTGGGTTACGCTTCCAATGTATCATTTAGTCACGCGATTTGACTTCTCATAAACTTTGATTTGATTATTGCAATTATTATTATCATCGTTTCCAATTAGATAAGCTAAAGCTGGCAGGTTACATGCATCCTACATCCATTTCCACCACAGTATCTCAATGTCTCAAAGATGAAGCGTTTGTGATTAGGCCGAGTCGACCGAGCAAAGCGAGGGAGGACCTTTATATGACCATTTTTTTTTATAAATTATAAGTGATCAATTGACACAAAAAGATTGAATTTGGCGTCCCAACCAAATTTCAATCAACAATGAAATGTCCTAAGTAACCCTTCCTTTTTAGTCCAATTACTATAAGAACGCGCAATTGGGGATACTAAAACTAATTGGGGGATACAACTAAAAGACAAAGACGGGATTTAGTAAATCAAGGTCACCCCCCTATCCATGTATTTTAACTAATTCCCAATCTACCCCTCACTAATCAAGTTTAGTGGTTAGTTATAATTAGCTTAGTTAATAGATTAGTTTGATAATGATTAGTATAAATCATTATCATTGAATTTGTTAATGCAACACTATTAAATCAAGATATTTATAATCATTAAGGTTTAGGTGAAGAACAAACCCAGCAAAGTAAACAAGCCGAATATACGTATAGGTATTAATGTATTGAAATTTGATTTTTTTTCATTGAATTCGCCATTGTTACACCTGAAAAAGCTCAGTACCGGCATGGTAAAAGTAAGAATACTATGCCGAAAAGGACTAAATCGGCATAGTATTCATACTTTCACCATGCCGATACATAATATTCCTCGATTTTGAAATTATAAGTACTCTGTCGGCACAGAAAGCTCATTATCAAGCATGCCGGTAGTGGTGCCGGCAAGATATATTACTTAAATTTCTTTGCCGGCACATGATGCAAATTTTTCAGAAACTTGATTTTTTTTTCACTTGACTATCGACATTAATATATTTCTATCGAGCATGCCGGCAATTAATAATTTTGGCATGGTATTCATACTAAAAATAGTGCCGGCATAGTAAAACGGCGTGGTGTTTATTCTAAAACTATGCCAGTACGCAAAAACGACATTGTGTTCATCATGAATACAATGCCGGTATTAGCTGAAACTGAAAAATTTCAGTTTAATTTTTTTTTCTCTAACCTAAACGAATTCTTTTAAAACAAATCGATGATTAGGTTTCTTTCAATGCTGGAGAAGAGAACAAAATGAGAAAAGAAGAAGAAAAGAAGTTAAAATACTAAAGGGTATTTTAGTATTTCCATACCCAAAATCATCCCTTAGCGAACACTATTGGATGGGGTTAGTAATTTTTATCCCCCAGTTAGTTTTAATATCCCCCAATTGCGCGTTCTACTATAACTCTTTATATATCCTATTTTTTTAGGGGTATAATTGGCAACCAAACTTTAATATAACATATCTAAAAATCTGTGCCTTGGAATTTTACAAATTTTATCTCGTTGGAAAGGTTATAAAAAATCTACGCAATGAGTAAAAACAACAATATCAAATTTAAAGTTTTTATGAAAAATTCGGAGGTATTTATCATTTTAGGTACAATTTTAGAAAATTAAATGTATATCCATTATGCAAACCACCACAAAGGATATATAATACTTTATGTAGCCATATTTTGGTTTATGCATCAACTAATTTTCCGTTGCAACTAATAAAACGATGTACTCCTTCCGTTTCAAGAAAAGTGATACTTTCACTTTAGACACAATTCTCGAAACCTGAATGCATAGCCATTATGCAAACCACCAAAAAGGATGCATAACACATCATGAAACCATATTTTGGTTTATGGATCAACTAATTTTTCGTTTCTGTAAAAGTGATACTTTCACATTTCGTTTCAGGAAAAGTGATACTTTAACTCCATTTCAGGAAAAGTGATACTTTCGCTCCGTTTCTGAAATTGAGCGAAAATATTACTTTTTCTGAAATGGGGCGAAAGTAGTCACAGACAACTCCATCTTCAGATTCTTCTTCGGTCGGCCCTTCCACCGTGGCAACGTTTGTACTAGTTTAAAAAGAATCCTATTATTGGGGCTTTATTGGGTCATGAAATAGCAAATCCAATAACCTCCTATCCTATTATTTAATTAATGCCTAAAATACCCTCAATTGAAATAGTGTTAATTAGGGTGATTAACTAAACTAATTACGATTAGTGTATGAATTAGGATTAATCATTGTACTAATTTTATGAAAATCAAACACTTTTTTTTCATCAATTTTTGTTTTCTCCTTTTTTGTTTGTTTGATTAAGTAGGAGAATTCTGAGGATTTTTTTTAACTTTTTTGAAAATCAACCACCTAATATGGTAAAGAATATCCTTAAATTACTCAGGATAACCTTATATGTAGAGGATTTTGTTGATTCAAATCGGAAAATATTCATTAAAAATCTGGGTATTTTGCAGTTTCGGCTGGGAAAACATCAAATCCCAGACGCAAACGACAATTATTCGGCTGGGATAATTTGTCGACCCAATCGTAGAACGCAAAAACGGTTGGGAAAAGATGGTGTTCCAAGCCGTATTTGTTATTTACGGCGGGGAAATAAAGAACGCCTAGACGAAATCATTTTTCTGATTCCCAGCCGTAACTGGTTCTGGAAAAAAAAAAAAAAAAAAAAAACTATTCGGTTGGGAAAACCAAGCCGAAACATGTAATTTCGGTTGGGAACCTAAGAACTCCCGGCCGTAAACACCTTCAGAAAAAAAAAAATTTACCAAAAATTCATAGAATCATATTTTTTAACCATTTAAAAGCAAAAATAAATGGTGGGTTTTCTTAGTTTTTTCTTTTTATAATGATCACCATCTTTATTATGATCTATGAATGAGAAGGAGAAAGAGAAGATAATAGTTTTGGGTTTTCTTTATGATCATCATTCTCATCATGATGAAACTATGATCATCATCTTTATCATAATTTATGAATGAGAAGAGAAGAATGGGGAGAAGATAATAGATTTGTTTTCTTTTTAACGATCATAATCATGATGAAGTCATGATCATCATCATGATTTGTAAATGAGAAGATTATAGATTAATGATTATTTTTTATGAATAGTGAAAGTTATGTTAGGGTATTTTTGACCTTTTCATATACCTTAGGTCCCCTATCCACCCTTTGGCTACACATATCATTTTAAGCCCCTAAAAACTCAGCCCCCTATAGCCCAATAATAGGATTCTTTAAATATCCTAGGCATGCATATATCAAACAGATTTTGGTTATTTGTGTTCAACTAACATGCATGTCTTTCATAAACATTTGGTATAAAAATAGATTTTTATTATAAGGAAAGCTGAATTGTATTAGGGGAAAGCTAAATTTGACTGACTAAGGTATATTTCCTTTTAGTTCAGGTTAACAACGAGGAAGTGTCAAAAAATTTCTTTCCTCCTAACTAAATCCAATCTGTACCATTTTTCCCTCAACTTTACAAACACCGTTGATCTATAACAACATAAACCAGTACGTGTTCCCCTATAACTTGAATAATGAAGATGCCGATTTGGATGATTACGACCGCAAAGATTATGGTTTGTTCTTTGGTATCAAGGGGAGAGTATTACAGTTAGTCGAAAAGGTACTGATTTTGATGTACATAATTTGAAGAATTTCTTTTCGCCAAGATCTTCTTCATCTTCCCATGCTCCCTTTCACTTAGATATTACAATTCAAGTTAATATGAGCTAACTCCATAATCAGCGCGCTGAAATGTTGAATTAAAATCATGATTCATGATAGTGGTACGTCAATACAATTAATGTCCCCTTATACACATCTTCAAAATATTAGCTTCCCCTATAATTCTTTCGCCCGATACAATTCATCTTTCCCTATAATAAAAATCTAAAAATAGTCTGTGACCGCATAAAGTGTTTTACATTGATATACTTGGACTCTTACTGCAATTACATTAAAATACCCTCTGCCTCGATTATTTTATAGGTTTCCCTTCAGGGGCATAGGCAGTGTAATGCAAGGGTGTGCAATTGTATACCCTTGAATGTCACATATCTCTATTTAATGTTAGTTTTGCAAACCAAAATCAAGGACTAATCGACTTTTGCACCCCCTAAAGTTTCAAGAGTCCATCCGTCCATGACCCAGTGCCACTTAATATCCTTACCCGGTGGAATTTATCTACCTGAGTATAATTAATTCGTCTTTTTTTTTTCTTTCTGAAATTCATTTTTCCTGACTAGGGTTTGTGAAATTGTGAGGATGCATTTTCTCTTTCCAAATTCACTTATTTCGCTTTCCATAACCTCGCCCTTGGGAAATAACGTTGAACTTTTTTACGGTGAAATATTGTAAATCAGTCTGAATGATCTCGGTAGCAGTTAGTGATTAGACATCAATTATACTCGCACGAAGTGTTTGACATTTGTATTTGTAAACCAAATGAAGCATACACTGATACACCTCCATCCAAGACCTTTTGAGTTGAGGTTGTACTTTGTATATAGTAATTTTATTGATGTCGACCTTTATGAGGTGGTTGTAACGCAATTTTTGATGTGATATGGTAAAAACAAAAATTTGCTATTTTTTAAATTTATTCCACCCAGTATTTTTTTTTTTTTTTTGCACCCTCTCTAAAAATCCCGACTCCGTCCCTGTTTAATTTCATACCTGCTAAGCTGTGCGAATCTAGTTTACTTAATCTGTGGCATGAATCTTTCAAGGGGATCCTCCCTCCTTGATAAATATGTTAGTCTTAAATTTTTCATTAATATTTAAGAAGAGAGAGAAAATAAGTGAGAAAACCGAAAATGCTATATGACCAGCTAAATAACAGCTGAGTAACAACAAAAACTGACATGGAATCTGACGTGTGTGGGGGGAAGCACTTTTCTTTCTTTGTCCAGTAACCGTTAAAGAAAAGGAAAACTAAATTATGTGAATAAGTAAATCAGTTTAGATGTGTAATTAACTAACATGAACTTCATAGACAAAAGAACAAAAATGATGACTTTATTTTGATAAAGATGAACATTATGAAGATTATAGTGATGAAGATGAAGTTTTTGATGGGTTTCAAAATCTCTTTGTACTGTTTCCCTGGTTAAGATGAAGATATATATCCTACAATAGCCGGAGATATTTCAGAACAAAAATCAATAATTGTTTGTCCAAAGTATTAGCGAAATTGAAGACTTCGTCTAACAAGCCATATAGATCGTGATCTGTTCCCAATGAACAAATTAACCCAACTCTCTCAAAGTTAAGAAAACTCTTTAAATTATCCCAATGTTATAAACTAAGAATTTGAAAATGCCAAACATAAACAAATAGAGAGAAAAGTTATGAGAGAACATTTCATTCATGGAATTAGTATATCAAATACAATTGTGTAAGGACCTCTAATTATAGGTCCTACAATAGAGTGGGTTGTTAATGGCATTACGTATTAGAGGTAATGGCATGCAACCATTTCTAGCCATTAACATGTACATAAGATGGAGGTTACAAGAGAAATAAGAATGTGTAAGGGTGGTGAAGAAGATGTAAAGGTGGTGGTGTAAGTGTGGTGTGAATCCACCAAATAATTATTCACAATACTCCCCCTTGGATGACACCACACTACTATGATACTGCCTCGTTAAAACCTTGCCAAGAAAACCCAAGGGGGACAAAACCTAGACGAAGGAAAAAGAGTACAAATCATATCATGGTGTTGGGCGCGTTAAAGATTGACTCATTAGAACCTTGCTAGGAAAACCCATTGGGAAAAAACCAAGCGCAGGAAAAAGAGTACGACGCACATAAATTTTCATTACACAATAGTGATTTTCTCCCCCTGATGATATGCACCCATACAAGTATAGAAAAACTAGTTACATAATGTTGATCTTGAAGTAGAATTACTGGTCGTCTTTGTCCAAAACAAAATATAAGTCTGTCTTCAATAATGTCTTTGGATATCACTTTAAGCAAATTTTCTTCATGTTCGTTGCCTCATCAAAACCTTGTCGGAAAAAGGAAACAAACCTTGACTAAGGAAAAAGAGTACAATTGTAGATAGATGTGTAATGAAAAGGAAAACTAAATTATGTGAATTAGTAAATCAGTTTAGATGTGTAATTAACTAACATGAACTTCATAGACAAAAGAACAAAAATGATGCCTTTATTTTGATAAATTTGAACATTATGAAGATTATAGTGATGAAGATGCCGTTTTTGATGGGTTTTAAAATCTCTGTGTACTGTTTCCCTGGTTAAGATGAAGATATATATCCTACAATAGCCGAAGATATTTCAGAAAAAAAATCAATAATTGTTTGTCCAAAGTATTAGCGAAATTGAAGACTTCGTCTAACAAGCCATATAGATCGTGATCTGTTCCCATTGAACAAATTAACCAAACTCTCTCAAAGTTAAGAAAACTCTTTTAATTATCCCAATGTTATAAACTAAGAATTTGAAAATGCTAAACATAAACAAGTAGAGAGAAAAGTTATGAGAGAACATTTCATTCATGGAATTAGTATATCAAATACAATTGTGTAAGGACCTCTAATTATAGGTCCTACAATAGAGTGGGTGGTTAATGGAATTACGTATTAGAGGTAATGGCATACAACCATTTCTATCCATTAACATGTACATAAGATGGAGGTTACAAGAGAAATAAGAAAGTGTAAGGGTGGTGAAGAAGATGTAAAGGTGGTGGTGTAAGTATGGTGTGAATCCACCAAATAATTTTTTACAACACTCCCCCTTGGATGACACCACACTACTATGATACTGCCTCGTTAAAACCTTGCAGGGAAAACCCAAAGGGGACAAAACCTAGACGAAGGAAAAAGAGTACAAATCATATCATGGTGTTGGGCGCGTTAAAGATTGACTCATTAGAACCTTGTTAGGAAAACCCATTGGGACAAAACCAAGCGCAGGAAAAAGAGTACGACGCACATAAATTAGCATTACACAATAGTGATGTTCTCCCCCTGATGATTTGCACCCATACAAGTATAGAAAAACTAGTTACATAATGTTGATCTTCAAGTAGAATTACTGGTCGTCATTGTCCAAAACAAAATATAAGTATGTCTTCAATAATGTCTTTCGATATCACTTTAAGCAAATTTTCTTCAAGTTCGTTGCCTCATCAAAACCTTGTCGAAAAAAGGAAAAAAACCTTAACTAAGGAAAAAGAGTACAATTGTAGATAGATGTGTAATGAAAAGGAAAACTAAATTATGTGAATAAGTAAATCAGTTTAGATGTGTAATTAACTAACATGAACTTCATAGACAAAAGAACAAAAATGATGACTTTATTTTGATAAAGATGAACATTATGAAGATTATAGTGATGAAGATGCAGTTTTTGATGGGTTTCAAAATCTCTCTATACTGTTTCCCTGGTTAAGATGAAGATATATATCCTACAATAGCCGGAGTTATTTCAGAACAAAAATCAATAATTGTTTGTCCAAAGTATTAGCGAAATTGAAGACTTCGTCTAACAAGCCATATAGATCGTGATCTGTTCCCAATGAACAAATTAACCCAACTCTCTCAAAATTAAGAAAACTCTTTTAATTATCCCAATGTTATAAACTAAGAATTTGAAAATGCTAAACATAAACAAGTAGAGATAAAAGTTATGAGAGAACATTTCATTCATGGAATTAATATATCAAATACAATTGTGTAAGGATCTCAAATTATAGGTCCTACAATAGAGTGGGTGGTTAATGGCATTATGTATTAGAGGTAATGGCATGCAACCATTTCTAGCTATTAACATGTACATAAGATAGAGGTTACAAGAAAAATAAGAATGTGTAAGGGTGGTGAAGAAGATGTAAAGGTGGTGGTGTAAGTGTGGTGTGAATCCACCAAATAATTATTTACAACACTCCCCTTTGGATGACACCACACTACTATGATACTGCCTCGTTAAAACCTTGCCAAGAAAACCCAAAGGGGACAAAACCTAGACGAAGGAAAAAGAGTACAAATCATATCATGGTGTTGGACGCATTAAAGATTGACTCATTAGAACCTTGTTAGGAAAACCCATTGGGACAAAACCAAGCGCAGGAAAAAGAGTACGACGCACATAAATTTTCATTATACAATAGTGATGTTCTCCCCCTTATGATATGCACCCATACAAGTATAGAAAAACTAGTTACATAATGTTGATCTTCAAGTAGAATTACTGGTCGTCTTTGTCCAAAACAAAATATAAGTCTGTCTTCAATAATGTCTTTGGATATCACTTTAAGCAAATTTTCTTCAAGTTCGTTGCCTCATCAAAACCTTGTCGGAAAAAGGAAAAAAACCTTGACTAAGGAAAAAGAGTACAATTGTAGATAGATTAAGAAAAGGAGTTGGATATATATATATATGTTTTCTCGTTGAAGACTTTGAGAAGGAAAACCTAGTGGGACAAAAACCTTAACTAAGGAAAAAGAATACAACGCGTAAAGTTAAAGATATCCAATATATCTCAGTTGATTGGTTTGACGATACGGTACCACAAGTAGCTAATCAGCAACCATCTTCAACTCAAGAAAAATTGTGTTGGTAATGGAGACCTTTATGTTGCCCTAACTTAATTTCAAATCTCAAGTTGAATTGTCTTTGTCCAATTCCCAATGGTTGATTTCTAGGATATGTGATAGACGCATTTATGTGTCTATTTTCATCTCTTTTGTGTATAGTGTTAGTACCCATTTTCGTACTAATTTTGGCATTTTATCTCTTTGTAGGTGTTTTTGGAAAAATAGGCTTTTGCGGCGAATTTGGCTCGAAAAGTGGTTTTTGCGGTCATGGGAGAAAATTACTAAGGGGCACCCAAATTACTAAGGGGTGTCCATTTGTTATTCTCACCCTGGTCTAGATAAGGGGAGGTCATCCCCTTCGTTTGAAATTAATTTTTGACGGGAAAAGAAAAGTTCTTCGCTGCGCAGCGAAGTTTCCATCTTGGGTTGGATTTTTGGCACCGATTGGAGGAGATTCAATCGCCAAACTAAGTTGGGCTGGACTTGAATGGAGTAAACAGAGTTGGTACATCTGTTTGTATCGATTAAAATGGGATGAATGATCGGGTTTTGATAAAACAGAAAAAAAAAAAAAACTATAAACGGAAACAGGCAAGTTTTCGAGTAAATTTGGAAGATACATGCTATATATCGCAAGGATTTGTTTGTCGAAGAATAAGAGGATAGTTTGGATAATTCAGGAAGGAGGTGAAGTGATAAAACAGGATAGAATCTTCAAAACTTGGCAGAAAAGAAAATTTTATTTTAGGGGAAGAAAAAGAGATTTGATCGAGTTTAAACCGACCTGTGAGGGATATATAAGCTCTAGGGAGGCCAAGGAAGGGAAAAAAACACTTATGAATACTTTAGGGGAAGTTTAGAGCCTTAGAGAAAGCCAGAAAATCAGAGAAGAAATCGTTTTCTGCTGCTGCTGCGAAGAAGGAACGAAGAACATAAGACCCACATACAACAGTCGCAGAGGCAGAGTTATTTTCAGTGACAACGAGTTACGGTCGCTCCTGTCTGCAGTCACCGAAGCCATTCAGCAACGATTCAGTCTTCTGTATTAGACTTTCAGCGACTACAATTTACCCTTTTCTTCCTTTTAATCAATTTTTGAGCCATAAACATGTATTTTGAGATCATGATTATTTTTAGAAATTGTATTAGGGTTTCTTTATTATTTTGTAATTTTTCTTTTCTTTTTTTGGAGTTTTTGGACTTTGGACATTATTCTATTTTTATTTTTATATACCCTACGGAAGGGTATCCTTAAATATAAAACTGTTTGCAGAGAAGTAGGACAATTACAATATTGTCTCTGCACCTTGGGTTCGTACACTGACAAAGGAGTCAGTCGCCCGAGTCGACTACAACCGATTCATCCCCCGTCTGGAACGGGAGGTAAGATTTTGAACACTCGCGAATCCCCTGTTAGCGAGTTACTGTATTCCTTAAGGTGCTTATCTATTGAGGTTCTGAAGACGGACATTTATTTTCCTAGTAAAGGGCAAGGCCTAGCCATACAAGATAAGGGTTCGGATTTCATCACCGTTCTCTTCTTGCCCGCCTTAAGAAAACGATACCAAACGCGAACCCAAGCTTAAAATATTGACTAGAACGAGACTGATAGGGTAACGAGCTTATAGGAAAGTCGTTCAAAAGGATCGTATTGGGTATCTTGTTAGCCTAACTCAAAGTTCAGGAAGATTACTTTAAGTCAATAAGAGCCGCATTGTAACCCAGGGAAGCGTTGCCAAAGAGGTGGGGGTATCAAAGCTCCTCTAAGCTTATCCTACTTTTCTTCGACTTACTTTATTCGGATAGTCCTACGAGGTTTGCTAAAATTGTACCCAGTTGCCTCTTGGAAGAGTAGAAGCTGGTCTAGAAACAATCTAAGTGGAGCCATCATGCTTTTTGTTTGCTATAAATCAATAGGTTTGATTTGGGTTGAGTCGTCTTTGATTTGTGATTGCTCATCCTTCCAATTTGGAAACTCTTGTATGCCTGAATGTAAAAGAGACGCCCTAGGTAGATTTGTTAAAGAAAAACCTAGCATTTATAAGCATCTCGGTTACCTTAATCTAGAGAGTCCGATTTTCGGAGAGTCCTATTTTGAACATTCTCCTGAAGAGAGAATCCCTAATACTCCAATAGTACCAGAAATGGCTACTTTGAAAGCTTTGTTGGATCCGACTAGGACTACTCATCCCTCGTGTATTAAGTTAGCTGACATAGAAGCCAATTATGAACTTAAACCTGGGACCATACAGATGCTCCCAATCTTTTTAGGGAAAGAAAATGAAAACCCTTATTTCCATGTTAGGGATTTTGAAGAAATTTACAGTACCCTAAGAATTAGAGGCTTAGATGATGATGCTTTGAAACTTAGGTTATTCCCCTTTTCCCTGAAAGATAAAGCCAAATCGTGGCAGTATAGTTTGACTTCTGAGTCAATCGAAACATATGAACAACTTACATCTTCCTTTTTCAATAAGTTTTTCCTTAGGCATAAAACATCATCGATTAGGACGCAAATCTGCACATTCTCACAACAACAAGGAAAATCTTTGTATAGGTATTTGGAAAGGTTCAATGATTTGTTAACACAGTGTCCTCACCATGGTTTAGAAAAGGTTAGGCTAGTTCAGATCCTTTATGAGGGTTTAGATTATTCCACAATAACCACGGTTGAAGCTCTATGTCCAGGTGGGTTTGAGAACCAAACTGTTGATGCGGCAATGGCATTCCTGAATGAAGCCGCCGAAAAGACCCAACAATGGGAAAATAGTAGGGAGCTCCGGAAAACGATTCTTATAAACAGAGGAAACGTTAATAGGATAGAAGGAGGCTCTGAATCAGATGCCAAGATTGCAGTGATAGCTAAAAGGTTATAAGCTCTAGAAATGGGTCACACTAGTGGTAGATTGGAGCCTTTTTGAGAAGGCCATAATAATGAAGAGCAAGCCAATGTTCTTTATAATAATACTAGACTGGATAATCGTCAGAATTTGACCCATATTCAGAAACCTATAATCCCGGGTGGAGAAACCATCCGAACCTTGCATGGTCTAAGGGCCAGAATCAAGGTCAGTTTAGTAACTCTAATGCTCCCCCAGGTTTTAGTTATGCTAAGAATCCTTCGGGACAAGCTCAATTTCAGAATCAGTCAGATAAGAAAATCCTAAGCCTAGAGGAGTCTCTCGTTTTGTTAACTCAACAAACTGCACAATTTCAGCAATCAGTAAAACAAAGTCTACAAGCTAGTAACAAGATAGGACAAGAAAATAGTCAGGCTATTTCCGAGTTAAAGACCCAGGTTAGTCTGATAAATGAGTCTTTGAGAGAAAAAGGTAGGTTTCCTAGTCAATCACAACCCAACCCTATAGGAGTTCATGAAGTAGGTACAAAACCATCGAATCAATTGAATGCTGTTAGAACCCTTAGGAGTGGTAGAATTGTAAATAATGAGGTAACCATGCCCGATAGTGAACATACTGTAGTTCACCCCTAAGGATCTCACCCCTCAGGACCACCCATAGTTGAAGAGACCGATAAAGTTTCTGATGATGTCAATTCAATCCCTGAGATGTCTGATTCTGTGCCTAGAGCCCCATTTCCCCAGCTATTAGTACCAACAAAGAAGGAATCGAACTTTAATGACATATTGGATGTTTTTAAGCAAGTTACCATAAACCTTTCTTTATTAGATGCAATTAGGAAAACTCCTGCTTATGCCAAGTTCCTTAAGGATATGTGTACGCGAAAGCAAAAACTTATCATCCATAAGAAAGCCTTTTTAGCTAGTCACGTAAGTTCAATCATTCAGAACACCACAACTCCAAAGTACAAAGACCTAGGTTCCCCTACCATTGCTTGTACAATAGGTAAATTCCGGGTAGAAAATGCTTTACTTGACTTAGGAGCCAGTGTGAACTTACTACCGTATCATGTGTATTTACAGCTAGGACTTGGTGAAATAAAACCTACTCAGATGACACTACAGTTAGCTGATAGGTCCGTTAAAATTCCTCTAGGTGTTATCGAGGATGTTCTCATTGAGGTCGACAAGTTTATTTATCCAGTAGATTTTGTTGTGCTAGACACCCAACCTGTCCCTGACCCAGAGAACCAGATACCTGTGATTTTAGGTCACCCATTTTTAGCTACGTCTAATGTGATCATTAACTGTCGTAATGGTGTGATGAATTTGTCTTTTGGTAATATGACTATGGAAATGAACATTTTTAATGTCAGTAAGATAACTTATGAGCTAGATGACACATGTGTTGCAGAGGTGAACATGATAGAAGCCTTAGTTCAGGAGTCATTACCAAACATTTTGTCTGAAGACCCATTAGAAAGTTGTCTATCCCATTTTGGTTTAGATTTTGACGACGATAGCACTATTGAAGAAGTAAATGCCCTATTAGATTCTACCCCTGTGTTAGACACTAATAGATGGAAAGCTAGGTTCGAACAATTACCAGTTCCTGAGACTACCTTAATTCCTTCTTTAGAAGAGCCTCCTAAGTTGGACCTTAAACCACTACCCGACACTATGAAGTATGTGTTTTTAGGCCCATCTGAGACTTTACCTGTGATTGTAGCTTCCGATTTGGGTAGTGATCAAAAAACTAGGCTAGTGAATGTACTTCAAGATAATAAGGAAGCTTTAGGGTGGATTATAGCAGACATTAAGGGTATAAGTCCTACTGTGTGTATGCATCAGATTCATTTAGAGGAAGACTCCAAACCTTCTAGGGAAATGCAACGTCGACTGAACCCTAACATGAAAGAGGTAGCTCGAAAAGAGGTGCTTAAGTTGTTAGATGCGGGTATTATCTACCCAATTTCAGACAGTAAGTGGGTCAGCCCCGTTCAGGTTGTTCCCAAGAAATCAGGTATCACTGTAGTCTAGAATGATAATAATGAGTTAATCCAAACCCGATTGACAACTGGATGGCGTGTCTGTATTGACTATAGGAAATTGAACAAGGTCACAAGGAAGGATCACTTTCCCCTTCCTTTTATCGACCAAATGCTAGAGCGATTAGCTGGACATAGTCATTATTGCTTCTTAGATGGCTACTCCGGATATAATCAGATCGTTATTGCCCCAGAAGACCAAGAGAAAACCACTTTTACCCGTCCCTTTGGTACTTTTGCGTATAGACGCATGCCTTTCGGGCTATGTAATGCCCCTGCGACCTTTCAGCGTTGCATGATGAAGGGGATGACCTCCCCTTATCCAGACCAGGGGTGCGAATAGCAAGTGGTCACCCCTTAGTAATTTGGGTGCCCCTTAGTAATTTTCTCCCATGAGCGCAAAAACCACTTTTCGAGCCAAATTCGCCGCAAAAGCCCATTTTTTTTCCAAAAACACCTACAAGGGATAAAACACCAAAATTAGTACAAAAATAGGTACGAACACTATACATAAAAGAGATAAAAATAGACACATAAATGCGTCGATCATCATCCCCTTCGTTTGAGATTAATTTTTGGCGGGAAAAAAAAAAGTTCTTCGCTGCGCAGCGAAGTTTCCATCTAGGGTTGGATTTTTGGCACCGATTGGAGGAGATTCAATCGCCAAACTAAGTTGGGATGGACTTGAATGGAGTAAACAGGGTTGGTACATCTGTTTGTATCGATTAGAATGGGATG
The DNA here is from genome assembly GCA_023531105.1 of Papaver atlanticum. Classification (NCBI taxonomy): domain Eukaryota; kingdom Viridiplantae; phylum Streptophyta; class Magnoliopsida; order Ranunculales; family Papaveraceae; genus Papaver; species Papaver atlanticum. The sequence continues at coordinate 18,306 of JAJJMB010013226.1, forward strand.
AATGATCGGGTTTTGATAAAACAGAAGGAAAAAAACTATAAATGGAAATAGGCAAGTTTTCGAGTAAATTTGGAAGATACGTGCTATATATCGCAAGGATTTGTTTGTCAAAGAATAAGAGGATAGTTTGGATAATTCAGGAAGGAGGTGAAGTGATAAAACAGGATAGAATCTTCAAAACTTGGCAGAAAAGAAAATTTTATTTTTGGGGAAGAAAAAGAGATTTTGATCGAGTTTAAACCGACCTGTGAGGGATATATAAGCTCTAGGGAGGCCAAGGAAGGAAAAAAAAACACTTATGAACACTTTAAGGGAAGTTTAGAGCCTTAGAGAAAGCCAGAAAATCAGAGAAGAAATTGTTTTCTGCTGCTGCTGCGAAGAAGGAACGAAGAACATAAGACCAACACACAACAGTCGCATTGGTAGACTTATTTTCAGTGACAACGAGTTACGGTCGCTCCTGTCTGCAGTCACCGAAGCCATTCAACAACGATTCAGTCTTCTGTATTAGACTTTCAGCGACTACAGTTTACCCTTTTCTTCCTTTTAATCAATTTTTGAGCCATAAACATGTATTTTGAGATCATGATTAATATGAGGAGCTAAACCCCATTGCTGAGGCGATAGAGGAAGCTATTTTTCCAACAAAAAGTGGTATATTCTATTTTATTTATTTTATTTCAATTATTTTTATGATTATTTTCCTTGATTTATAATTGTTTGAATGATTTTTGTTAAGCAATTGTTATTTCTTTTGATAGAGCATGCTTAGCCATAGGTTTTTGATGCTCTATACTTCGGATTTACACTTGTAATTTTGAAAATATGCATGTTGCAATAGTTTAGAATCAAATTAAACACAAAAATTGAATAAATATAAATATTGGATTTAATCACTTTGGACTTGGAAAATAGTGGAATCTCAGCCTCAGTGTTCTTTTAATATTGATATCAACTTTGTCAGTGTTTGCTATAATTTTATAGTGATTTTTCTATTTAGTTTTGAATTTAAGTCTAAAGTTATCCTTCACAAGTTCGAGAATCGAATCCCTCTTTTTACTAAAACTACAAAACACATCAATATGATATATCATTTATTCTTCGTAAATTTCTTTCAAACAGTAATAGATGATCATCGCTGTTGTTGTAAAAATGATGTTGTATCATCTAACAAGTTGACAAATGGAAACTGACTACCTGTAGTTCATTACTTATGAGACTTTGGATAAACCGTCAAAGCAAAGATTAAATGTTAGAGGTACCACAAAAACCAATATGCACAATGCCTCCATATTAGTGCTAATTAAGTTTTGCAAACAAATTCACTACCAAACAATTTCAAGTATAACATATAAAGTTACTCCCTCCGTTTCAAAAAGACTGTCCTCTATTCCATTATCGTCTGTTTCAAAATTATGTTCAGCTTCTGTTTATAGTCATAATTTTCCAATAAATTCTCTAATATACCCTAAAAATTTTATGTTCATAAATTCATTTCTAATGGGACCGGATCTAATATATTAAAGAAATGTGTATAATTAAGAAAACAATTATATGCTTCATTCCTTTAAATAAAATATATATTTGACTCCAAAAATTAAATTCCTTATAAAGTTTATACTCCATAAATTCAATATCTTTTAGTTTTCCTTTTATATTTTGTATTTATAATCCTTCTAACAATTTTAGATAGTTTTTATTAACAACATTTTAATTAAATAAAATAGGTAAGTAACTAAGGGTAGTCAAGTAAAACATCATGGTCTCCTTAATATTTTGACAAAGTCAAAGAGGGAAGTCTTTTTGAAATGGTGGGAGTATATATAAGTACAAAAACAACATGTAATTAGTACGTAACACAACCAGAGAAAGTGCTACATACCCGTTAATGAGATGAAAGTAGATTGTTATTACACAAGTTTTATTAGGCGGTTACGTAACCATCCATGTAAACATGTCAGGACTTTTCGAAATTGACAAAATGATGGTCGACCATTATGAGACATGCTTCCAAGATATTTTACCTTCAATTCTCTTAATAAGCAAATATCACTTGTGACAACCTTTTAGAAGTTTAAAAGAATGTTATCTTTGATAATAAACAATTATGTCAGATTATGACATGTAAAACTGACAAATAATAGTTTCCGTTGAGATTCATCTGTCAATGGGGTACACAATACTTACCAAAGTGTTGTATACTTTCAAATCATTTAAGACTAGTTGATATAATTTCACAGATCTCAAGTGTCTGTAGAAACTAGATGCCAGGAGCGGCGCTGTGTAATAAGTGCCCTTGTTCCTCTCGTTACACCCTCATGTAAACTAAACATTAAATTTGTAACATTCTGGGTTCTCAATTTTGTATTGATCTAAAAAAAAGTACATTAGTGAAGGAACAACTAAATATGGATGGCTTTCACCATATTAGCCAATCATAAATATTGTTGATACTTCACTGCGCTTTGCATGATAAATGATATCATCTATAATCATTTTTAATGTTTTCAATAGCTACTGTGAATACATATTCGACAAATAACTATGATTATGTACGCGTATAAAAACTAGATGACCGCCGCCACGGTTGGACGACCGACCGAAGAAATTGACGCGACAGTATCATTTTTTCAGACACGGCACGAAAGTATCATTTTTCACGACACAGAGTGAAAGTATCATTTTTTCTGACACAGAGTGAAAATATCATTTTTCTGACACAAAGTAAAAGTATCATTTTTCCTAAAACGAAATGAAAGTATCATTTTTTCCTAATATAGAGTGAAAGTCATTTTTCCCGACATAGAGTATAAAAGTATCTTTTTTCCTGACACGGAGTGAAAGTATCATTTTTCCTGAAACAGAGGGAGTACATTATTTTATGAGTCATAACAGAAAATTACTTGATGTATAAATCAAAATATTGATGGTTTTGGTTAAATTAATTTTTTTGTATTATGCATGTGGTAGTTCGCATAATTGATATACATTTAATTTTCAAAAATTGTGCCTAAAATGATAAACACCTCCGAATTTTTCATAAAAACTCTAAATTTGATATAGTTTTTTGTACTCATTTCGTAGATTTTTTTAAAACCATTCCACCGAGACAAATTTTTTAAAATTCCAAGGCATTGGTTTTTATATATGTTATATTAAATTTTGGTTGCCAATTATACCCCTAAAAAATAGGATACATAAGGAGTTATAGTAATTGGACTAAATCATATAGATAACTTAGTAAATTCCGTATGCTCGGACAAAGGACACCAAATCCAATCTTTTTTTGTTAAATTAGAAAAAAAAAGTCATGTCCCATATTGACACAAAATCACCATACATAGAGTCCTCCCTCGCTTCGCTTGGTCGGCCTAATTATTCTTCAATACTGACACCACTTGTCCACTAAGAGACGAATTCCTCTTTAGGATATATATATATGGATCAGGTTTTAAAGATTGTAGTTAGATAGTTTCATTGAGAACATTATCAATAACCTCCCCAAGAGCACTATTGTGATTCAACGTGATTGGCTTCCTCTATCAAGGAATATATATGTTTTTCATCAACAATTCAGATGAGTTGTAGATGACTCAATTATTTCTAAGTCATGGCATGCCCTGCAGGGACATTAATCAATGCCAAAATACATGCAACAACATATGAGATTTGATTATTCTTCTTGTAAGAATAAAATGCGTCAAGAATATCATTGTGACATTCATAAATTCTCCACCATATACCGAATTGGTGCAAGAATTATGATGAAACCAATTCACGACATTCTTAACGACTACTTTACTCCCCCTAACGGCTGGAAGTTTCATCATATCAAGTACGTTGTATTCATGTGAACTATTTTATGGGCGAGTGACCTTGGATCCAAGTAGGTCATCCGAAAAACTTTTTTCTTTGAATTGTTCATCATAATATTATAATTAAAAATTTTAAATCACTCATGCTCATATATGTCATTAAAAATTTCCCGCTTATACTTTATCAGTGTGCACCCTGATTAGTATTTATTATATACGATATTTATAAGATTTTGTATTGGTACGTCTACCAAACCTTGAACAAGAAATTCCTCTTTATTGGTACTAATCAATCATTATGTGGGAAACGTTTAATGTTGTAAAAATTATGTTTTTGTAGCAAAGAATATGACATATATTTTGAGTTTGAACTCTAAGTTCTCTTTTATGAGAAGCAATTTGGTATTTTATTGAAAAACTACCATTGACACAACACAACTCAATTAAATTATGTCGTGTTATTAAAGTATTTTAATACTTTTATAAATACTATGATTATGTCTTTTACACAATAGTCAACTTGGGTCTCCATATGCTTTGCAATATGAGACAGTTGAAGAAATGAATTTATTCAAATCTTGCAAGATCAAAAGTGCATCAAATCAATCAATCAATTAATTAATAAATAAATATCGTATTGGTCTATTAGATTGAATTGGATATTTCACTACAAAATTAAACATATGTGTTTCCAAAAAAAATAATCATGGTAATATGTGATGAAATTTTCCCCTCGTGATTAGAGTAGGAGAACCTCATAGATAATCAACTTTATTAGCGTCAACTTCTGGTGACAGGTTGTCGTGCGTGACAGGTTGTCGTGCCAATGGCTGGTGGCATTATCATCTCATTCCTGGAAATGTCATGAACCTTTGAGAATAAATAAGCCTTATAAATGGCACCACAAACCTTTTGCAAGAATATTGGTTATTCAGCATCATGTGTCATAACGATGCTTTTTTCAATGACAATTTTATAACTAAAAAATCTCAAAAAACAAACAACAAAAATTTATGTCATTCTTCTACAAAAACTTCAGGTTTCGTATATGAAATCCATGAGGATTTTGTATCGTCTACTCATTTTGGTAGAACTTTGGTGTCCAAGCAAACTATGCCTGAGCATGAATAGTCCAAGGCCATTAACCAAAAGTTTAATGACAATATGAGAATCGGTTTTTCGAATTCTCTATGGCACACCCCATAAAAGCCTTAAGCTTCTTTACAACGTGCTTCTAGAACAAAATAAATGCAGTAATAAATACTCCATAAAATACTTAGTAGTAGTTACGCGGAATATTTTCAAAATTCCACAGATTTTTCAGGTATCCGGAATAATATAAGGCTTTAATAATAGTAACTTTTATACCACCAGAAAGATAAGCGCTCTTCCAGAGTGGTCTATCGTATTATTCGAACCCGAAATAATATTTTAACATTTCGTGAAACCCCTACAAGGTTATAAAATGGTTCAAAAAAAATTGTGTTTGTTTTTCCGTTGCTTTTGAAACTGATATCCCTATCATCTATATCAATACTAGATAGATTACTTCTGGAACCATATCTTTTAGTATACATTGACGAAAGAAAAATAATAAAACCATTAACAAAATCATTTAGTAACTATGTGATACTTCAGGAACCCAAAATTTATGGATATTCTTAAAATCCAAAAATTTCCATAGACCACTTCTGGAGTCTATATTTATGGATTACTGCTGGAACACACAATAATTTGGATTGATACAAAAAATTATAATTTTCATGTTATACTACTTATGGAATCAATAACATCTCATGGATTGTTTTTGGAGTCCATTAATTACAATACTAGTAATTAAAAAAAATCAAAAAATTATAATAAATTTCCAATTTCGTCATCTTCAGGGTTGACGAAATATTAATATACATGTGTGCTCATGGACACATTCTTATGATAAGAATTTACTCAATATCAATACCAGGTTACTTCGGGAACCGTTGATAGGGATCGGTTGACGCTTTTTACAGTCACTTTAAGGACCAGACGGGGAAAATTTATTCTACACCTCATATGGAATGGTGGAGATTGAATATATGAAATTTTGGTCATTAATTAATAAGATCATATGACCAGATTAATGTAAAGCACATATTCCCAATTTATGTGAATTTTTATTGATCCAAAAGTAAATGGGTGCTTCACTAATATGAATTTTTTTCTTTAGAACTTCATAAAGTTGGTCATGATTTTTTTTGGAAAATACATATTATTGGAAAACAGACCTTTATGTGATCATAACAAGGGTAACAAGACGTTGTTACTAATAACTTATACCCTTTATTATCGATTAAACGACTTTATCATTTATGACCATGAAAAGTCAATATGATCATAATTGACATCACAAGATATACATAAATCCCAATTTATGTGAGTGTCATAGCATTACCATATGGTTTTCAAAATATTTTGTTCAAATACAAAAAAAAAAAATTGTGATCAAATAATATTTTTTTTTCTTAAAAAAATAATAAAATATAATTGATTAATTTCACAGAAATTTTGTAGTAATAATACTTACTAGAAAAAAACACAATCGTCATGAATATTGCCATTTTCTTTCCAATTGATCATATTAGGAGATGCATATAGTTTATAAAAATTATAAACCTAAAATCACATCTAACTTCTAATCTTCATATCTCACTATAGTCAAATCTTCGTGCTGATAACATGTTATAAACTAAAGAATTAGCAAATTCTAAACATAAACAAGTAGAGAGAAAAAATGTGAGAGAGCATTTCATGCATGGAATTAGTGTATCAAATACAATTGTGTAAGGACCTCTACTTATAGGTCATACAATAGAGTGGGTGGTTAATGCCATAAAGTATTAGAGGTAATGGCATGCAACCATTACTAGCCATTAACATGTACTTAAGATGGAGGTTACAAGAGAAATAAGAATGTGTAAGGGTGGTGAAGGAGATGTAAAGGTGGTAGTGTAAGTGTGGTGTAAATCCTCCAAATAATTATTTACAACACCCAATTAATTAAAGGATTATTTCTCCTCAAAAAAATTAAAGGATTATAATTCTCAAAAAATAAGAGGAATTTGAAAAGAAAGAGAGGGTGAAATTGAATAGAGTATCACGAACATCTACATACATTGATTTGGAGATGTAAATCTAGAATTCCATGATTATCACTATATGAATAATAAAACCAATTGGAGATCCAATTAGGTTATATCGAAGAATGAAGAAGAGGCGCATAGTTGAAGCAATTTAATAGGGATCATGATTTTCATAGTTGAGCCAATAGAAACAAAAAAACAAAAAAGGAATAAAAAAAAAAAGTCTTCTTCTCTATCAGTTTCACTATTTTTCGCTGCAACAAGAATAAAAGATGTGGATTTACCAGTTTAGTTTAGCCTTTTCAGTTTATCAATGATGACGTGACAAAACATGAAAATTTTCACTCCAGTGTGTCAAATTCAACATCAGCTTAGCTGTTACTCAGTTGTTAAGCAGCTATTCATGTAGCACGGTTGAGACAAAATGGGTATCGTTATCTTCTTTATATTTCAATAAATGATGTCATCATCACGTGTAGATAACATCCACGACTAAATATCAATTATTGTACCAAACTGATAATATGTTTTAGAAAAGGACCTTACCTTAGACCAATTCCACCATCTCAACAAGACTAATTAAACCGATAAATAATATCCTTTTATGAAGACATGGCTTGGTATCACCATGCCCTAGGTGGAACTCCGTCGGCCCATTGCCGCCCCAACAAAATCACTAACTCCTACATCCTTATAGGGAGCTAGGAAGGTATTTTACAAGGGTCTATGCTCGAACCCTCATCCTCAAGCACAAGAGGAAGGTAAGAATGTATTGTTCTACATAACATAATGGTTATTAAATGTTAGTTTCTAACTATCAAAAAAATATGAAACTAAAATTTTCCATCCCAAAGGACCCATCGAAATTCACTTCAACTACCTTAACCTTCCTTATAAGTTCTGTAGTCATTGTCCAAGGTTTGGCCATAAGTTGAATAATTGTGATGTAAGGCAAGGTCGGCCTTTGGAAGATATTTATGATATATTTGTGCCTTCACCTTATCCAGGAGATAATACTTTCTGGCTGAATGATGAACCAATCCATATTTGAAATCCTGGAGATAATTTTGATCATCATGGAGTTTCAGTCCCAGTTGAATAATATCTTAGTCAACCAGGAATGCGAGAAACTTATAATGATTTTTATGGATTCTTTAATCCAATTACTCAAGAAAACCAAGTACCAACTAGCCACAAGCATATGAAGTCCTTGGTCCTATTGTATTTGATGAGGATATGCCACAAGCAACTAATTCTGTCATAGGGAAATGACTTTTCCCTTCAATTTGCCTGAAGACTATATTCCTTTGTCTTTGTGCACATCAGATTCCTTCCGATCTGTTAACTCAGAAACTCATCGATTGTTGGAATCTGTGAGAGCCTCTGAATCAGATCTGTTAATCGGTTCTGGTTTACTTCAGGATATCTCTAATCCTATTCAGACTAGACCAGAACCTTTTTCTCTTGTCCTGGGGAGAAGAATTTCTTTTTCTCCTTACGAGAATGCTAGGGATTCTTTTGAATCCCCAATTTCTATCTCATCTGCATCGCCTTCACATCATTCTTCAATTTCACCTTTGTTTTCAACCAATTCTGAGTGTATTGCATTATCTTTTAAAACCCCAATTTCAAATCCAAAATCTGCTTTCAAAATCTCAGTTCCTGATTTTCCTTCATCCCCTACTTTGGATAATCTTTGCACTTTCTCTGCGAAGAACGGCAAGACTTTATCGATTGATCAATATGGTTATAATATGCAAGAACTAGAAAAATTAGATGAATTATATCTCCTAATACCCTTCCCATCACTCACCCCATCAAAGCTGCAGGAGGAGACATAAGAACTTTTAAAAGAGGAAGATCAGGATAGTTAGCTGGTTCTGATTCTCAAGAAGCAGAAGGTATAGGGGTACTCCAAGCAGCTGTCTAGGCTAAGAAGAAGGAGATTAGGAGTTTCAGCATTGAAGGAGACTGCAAAAGCATCTTCAACTACTTTCATGGAAAGAAATCGGATATCTCATGGAGGGTGAAGGATTATCTAGATAAGGAAAACAAAATAACTAATCTTTGTACTAATTTATTGGACTTCCATTTTCTTACTAGACTAGGAAATAGAACTGCGGATATTTTAGCAAAGTTTGTAAGGCTTTTAAACACTGTTTTAGATTAGAAGACTACTCTTCCATCTTTCATTATGCAACAACTATCAGTAGATAAATCTAATATTGGGAGACATCCTCAAGACCCCAGATTAGATGGCTCTACTTCTATTGTACTATCGACTCATTTTGAGTCTTAGCTCTTTTTCAATGCAATATCTTATTCACAGAAAAATAAATAATACTAACACCGAGAAATTCGATAAGAGAAAGATAAGGATTATTGGAGTATGAAAAATACAAGTATGAATAAGACCAAGTTAAATCGGAGGAAGAATGGTTTTTCTCGAAGTTATACGCCAACCATTTTGTTTTTTTCTTCTTCTTTAGAATGAGGTGCTCCCATAATAGTAGTAATTTGCTCAAATCTCTTGTAACTAGGGACGAATATGACATCGTCATAAAATCAACAATGAAGATCATATCACCAGAAAAGTTAATGATGAAAATTCCGATAAAAATTTCTTCGCTGGAGACAACAAAGATGGAATTTTTTTCGTTGGAGAGAGTCCCCATTGATCTTAAAACCCAAAAACTAATAACCAAAAACTTCCCTTGAAACGTAGATAGAACTTCAAAAAGGAGATAAACCATCATAATGGTGTAAATAAGAAAAAAATATGATAACAACTAAAATAAAATAACTAACTAAACTAGAAAGCAATAAAAAGTGAAGAAACCTGCTCAGATCTAGCCCAAAAGGAACTAAATCTGAGCTGAGGAAGAGATGTTGATGTTTTTTTTTTTTGAATGATTGACATATTTCAATTCATTCAAATCAAAGAAATATCACATATTCGCTTAAGAGAATCACGTAAACATCAATTACATCAATTGCTCTGCATAACTGAATATCCCAAAAAATTCAAACTACCTTTTCTTCTTCTTCAATTCCTTTTACAAAACTTCAATTACATATGAATGTTTTATTAGATTATTTTTTGTTGCCTAGATTACTCTAATATTAATTAGGGTAAATTTGGGTAACATTTAAATTAGTTTTTTATGCTTTCAATAATACTTATCCTTGTTCTACATGGATTTTAGATTCAGGTTTTGTATAGATATATATGTCCTGATTGTCTTCTAATGGCTGACTATTATCATTATGAAGAATATGATAGCCTTAATGGCACTTTCTTAACGTGTGATGGTATATTCATGTATATCATTAAATATATTTTCTATTGATGATGTATGAATTTTTGTCGCTTATTGACATTTTATTAATATAATTAGTCTAGGGGCTCTGTATAGCCCATCGTTCCTTCAAAAAAAATAAAAAAATAAACATCCGAACAGAATAAAAAACAATTTAATTAAAAAAAGGGTAAAACAAAGCTAGGGTACAAACTACAAAGTACAAACTACAAACCCAATAGGATTTTTATACCCTTTGAATTTCTGCCCCATTAACTTGTGTTATAGATAGATAAGATGGAGATAGACTATTAGAAATTAGGGATATGCGATTTCTAGCAGTTATATTAGAAATTGAAGCCAGCAACCGAGCTATTAGTTTCTTTCCTCACTCTAATAATCCAAGAACATGGATTGATCATCATCTTTCCATTTTGATCTGATTCTGTACCGATTCTCTATCTCTTTAACATCAGCAATTTCCTTGTTGTCTCCTTCAAATTCGATTTTGATCCTCAATTCAGCAGCCTCCGATTCTCTCCTTGACAAATCCGTGCTGTTGGTGTAAAGAGATGGTGGTGCTCCTCTAATTCTTTTGCAGTTTCCTTCATATGGTTAGCCGTACAATTGATAAGGAACCTGTAGTTGCACAAAATCCGACAACCTAGACCCAAGTGATTCTATGAAATAAAACTAAGACATCATTAGAAAATCTCTAAGTATTTTGTTAGAAGTTATAACAAATACAAATGAGTTATGAAAACCCTAACTTGGAGAACAAAACAACTTTATCTCTCTTAAATTTCTCACCAGAAACTCTCAAAAATATCTCTCTCTTTTCTATTATGGCTTCTTGTCCCTTTTATAGGGGTTACATAATGGAGGACAGCTAATAAAGCCCTTATTTTCGGATCTGAGAGGGCGATACAATCGCCCTTACTAATAATCATCACGTTAATACCGTGATGGTCTTCACGTGTTTGGTATGACTTGGTGACATCATTGCATTCCTCAGTGGAGGTATATTGAGCGCATTATGTTCGTCTGCTACTAAAATGATCTTTATCGCACTTTCATTGGTTGTGCGTTATTTTTCTACCACATTTTTCCTCTTTTGGTATCGTTCTTTTAAGAGAAATAGCGATAAGAGAAGTCTTCTTATTCCGCATCAACCTAACTTTCACATTTTACCGACATTTCTCTGGATTTTCCGTTCGATCTTCTACACGTGTTAACCCAATTATTTACTTATCTGACACGTCTCTGACTCCTTCCTTTTTTACTGTTAACCAGCTCCTTCTATTGGTCTTCTAATTAAATGCGTAGGTGAAATAAACTGCCTCGGGAAAAGGGAAAATATCCTTTATTTATCTCTTCACACCTTCGATCTTGTTTTTTACCTTCTTCTATTTCTCTTTCTTCATCTTTCTTTTTCTGTTACTACTGCTACTGCTGCTGTTGATTCATCCTTATTCCCCTTTCTTTCAAAGATTCCTTATGCGTTAATCCATGGATTCACCTTCCAGGTTAGTGAGTCTGTCATGTGCCACTATTATTATGCTTAAATCTTCATTTCTTTTTATTTTATTTTTAATTGTCGATTCTTTTTGCTGTTGTTGTTCTTCATATTCCCATACTGTTTTTTGTTTCAGCAAAATTGTAATTAAGGTTTCAAACTCTAAGTCTCCTTTGGTTACATAAGATGATGAATCTCGTAAAAGGAAGCTTTCGCACAACAAGGAAGTAAGAAATACCCTTTGTTTAAATTTTTCTCCTTTGAGAAAAAACAATATTGTTGCCTCTGTTTCTTATCTGCGTTGTTGTGTGAAGGATCCCAAAGGAGAAAAGAGAAGGACTAAGAAGTCTCACCATGCTTTCAAAATCGACACGACTGTTGATATGCTAATGGTCTCTTTTTCATTTGATGGCGACGTTTCACTGCCCCATGATTCAATCACGCCTATTACTACCAGTGTTGGTTTTACCGCCCTTCCTTCTTCTACTGGGCTACAGAGTAGTTCACTTCCCGAGGATGTTACTGCATCCGTGAAGGATATGGTTGCCTTTATGCCTTAGAATTATACCGCTCCCTTACAAAATGTTGATTATACTTCTTCCCATGGCGTTTCCACTATTGTTTCGCCTCTTACTATGATTACATCGCCTGTTCCTAAGACTTCTCCTTCCGATGATGGTGCTCTACAATGATTTGATTCAGGAGTTAAATTATTGATGGAAGTTTATATGCTACTCTTTCTTCTAGTGACGACCCTTTTCTATCCCAAGTTTTGATGTGTTTGCTAAGTTATTGCGTGAGTCTCCTCCCGAAAAGTCGACTAGGCGAGATATTTTCTCCCAGTTAAACCCAAGCGTTAATCTCACCCTTGACCATTTGGTATGTGCTCTTATATTTATCTTTTTTTTTTGTTTCATTTGGTCACGCTCTTACATTCTTTGTCATTTCCCTCAGGAATCACGCCGTCGTCAAATCCAAGTTGAGGGTTTTTTCTGAGTCTAGCGCTACTATCAAGGATCTTTCTCAACAAGTTTCTAAACTGCAAGGCGAGGTGTCTACTCTGAAAGGGGTTCTTTTGGCTGAGTCTGTTGTGGCTGAAAATCTTTGCTCCAAAAATGAAGAACTCAGAGGTAATGTGCTTTTCTTTCTTGTTGATTCTGTTTTTACTGCCCTTACTTTCATCTCTTAAATTGTTCGCATACATGTAAAGAATTAAACCAGAAGCGCGTTATGGAGAGGTTTAGTTACCAACATTCTGCTGAGGATGCTTGTGCTGATAATGAGAGATTACAGAGTACCTGCTTAACCAAGTTGATAATCTAAAAAATGAAAACCTTATCCTGTGTAACCAATCCAACTTTCTGGGTTCTCAAATAACCAATCTTTCAGGATAATTGTATAATTCTGATTTAAGGAATCTAACCCTATCAGATGAAAACCGGATCCTTGCCGAAGAAAAGCGTTCTTTTGTAAATGAAAAGGCGATGATTACTCGCCATTACTTGACTCTGTAGAAGACTTGCACTAGCCTAGAACAGTCTCTTCTCACCTTGGGAAATCAGCGCGATGAAGAGGTAAAGAAATTAACTATGGAGAATGAGAAGATTATCTAGAGTAAAATAAACGTAACCGTAAATATGAATCAACTCCGAGAATAACACGAGCGGTAAAAGGTTTCTTATGATAAATTAGTACAGGAGAATGAGTCTCTTTCTCGGAGAGAGCAGAAGTTTAAATGCCGCCTTCAAGGTTAGTTGGTGATGATTTTGATAAGTGTATAGAGGGAATTAAAAATAACAGACTTACTTTATCTCATCATCTTATTTATAGGGAAGATAGTCATGACAAGCTGGCGGCCTCAGTTTCTATTCCAGTTTGAAATTTCCTTACTCGTCTTTTATTTTATCGCCCATGTTTTAATTCAAACTTTTGCGCCTTTGCAGCATCTGACGAGTCGCATCAACTTGTCATCAAGAAGATGAAATTTGATCTTTTAAAGGCGTGAAAAGAACGCGATAATTTTTCCTCATCCCATAGTGACGCTCAAGTTAGATTAGGCAAGCCGAAAAGGAGATGTTCCCGTCTTCAGAAAGTGATGGAGGTCACCGTAGGGAATGTTAAGAAGAGTGCTGAACGTGATATTTTTGCTAAATCCAAGGGACTTGAAGATCAAATTTTCCGTGCCTACTCACTTCCCTTATTACAAATGAATCCTTTTGAAGTTCCTGCTGACGAAGCACTCCCTGAATCTGACAGTGATAACTATGATGAAAGTGAAGATGATGATGTAGAATCTCCTTTTACAGAGGATCAGCCTAAAGAAGATGAAGCTGGTGATGGATCTGCTGGGAATAAGATCCTTGTTGACATGGAACCCTCCACTTAAAATAGGGAAATTCCTCACGATAATCTTTAAATTTCTATCTTTTCTGCCTATTTTTTTCACTTTCTTTAGATAACTGGGCGCTCCCAAGCTTGGGAGGTATGAATTCTAACTGATTCTTTATGTTTGACTCTGCACACCTGTATTTAGTTTTGGACAAAGACAAAATATTTTTATTCTCTATCTTTTTAGACTATCTTGGTTAATTAATTTAAGTTTAAAATTTTATGATATTTCTATGTCTTATTTTACCGAAAAGGCGAATAACATCATTCCCATACGTTTTTATTCCCATACTTGCCTATGTTCTTCGCCTTTTAAGGTTTCTTTGTTAGTGAGTATTTCATATTTTAGTTCTTGATACCATTGTCTTTATGTTTTACCTTTTTGCCAAATTAAATTCATACCTGCCTCTGCCCCTCTTTGTGTTAACTTCCTTGACCGCGCTTGATTTGTCCGCCAATTTATCATCTTGTGCGTCTGATAGACGCATTTATGTGTCTATTTGATCTCAATTATGTGTAATTATTAGTGCTCGATTTTGTATTTATTTGATTATTTTATGGTTTTGTAGGTGTTTTTGGAGAAATAAGCTTTTGCGGCGAAATTGGCTCGAAAAGTTGTTTTAGCGCTCGTGGGAGAAAATTACTAAGGGGCACCTCAATTACAAAGGGGCACCTACTGCTAAAGGGCGACCACATGCTATTCGCACCCCTGGTATGGATAAGGGGCACCTTCTTCCACCTTTTGAATTTGAGATTTTGCGGGAAGCTGGATTTTCAACTGCAGAAGTTTATGAAATTTGTGGGATGGAGATTTAATCGAGTTTTCTTGTGGACTTGAATTGGATTGGGCTTGGTTTATCAAAACAGGAATAATATGTGCATTGGGTTCGACAAAAGAGGGAGATTTCCATATATATCGATGACACATGAAAGTAAGAATACTTCGGATTTGGAAAGATATGTGAAGTTATGGGAAGGATATTCTGTGAGATTTGGATCAGTATGGTTCGGTGCAACAAAAAAGGGAAGATAACTACCCTGTATATTCGTTAAAAAACGGAAGATTTTCTCTCCTTCTACAAAACAGAGTTCGGGGTATTTTCCGAGCTATTACGGGAAGTTCTGTGCTGTTAAGGGAAGTATATTCTGGTATATTCAATAGAGAGGAGTTTGGAAGGATGGAAAGAAGCCAGGAGACGCAAAGAGAAGATATGGAGAAGGAGAAAATCACGTAACTTGGAACAAAGGAAAAGAAAAATATTCCGAAGATTTCTTAGAGAATTTATCGGCCTGTGGTATATAAATATAGCTGGTTCGGGTCATAGGTGGGGTGGAGAGTTTGGGGTCGATATGGAGGCTTAGGGAGGCTGCAGAGGTGGAGAAATCAGGGTTACAGGAAAGTACCCTGCTGATGCTGAAGAAGAAAGAGACGAAAAACATTGGACGCACAAAGACAGTCGCAGATTCTGCTGCAACATCAAACTATCGTTCTTTTTACAGTCTCATTCCTTTGTAAAGGTGACTTCTGTAACGACCATTAAGTGTTGCAGATTCGCTGTATTATTATTTATCTTCAATAAAAACACCTTTTGAGCCATGTTTCTATCTTATGAGAGTGTTTTGATATGAGGAGCTAAACTCCAACATTGGGACGACGGAGGGAGTCGATTTTCATCCTATGGTAAATTTAATTTATTCTTTTTATGACTTTTGAATTAATTTAAAATTGAAATATGATTTAAATTAATTAGTTGTCATTTAATTTGATGATGTATGCTTAGCTTAAATGTTTTGATGCATCATGCTTAGGATTTACAACTAATCTTTTGAGAATCTACTTAGGCAAAAATAAGAGTCACCATATCATATTTTATTTGGGTTATAATTGTTGAGAATAAATAAATTGAACCACATGCATGAGAATTGGCCAAATCCTTAGTCCCAATACCTCTCGCCCATTTTTATATAATTTTTGTTTATATATTTTTATTAAATTTAAAAACTCGAATCTTCACAAGTCCGAGAGTTTGAACTCATTTACTACAACAACTTTAAAATCACATCAGCGTCCCTGACCTTCCTCTGCGTCCTTTCTGCCTGATTTGTTCGCTTACGTTTATTATTCTGCCTCAGTTATTTTGCTTGTTTCTTATTGTTTTCACGCTTGGTCTTTGAGCCTTTCCTTTGTTCTTTATATCTTGTTACTATTTCTTCTATCATTTGGTACTTTCCTCCTTGCCCTGTAACCTGCAAATTATTGTTAATAACGGTCTCATAGGTCTATACATGTTTCTTTTTAATGTCTTATTGTGCCCCCTAAGTAGAGGTCTTATTTAGCCTTCATCTGTTAATAAGTCTTATTTTTTCCCCAGAGTATTGTTTTTGGTCGGGCGACCAAATCGCAAGCAGTCATTACTCTTTTCAAGTAATGACCTATTGATTTCGCCTTATCATATTTTTGCAAAGAGGGGTCAACCTTATCTTTGTATTATCTTCTTCTTCCTCCAGGACCACTTAGATCTAGAGCTCCATAAAACTCTTTAATGGAGTCTTATGTAACACCAAAAATAATTATAGTGAAGAACCATGGATGTAGATCACATTGATCGAACCATGTAAAAATTCTTGTGTTTCCTTTTACATTTCAAGCACTATTATCTTCATTTTTATGTTGAATGTATCTAGATCTAGGAATTACTCTTTGGGTGTGTTGTAGGTTTTCCTGATTCGACATCAACTACACAAAACACCACTTCTGTAGTTATGTTCTTTAGAGGAATTCACATCGTTATTTCCCCTTTGGGTTTGTTGGCCGAACCATTGAATCCATAAATCTTGTACGTAGAAGGAATTAGGTATGATTTTTTGCCGCACATCGTCCTGAACGTGTGATTGAACAAGATGTCTACTGAGATCCCCGAATCTACGAGGATTCTATTTATCGCCCATGCGTCTTTATTATTATCTTCTACTTCTTTTTCTTTCCGAGACTTCGGTTTAATCTCTAGTTTGATGACTAATGGGCTGATATGTAATTCTACGCCTCCTGGTGCATCTTCTGCAATGAATGAGATAGCCTACTTTTGCTAGTCTTGTAGCGGTAACATCCTTGATAAGTTGTATATTTCTCTTCCTTCATTATCTCGGGCATTAACTCGACTTAACACATTATCATGGAAATCTTCTATGCTTCTGAAAGAGTGAATGATTGAATTGCACTGTAATTTCTTCGTATTAGCTTATACTTCAATTAAGTACGTGTTTTTTTTTGTTTCTGTTTCTTGTGGGTTCCTTTGTGGTGGTGGGGCAAGTTTGTTTTTTGTGCATCTATGAAATGATTAAGTTTTCCTTGGTTGATCATTCTTACTATAATTTTTTGCACATTTCTGCAATTGTTTGTAGTGTGTCCATGAAAACGATGATAAACACAAAATTCTCTATTTCTTCTTCTTGATGGAGGCTCTACTCCATGATTTGGCGGTATGGGTATTTCTTCCATTAAAATCACTGCCTCCCAGATCTTATCAATTGTTGTGTTTAGATGCGGCATTTTTATCTCTTCCTACATTGTATTATTTCCCCCTGGTCCTCGGTTATTATATCTTCTTTGACCACTATATCCTTCTCCTTGATTGTTGAATCTTGCAACTTTGTTATTACCTGCATGATTGTTATATTGTCTTTCTTTATATTCCCTATCAAATATTTTTTGATCTCTACTGTTCAGGGCCACCTGTTTCTGGTTATCCTCTACGACTGGTTTTTCTTGACCTCCTTGAGAAGTGTTTGGAACCGCGTTTGTAGTTCTTGGAAACAACCTCGCGTTTCCTTCCTTTGTGTTAGTGGTAGCAACTGGGTATGATTTCATCTCTCTGTCTTTTTCTTCAAGAGCGATATACTCTTCTTGATAATCGCGCAACTCCTTCATTTCTATCGTGTCCTTTAGCCTGAATATCTGCATGTACAACAAATCTGTTGGGAAAAGAGCATTAATAAAAGCTAGGATCAAATTTCTTTCTTCTACACTTCCTGCCATTTCACTACACATGGTTCTCCAATGCAAATTTAAGCTACGTAAGCTTTCATTAGTTCTCATCCTTAAGCTGCATACCATCTCAATTCCGGGACGTAGCATGTTATTGCTAATGTATGCTCCAAGGAATATGCTTTGCAAGTGATCGAATGATTTGATAGTTCCCATGGGTAATCCATCGAACCACTTTAGAGCTTCTCTTGATAAGCTTGCGGGGAAATACTTGCATAGCACCGCATCATTATGCCCCAATTGCAAGAGAGACAAATTGTACGCCTTAATATGTTGGATTGCATAGGTAGTTCCATCGAAAATGCTAGTAAATGCTGGTAAACTGCATTTTGTTGGGATCACTGCATGTTGTATTCCCCGCAAAAATGGTGATTTTCCTGCTTCGTCTATTGCCTCTTCTTCTTTCCTTCTTCCTCCATCCTTTCTTGTGGGTATCATCGCTCTCATGTCTTCTAAATCTCTCAATATAGTTTGATTGATGTTGTCATCCTGTTTCACTGGTCTTTTCAGCCTTCCCTGCCTTTCTGTGTTTTCTTGTCTATTTTGACGCACCGTTTCTTGAAATTCTTTATCTTCTGCATCTTCTCTTCTACGTTTGCATCTTTCGTTCCTTATGTGATCCTGAATATCATTATCTTCTTCAGCATTCTCAGCACAGTGATATTGATTCCTATTAGGACTTCCTCTTCTTTCTTCCGGTATCATTCGTACACGTTCTTAGTCTCCTTGATGTGCGTACTCATTGTCAACGCGACTATCTTCGCCTTGCTGCTCATATCTATCCTCTCTGCGATGTTGTCACATGCGGTGATTATAATGCTGCCCTTGCATGTTCTCTCCTACATTTAGATGTTCAACATGATTTTTATTCAATGGTTGTTCTATTTGGTTATCTCTATTGGTCGATCTGCTATGCCTTGACGTGCTCTTGCTTGTCCTTGATGCTGATGCCGCACATGTTGTCCTGGATGTCGTGTGTGATCCTTGCTCCTGCAATTTGTTATTTTCTTCCCTTAACTCAGCATTTTGACGCGTTAAATTCGCTCTCGCTTCCTCTTCTCTTCGTCTTTCTTCAGCTAACCTTTGTCTCAGCTCTTGTATCGTCATGTTTTCCTCGCATCTTTCGATTGGTCCTTCTTCCTGAGTGCTTTCCTCATTTTCTTCCTCCATATTTGTATCTGTCGTATGCATACTTATCTCATCATAATTGGTTGTTATTTTCTTCCTGCACACGTTGGATCTGAGACTGTATTTGTTGGATTTGATTATTTCTTTCTCCCATCGCTGATGATTCACCTATTTCACCTCTTCTTCTTCCTGCGATTCTTCCGCTCCTTCTAGTTGCTGTCACTTGCTCTACTTTGGATGATACTATTACCATTTTTGTACCTGAAATAATATCCTCTTTGAAAACATATTAAGTGATTCTTTTGTAAGATCTAAAAAGGAATATATCAATAACCACTCAAGACTCTCCTGATGAATAAGGAAACTTACACTCTTGTTTTTAGATCTGGTAAACAAAAGAACAAAACTGTTGGAAAAAAAAGAACAAATTTTCATATGAAGATAAAACCAACAACTGTTTTTAAACCATTTTGAAAATTTCACAGATAACGAGAATTCCTCTCACTGATTCGAGCTGTTTTTTAGCACCAAAATGTAGTTGCAGGAAATCCTACAACCTACACCCAAGTGGTTCTATGAAATAAAACTAAGACATCATTAGAAAATCTCTAAGTCTTTTAGTAGAAGTTAGAACAAATACAAATGAGTTATAAAAACCCTAACTTGGAGAACAAAATAACTTTCTCTCTCCTAAATTTCTCACCAGAAACTCTCTAAAATATTTTTCTTTTCTACTATGGCTTCGTGTCCCTTTTATAGTTACATAATGGAGAACAGCTAATAAAGCCCTTATTTTCGGATATGAGAGGGCGATACAATCGCCCTTACTAATAATCATCACGTTAATACAGTGCTGGTCTTCACATGTTTGGTGTGAATTGGTGACGTCATTGCATTCGTCAGTGGAGGTATATTGGGCGCGTTATTTTCACCTGCTACTAATATGATCTTTATCGCACTTTCATTGGTTGTGCAGTATTTTGCTCGCGCAGAACCCTTAGTCACAGACTGCAAGAATTCAGGTGGGTTACAACTATTCTTGTAGTTAATTTCGATTTCATTTGCTTGTAAGATAGCAAAGAAAGTTAGAGACCGGTTGCAGACAGTCAATTCATGATTTATTTTATTTTATTCTTCTTCATTATCAATTCATTTCAATTTCATTTTATCAGTTTTTCTTTTTCCTGACTTTTTCAAGTCTCTATGTTTGTGTGATTATGTAGAAGCAAATAGGATTGGATGTTACTAAGCAAAACGGCAGCGCCAAAGGGAGGAATTCGATAGTGCTCATAATTCTTTAAAGGCAGATATCGAACTAATCAACAAGAAGAAGTCTAAAATTAGAAGCGACATCGAATCACTAAACAGTGAGAAGACTAAATTGGGAACTGATACTGAATTTCTTAACATGGAGAAGACGGATCTGCAAAGTGATACTGAACTTCTCAATAAGGAGAAGGATAAATTGCAGTCTGATATTGAATTTCTCAATGATGAGAAGGCTTAATTTATTCGCTCCGTGACATCTGATGTTAATGAATCTTTTTATGAATGTGGGATAACATTGGCTGAGAATTAAAAAGTTCATAGAGCATAAATAAATGAACCAGACAATGGGTGCCAAGGAGTGGATATGCACTGAAGAGCTTTCAGGAAGCTCGCCAAGAACTTATCAAGGACGGATAGATAGCTAAGGAAACAACAAATGATAGAAGAAGAAAACGAGAACATAGACATGATGAAGATACTAAAAGAATTAGAAGACATGAGAGCAATGATAAATAACAAGAGAAGAGATGGGGGCAGGCGACAATTAGCAGAGGCGATAGAAGAAGCAGGTCGATCCCCTTTTTCGCGAGAAATTCAATATGACAGAATACATGCAAAATGCACTTTGCCAGAATTTTCCAGTACCTTTGATGGGACCACCTGTGCAGTACAACACATCAAAGCCTATAACATATCTTTCTTGTAGTGAGAAAATAACGATGTTGTCTTATGTAAGTATTTCCCAGCAAGCTTAACAAGAGAATATTTAAAATGGTTTGAGGGACTTGGAGAGAGAAGCATAACATCTTTTGGGAAATTAAATGTATCTTCTTTGGGGCGTACATAAGCAATAACATGCTAAGACCTAGAATCGAATCGATCTTTAACCTAAAACGATGGACGAATGAAATCCTGCGAAGCCTGACAACCAGATGGAGGACAATGAGCAGTGAATTAGCAGGACGGGTAGAAAAAATAAATATGATTCTTTCCTTTGTCAATGCCCTTTTTGCAACAGATCTATTGTACACAAAAATTTTCAGGCTAAAAGATCTCTACACATGAAGGAGCTGTGAAAATATTAGGAAGAATATCACAGGAGGAAAAGAAAAAATAATTGAAATCATTCCCAGTAGCAGCTAATAATGCAAAAGAAGGGAACTCGAGACTTCTCCCGCGTACAACAAACACGGTAGTAAGTATCTACAGAGCAAACCAAGAAGGACCAGCAGGAGAGGATCGGCAAAAGAAAGTGGAAATGAGAAGCAGAGATCAAGAAATGTTGGATAGAGAATATAAAGAAAGGCAATATGGAGGAAATAATCAGATTGGAAGATCTGACAATCATAGGGGGGGTGGGGGGTGGGTACAGTAATCAGGGAAGAAGGTACAATAACAATCAGAGATCTGGAAATAATGCACGAATCTTCGAAAATATAAATCTACCACGATTGAACACAACATTAAAAAAAGTATGGGGGCATTCATACTAATAGAGGAGATACCAATACCACTCAACTTTGGGATGAAATTTATCCCTGGAAGGAGAAGTCATGAATTTTGTTCATACCACAGATTTCATGGGCACACAACAGGAGATTGTAGGAATTTTTAGCGAATAATATTAAGGATGATTGAGCAAGGAAAGTTGGACCATTTTCTAGCTACACCTATAGCTTTACCACCTACCCACCCCCAAAACGACGCACCTCAAGCAAATCGAGAACCCGAAAATCAGCAAGGGAAAACATATCAAATCGAGATAGGGAGAGATGCATGACGACTACATTGCAACTCAATAATACAATCATATGAAGGTATTGAGAACATTCACCACAACGTATTAAGTAAAGTGCATGCACGAGATTATCAAGGGGGGGAAATTTAAAGCATAGTAAAGATTTCGCCATTAGAAGAATGGCATAAGCAAGCTATTTCATTCAGTGAGGAAGCTGCACCATGATGTGGGGAGTCACACTCAAATCCTTTGGTGATTAGCTTGGAAATTGAGTCATGTTCAAAATGGGAAAGAGAGGAAGAAGATAAGAAGGCAACATGGGTGATAAACAGAATCCTAGAGGATCAAGAAAGCTGAGTTGATATCATGTTTTACCATGCTTTCATAAAAATAGGCGTGCGTGATTCAGATCTTATTCCATCGACTTACAACATATACGGCTTCAATGGTACCGCAAACAAACCTAAATGAGAAGTAACAAAGAACATTCCACTTCTCAACATGACAACAGAAGTACCATTTTGTGTCGTGGACGTTGAGTCTCCTTACAATGATTTAATTTGTAGACCATGGGTGCATGGTATAGTGGGTGTGGCGTCAGCATTCCATCAATGCACGGATAATCAAAGGTGATACAACAAAGGCTAGAACTTGCAATGAAATTGATGTTTATCAATGTGAAAGGCGCGCCCGAAAGAGAAAAAATGGAGTGGAGAAGGCGAAAGAAGAAAATAGAAGAGAAAGATTAATGGTCATATAATACTCTATTTAGAAGAGAAAGAAGAGAATGCGAAGATTTAATCAACCAGGATACCCGAGTTACCTGAAGAAATACTCTATTTAGAAAATGAAAAGGAAATATGAGCAGTGCGGATACATAAAGAAGAAAAAAATCTCCACCATGTAATGATCCAGATTATAAGTGAAAAATGAGAATTTTATTCTACAAATGATTGAGCATCAAAGTATCAAAAAAAAGCAAATACAATACAAAAGCAAAATCTCAATAGGAGGAAAACAAAGACCAAATAACTAAAACCTTTAATTAGGATGGTTAGGCATCCAATGATGGCGTGCACCCTAGATAGCTTAGAACGCAAGAGGCAGACACGTAAGACATAAAGCGCGTCACATTGGGGAAACACCTAGTAAAACATTGGTCAAGGGAAAGCAACCTTGGAACATGGAGTTAGGGGAGAAAGAAAAGCCTATATGGCAGAGGCTACTGAGCAAAACACTCAGGGTAATAAGTTCCTTGTTCAAGGAGTGTAGAAATAGTCCAGGGCACAGAGGTACACGGTTGAGCTAAGGGTGTCGGGGGAGTCTGGAGGGTCTTTCGCCATCCTTAGCAAGTCCTAGCTCAATACACCCGGTCCTCAAGAAACTCCAATTAGGGTGTGATCTCGTAACCAAAAGACATATCAGTGGAGGGATAAGAGGTCACGAAAACAACTGATTGTTGGAAAAACCGGATGGGAGGAGCCCAACCTAACCCATTACGGTGCACTTCCCTGAAGGGGCAATCAGGGGGAATATATGGGACGACACCCTCCACTAGGGAGATGAAATGTGACAAAGATGTCAATTTCATGGGGATATTGCTCAAGGGAGTAATTAGACCTATCGCATTTTCGCGATAAAATATCCTGCAGAGGCAATGATACGAAAATATGATAAGGCGAGATCAAAGGGCTATTACTTGAAAGGATAACGGTCGCCTACGATTTCGTCGCTCGACCATTTTAATCCCCTGGGGCGAACATAAGACCTATCAACGGGGGAGGCAGCATAAAACCTCTACTTAGGGAGGAGCAATAAGACCTCGAATAAAATCCAAATAAGACCTATACACTACGACTGATTGGTTAATATGCAGGAACAAAGTACGCGAAAGATAGCAAAAAGGAAAAGACCTCCATGAGATACAAAAAGAGATGAAACAAAATATATTCGACTGAGTAATATAAATATAAACTAGAAGAGATAGGAAGAAAGAAACACAGGAAAACGATGTTGACAAGCTAAGTATTAAAATTTCAAGAAAAATTTTACTTGTGAAATACTCGTACTGCTTAGTAATCAAGTTTAGCATGTTATAAATATCCCTATTTACGTGATTATGTTATTACTATATGATATATACTAATAGGAAAGAATGATATTTTATGTTACAATGAACAAGCCAAAGTGAGGCATATGAAAATGAGCGTACGAGGAGTAAGGGACGCGCAAAGAGTATTGAAGAGACAAGATTACACAATAAAAAGTAAAACCAATATTCAGGCGAACAAATGAGGATAAAAATATTAACAGAAGCAAAGCAAGGCGACAAACAACAAAACTAGATAAGGCATTAAAAGGAATATACCAAGTAGGAAAAATAAGGCGATAAAATAAAGGAGAAAAATGAAATAATCGCACAAAATGATGGAGGTATGACTTTAACTCTAGGTACAACATAAATGATCAAATTAAACATATACTCGCATTACAATTCTAACCTCAAAGAAGAAAAACCGAGGCAAGTATGGGAATATAAGTTTAAAAATAATATGTTTTCCGTCTGATCAGTTAGAATTAATTAATTATGCTAAAGACATGATATATTAGTTATTTGTTCTTTCTTATGGTTAGTTGCAGGACAAAAGTGGAATAATATGGAGGAAGAAGATTCTCATTAAGAAACAACTACCCCAAAGCTTGGGAGCGCCCAAATAAATTATCCAAAAGGAAAGACTGTACAACTTAGGTCACTCAAAGACAAAAAAGAAGAGGTATGGATGATATGCTCCACGCATGGTCACACCTGGGTAGTACTATTAGTGCGAACATCATCGCTTTGAACGCCAAATGAGCCATCACCAAATATATCCATTTTGCCTAAAAAAGAGGGGCTGGAATGCTTTCCCTTAGAAGGGCAAGAATGCTAGATAGATGAGGCAGGATAGACAGTTAAGGAACAACAAATGAGGGAAGAAGACAACGAGAACATAAAAATTATGAACATACTAAGAGAATTAGAAGACATGAGAGCTAAATAACATGCGAAGAGATGGGGGAAGGTGACAATTAGCAGAGGCAATAGAAGAAGCAGGTCGATCCCCTTTTTTGCGAGAAATTCAATATGACAGAATAATTGCAAAATGCACTTTACATAAAAATATTTAAGTTGGAAATAAAATATCTCAAATATGAAGTATTTGTGATTTAAAATTCTTGGCATGGATCAAACCGTTTGAGATTTTTCTTTGTGCAATTTTCATGGCAAGAATATTGGATTTGTTAGCAATTAACATGCATGGCTGAGATAAACATTTGCTATAGTAATATCCGCCATGTAAGATTATGTGACGTCATAATAAGGTGTTTTAATACATAGACCTATATATCCAAAAGAATTGATCCATTAGGGGGTCCATGAGTCCATGATAAGGTAAAAACTTTCTGAGGGCTTTCATCTATGTTCATCTTCTCCTATGAGATTTCAATCAGCCTTTTTTCAATCTTCAAGAATTTTTCCAAAATGTTTTTCCTTCGCTGATGCTTCTTCTAGTTCTTCTGAACTGACCATAACCTCCTGACTTCTCCGTTGCGCAAGGACATAAACTTGTTGAGTTCCCTTCCCCTTGGGGCCGAGTCTTCCGGGGAGTGTTATCTCCTGACTTCTCCATTGTCCAAAGACGGAGTATTTTTATATTCCTTCCCCTTGGGGCGGGGATTTCCTAGGAGCTATTCAGATAGCCTGCTTTTTGTCTCCCTTTATAATGGAAGGAAACACATCTCTCAATCTCTTAATCATTATCTAGTTCAAACTAAGATCTGGCTTTAACTTGAAGGATTCCTAGTCCCAAGATGCTTCAGCCATGTTTGGTGGGCTTTCCTTTATTTAGAGCTTTTGTCTTAGGTTGTTCTTGAAGAGTTCATAATTTCAGTTTCCCTCATCTCTCTTTGGTTTTGTTATACTTATAGCTTCTATGGCATCTCTGGTTCGAAGGCTAGAGATAGAACGCAAATCTCTAGTATGCACTCATATGGACTCTTCTCAAATTTAAATTTCTGAGAGGGGTCAAGGATTCTATTGGAAAGCCTCTCTTAGCTTCGAATCGATTTATGTTATGATAGGATTCTTTACACATCATAATCTGAGGCCCTCAGTTTTTTATGATATTGGTAAATGCTCAGAACCATCGGCCAAATGGATGTTCGAAAGACTAAGAAACAACAAAGGAAACTTCATCAAGGAAACAAGATATCCATTTTATAACAGCAGTAGAATTAAGAAAAGCTTTTGTTTCCCCGCTAGTAGTGGGAAGCTTGGGCTAATCAACTGGAAGTGGTAGTAACAAAGAAAGATTCTATAACTCAATCCATTCCGACATTGAAAGAGTTCCCTACATGGCAACATCTTAAACTGAAACAAACCCTGGAAAAAAGCTATGCGAAGGTTACTAAAGGAGCAGAAGTGGTACCTGAATTCAAATCTTTCATAACAACTTGGAATCCAGGCTATGAAGTTACGGAGATTGTAGGATCGAGCAAGAGAGAGGAGAGCACAAACGCAGAAGCAATAAACGACTACATTGATAATCAATTCGGTGTAAAATCTCTCATGTCTCAACAACCTATTTATAGTTTAACAAACTTGATGATCACTCAAAAAACACTTTCCTAATAAAACCAAACTCTAATAATAGAACTCTTCTAGAAAAACTCTAATGCACACAAACTCTAAAACTAGAAACACTTGCTTCACAAGTTTACTTCATGTCGAAGCCAAATCCACCATGTCAACAACACTTGTTGATCCACTCAGACTGTGTCAACAATACTTGTTGATCCATACTGTCTTCTTCATACTGCGTCAACTCTATTTGTTGATCCAAAACCAAACTTCATTATATCTTGGTTTAACTTCCAACATCCTCCCTTAAACCAAGATATTCTTAACAAATCCTTAATAAGCTAGAGACACCATTTTTGTGCTCCACCAACTTGCTAACCAAACCCCAAACCAAATTCTTTACCTACTTCACTCGCAAGATTTCCACACAGAGCATTATTGCTTTTCCTCACTCTTCAAATTCCACATTGGAATTGCTTCACTTCTCTACTCAAATCTCACACTGGGATTGCTTCACTTCTCTACTCACATCCTTGTGACGTCTCTTTTCTTTGCTTTTGTGGATTTCCACCCACTATTGTTGTTCTCCACAACTCATGGGACTTTCACCAACTATTTTTGTTCTCTCTCTCATCACCTCTTGGTGATTACTTCTCTTCTTCACAACCTTACTGTTGTTTCTCTTCTCTTCTCTTCTTTTCTTTTCTTCTTTATTCCAGTCACGCTTCTGCCACAAGAACTAACTATTCTTCACAAAGTCTGCAACACTTTGTCAGGTATTCCAAGTTTCTGCCACAAACTTTTCAACCACAACTTAAAGTTTTAACATGTTTGATCTTAAAACTCCTACCATCCTCCCTTAAGCTCAAACATAACCACACTAATTTTTACCAAACTCATTCTTCGAATCATCCTCAGCTTCTTTGATCTCTTCCACCATAACTTCTAATGCAACTAAGCTTGTACTATCCATAATTCAACAAGAATTCCGTACGTAACCCTCTTCTACTCCACATCTTCTTCCATTAATAAATGTGTAGCAACACGTCCCTATCTTTTCTCATAATCTATTTCTCTTCTTCTTCCTTTGATCAACGTCAACACACAACATTATTAGAATTACTAACAGTGGTAGTAGCACGTTCGTGTCTTTTCTCATCTTCAAAGATTCCACCAACAAACCCTTACTCCTTGATACTCAATTATAGCTAACCCTATTTCATGATCCCATCGAAACTCCGTCATCATTATCCAATCAGCAAACTCAATTCAAAACTGCAGCACCAACTGCAACTCAGTTAACAAACCAATCTTCTTCTTTCGCTTAACAGCTTCTTCCATGCATCTTCGACAATAACTTCTCAATCATTCATCACCAGTACTCAAACTTCTACAAAATCTTACTATCAGCCACTATTGTATACAACAACGATAAACCCTTGTTCTTTGCAAACTACTTTTCACAATCATCAATCTTCACACGTACCTAACTCCTTTATAT
>JAJJMB010013226.1:96625-126246 GCA_023531105.1 Papaver atlanticum
ACCAATCTATTTATATCAAAAAGAGCGATTAAATCTCTCCAAAATCTCTTCCTTTCTCTTCACGGCAAAGTTGCGGCAATTTCTTGTTTATAATTTCTACGCGTTACTGAGCTTTCTTTTTGATTCTAAACTCTTCCTTAGATAGATACCAATCTTTGGGAAGGTTTATAGCACTTTAATCTCTCTAAAATTTCCTAAAATCGGTCACACACGTGACTTTCCATATTTTGCTGTTGAGATAAAAATCCGTCGATTGAGCCCAGTTTAATCGGTTTAAACACCCATATTAGATTCTTAGACCCATAAGGAGTCTATCCTATGAAAATCAGAGGTTTAGTCGAACTCAAACTCCTCCAAATCACTACCACCAAAACTGCCAGAAACATGTTTTCTGTTTTGGTTTTGGTTTTCCGCCAAAAATAGAATTTGAACGTGAATGGGAAAGGTTACCCCTTATCCAGTGGTCTCCCCTTATTCGTTGCTGGAGTCCGCAAAACACTTGTCCCTTGGGTTGCATTTATCAATTTTTCGAGCCAATTTCGCCGCAAATGCTTATTTCTCCCAAAACACCTACAAAGAGATAAAATACCAAAATAAGTACAAAAATGGGTACTAACAATATACACAATAGAGGTGAAAATAGACACATAAATGCGTCTATCAGTTGTTAGACCCCCGCTTTTTCAATTGGTATCAGAGCAGGCAAACACGTTTAAGACTTCATAAGTCTGTGTATGTAGCGATCTGACTCTATGGACAGACGTGCTATCTCAGTAAACGTACCACTATTCTTCGATGGCTCAAATTACTTATGGTGGAAAATTGCTATGCCTTCCTTTCTTCAAGCACGTGATTTTGAATCATGGGTTTATGTTGTTAATGGCTATGATCCTCCAATGGTTACAGTAGACGGTGTTTCTATTGCAAATGATATTGGTAGATATGAACCTAACGAGATACTCACTGCAAAGCAAAACTATGACGGTTTAAATGCTATCATTCATGTCATTACCCTAGATCTTCAGCACAATGTGACTATGTGCACTCGGTCTAAAGATGCGTGGGATATCTTAGAAACTGTATTCGAAGGGAATACCTCTGAAAAGGAAGCTAGACTTCAAAACCTAAATTCTGATTGGGAAAACCTTTGTATGGCTAATAAATATTCATTTGATGAGTTTAATCACAAAGTGTCTGAAATTGTTAATGCATCTTTTGCATTGGGTAAGACTATTCCTAAAAAGGACATTGTGATGAAAATTCTCAGATTGTTACCATCCAAAAACGATTATAAGAAACATGCCATCATTGAAGGAAATAACCTTGATACTCTATCCAGAAATTCTCTGGTAGGAAAGCTGAAGATTTTTTATCTTGAACTGAGTAAAAGAGAAAAACTTCAAATGAGTGGCAACTCCGTTACTTCTTCTGATGTAAGTTCACTGCGTCCAAAATTGATTGATCTAAAGGATGAGAATTGCTTTAATTTTATTCTTTCACTGTGTGTACAACAGTTGAAGAAAACTCTTAGGAGGAGAAAAAGAAAGTCTCGCAAAAAGGCCTCCTCAATCAATGTTATAGATAAGAAAGTTCACAAAAACTATGACAATGGAACTTTTTCCATGTGCTACAAATGTGATCATCACATTTCTGGTGTTCCTGATAAGGAAAAGAATGAGATAACCAAAGCATGGATGGCAACTCTTGACTACTGTCCGGAGGAAAAAGTCTGTGATACTTCTCTCACTTATTTTGCTGATAATCACCCTTGTTCTTCCAAAAGCTCTAATTATTCCATGATTAATAATCAAACTTCTCTTGAAGAAAATTCAATCTCCTGACTAAACATCTCTACTTGATTAAGAGAAAATTTCAACTGGAAAAGGAAGTCTTGATTAAAAGGATTGAAAATCTGGAATGTTAACTGAAAACATTAAGACAGGAAAATGCGACTTCTCACAATTGTGGTGATAAAAAGAATGATCAATACTCCCCGATAATTCTTGCAAGTCAAATCAACATATTACTCCTGTGATTTTGTTGTGCTCTAATTTCTCTCATGAGGAGAAAGACATGGTTAACTTCACAACACATCATGAGTATACCTTGAATAAAAATCAGGATTACCCAGAAACAGATTGCACAAAGGTTCTTAAAAAAACTTCTTCCAAACCACGTTTTCAGAAGAAGAAGAAGAAATCTCATAAGAAATCTGTGTCATTTTCTAAAAAGATTTTCAAAACCATTCATATTATACAAAAATCAATGAACAGTCTGTTTATAAAAATAAAGGGAAGAAAAATATCCTCTTTGGATTCTCACTCCACAAAGAGGAATCTGAAACAAGTTTTGACAAAATCATCCTCTTCTCTTGTGAAACCTCCTGATCCTTCTTTAAGTGGGAAAAACTACTCTTTGTAAGTTTTAAGATTGTTCTTGTCTATTTTCCAGAGGAAAAGAACAATAACCCCAAGAGGGATATAAAATGATTTCTTGCTGACTTGTTCATATATCTTCCTAATTTTCTATAGGTTTGGTTATCAAACTAAGAACCGTTTCTGAACACTTGATTCTTTTTAAGTTTCTGTTAGGGTTTTTGTCAAAGGTCTTTTTGGGAATTTATTTCATCTCTTCTTCTTTTTAAGAGATTTATTTCCCCTATGCAAGCATTTCATTTACCTGGATCTATCATGTCCTCTTCAAGTCTTTCCAGTAAAGAGAATGATGTTTTGACTGTTCTTTTTCCCTCTAAGAAAGTTCGCTTTGGTTCTTCTAATAATGATATGTGTCAAGATAAACGTGATTTATCCTCTGATGGAAATCCCACTGATTCTCATTTTGATAAACTCCCATTAACCATGAATCTTGTCCTGTAGAAAGTACGGGCGTTGAAGGGTGAACTAGAATCCTCCATCAAAAGACTTGAAGACAAGATGGACAATCTTGAATCCAGGATTGATTTGATCGAATTGGAACTTGATGATTGTAGGGAATATGAGAAGAGTCTTCAAAATAAAGTAAATGATTTTTCTCTTGTCTTTTTTATTATGTCTAGGAAACTTCTTATGAGAATTTATTCTTGTGTTTTAAGAAGGATAACTAGGGTTTGGAATAGCCATTATTGTGAGTACACATAGCTATTTCCAACGATTTTCATCTTGCAATGTTTTTAGATTTATTTATTTAAATTCAAAAGTTTATCTGGAAGATGATTTTGCAATATTAATCTTTATGGTTTTATATATTGCAACTTTTTATGGGATAGGTGTGTTTGTGTATGTGAACTATGATTGTCCCATATATGTCAAAAGTTAAGTCTTTCATATGTCATTATGCAAATATTGATAAAAGATATAATGAACTATTGACAAACGAAAGTTGAGCCTATTATGTCATTATGCAAATATTGATGGAAGATAGGATGAACTTTTGTTTACAAAGATTAAGTGTATTACATGTCTCTATGCAAATATTGATGAAAAATAGAATGAATCTTTGAATATTCCGCAGTATTGGTCTTTCCCCGATCCACATCTTTGTGTAAGTACTGTGTGGCTCTGTAAGTTCTCTTATGTGAGCATTTCCGATTAAATTAATCATGGGTTCTCTTGTGGTTAATTTAATTGAGTATTTTGGATACAAATTCATGTTTCATGATTATTTGTTAATGTCCAAAGAAATCCTTCTTTTCTTATGAAAGTAAGGTCACTCTTGTTGTTCTTTCGGGAATGACATTATATGGGGGAGAGTTCTTAATTGAACTTGTGCTTAATTTCCAAATCTTTGTGGGGAGTGCGGCCGTGGAATATAATAGGGGTTATCTTGTATGTTTATAAAATCCTCGATGAATGCATTTAGCTTCGTCTATATGGTGGCATCTAAACAAGTTGATATGTTGTTCTCTTTTGGTCATGAAGTATCTCTATGGAATTTCATTAGGATCCCACTAGTTTTCATACCTTTGCCAATTTTTATTGACAAAAAGGGGGAGAATTAATGTGTAGTTCACACTACAAATACATATGGTTTACAGATCATTATGTAAGGGTGAGTGGTTTTCATGTGAGATGAAGTATTGACTAAGGGGGAGTGATACAGATCACCATAGTATTGTTGTCAAAGTTGTGATACAATTGAACTTTGATGATGTGTAATAATACTATGACATTATATAACAATGATTGAGAGCAACTATTTTCTAATTGTTATAGCTATGGATCTTCAAAAACATTGATGCTGAGTTGAACACGTTCAGAATCACTGCAGTACTGGGAAGTGACGAAGATTTCGAGTAATGTTGAAGAACCAAGGAAATCAAGCATTTGGATTGAAAGCTACAAATTTTATTTATTTTGTATTCCGTATGTATTGATAGTTTTGTCACTAAAATTGACAAAGGCGGAGATTGTTAGAGCACTGCTTGGTCAAACTCGCAAACGTTGCTATCTCAAGCTTGTAGTCAAGTTTAGTTGTCAAAACTATAAGTCTTGATGTCTAGTATACTTATAGCTAAGTCTCGGATTAGGATAGAAAGTGTAGTTGAGCATTAGACTCCACGGCATTCATCGATTGAAGACGAAGAACTACTAAGGGTAGCTTGTGGAACTTCATCAACAAAAGGTATGTGGAGACATGAACTCATCTATCACTCAAAAGTCTATCTACTCTATGATAAAATTCGTATAGCTATGAACTCATCTATCACTCAAAAGTCTATCTACTCTATCTTCTAAGTGATAGATGAGTTCAAGTCTCCACATACCTTTTGTTGATGAATTTCCACAAGCTCCTCATAGTAGTTCTTCGTCTCTAATCGATGAACGCCGTGAAGTCTAAAGATCAACTACATATTCTATCCTAATCCGAGACATAGCTATAAGTAGACTAGAAATCAAGACTTATAGTTTTGACAACTGAACTTGACAAACAAGGTTGAGATAACAACACTTGGGAGTTTGACCGAGCAGTTCTCTAACAGGTTGGACAAATGTTTTTTTAAGGTTTATGGGACACATGTTTTCTTATTTTGGACAAATGTTAGATTTCTAGTTGTTGAATGAATGGTTTGTTTAGCTATGTTAAGTTTCAATAATTCCGCCGGCAGGGTATTAAGTGAATGTTTTGTTAAGTTACAGTGCCGACTAAACCAGGACCGGCAAGGTTGTGAACTGGCAGACTGTCGGCCCTGACAGCAGAAATGCTGTAGTTACCAAGGTCGGCAAGGTAAAAAATATCTACCTTGCCGACTATTTGTTAGTCGGCGATGTAATGAACAAATTCCGTGTTGACTTAAAACAACAGAAAATGATTGTCGACTTAAAAAAACAGAAAATGATTTTCTCATGAGTTACAAAAATCATAACGTCAGCAGGGTAATAAAATTAAAACCCTGCCGATTATGTGTTAGTCATCATTGTATTAAACAAATACCTTGCCGACCATATCCAGCAGAATATGACTTTTCTATGTATGAAAATTGTTATAGCCGGCTGGGTAAGAAAATTACGACACTGCCGACGGTTTGTTAGTTGGCATACTATGGAAACATTAACCTAGCCGGCGAGTTCAAAATTTAAATTTTTGCAAGTACAATTGCATTAATTGACTACCCTAACAGCCAAATTTAGGTACCATCCTATAAATACATTAGTTCTCTCTACAAAACAACACACACCTATTTTCATATACTCACCAAAGCTCATATCATAATTTAATCTTTTTAACTCTCCCAATACCTCTATATACAACAATGGATTCATTTGATTCAAATGAAGATCTATCCATCACCAAAGCATGAAACACCCAAACTCGAGTTAGAAATCAGTCCTCCGTAAGGGTAGATGCCGAAACCTTTTGGGAAAAGGTATGCAACAAATATAGGCAAGATTTTGGGAATCCGAATGGAATAAGTGTTCAACAAATTCATGATAGGAACCGAGTCATCGAAAATGCGATACTTGCTTATTTAGCTATCTAACATCGTATTTTGAACGCTACTCACTTTAACTTGTCCATTGAACAATTTGTAAGTATTTTTGTAGTTTATTTTACGTAATCCATGTTGTTTGATCTTTCTATTAAACACCACTAACAAAGTAAGTTTGTGTTTTGTTTTGTAGCATGAAGTCGCGAAAGCGCACTACTTGGAGGAAAAGGGAGAAGCATTCGCATTTGATGCAAGCTATCACTTCATGATATCCAAAATCCCGGAACCCGGAGATGATGGTGGGTGAATCGGACTCGGATTCCCCCTACGAAGATTGATGGTGTTAGAAGTTTTTGTGGGTAGATCTCTATGTAAACCCTCACGAGACTATAACTCGTCCTCTAGGATCGCCTAGGGGTTCAAAGGCTTGATGCACGTGCTAAGTGCATCCGTTATTCCTATGACAATGAGTTATATTTTATGTTTCAATCAATGTAGCAACAAAAATTGCATGAATAAAGAAAATTACAACTTTCAAGAATCTGTTTTCTTTTGGGAATAGCCAAATGTCGGCAAGGTGGTAAGATTATTACAATGCCGACTATACCTTAGCCGGCAAGGTGAGAAATTAATTAGATGCCGACTGTAGGTTAACCGGCAAGGTAGGAAATCAATAAGTTGCCGACTAGTGAAGCATTTACAACAGTCTCCTGTGTGTCAAAAATAATACAATCGGCGTTGTTTTTTATAAACAAGCATGGCGGCCAAACTTAGTCGGCATGGTCTTCATTCGTCGACTTTGCTGACTTTTCATACTTTCAGAACTAAAAATGTTGATTTCTTCTTTAATTTTGAGTATGATTTCATACAACAGCTTTGCAATCCCCTTGTTAGAAGTGTTTGGGTAGTGTGCTTTCATTTCCGTTGATAAAAATATTCTCAAAACAAAAAAAAATTCATCAAAAATCTCCCCACATAAGTTCAATCAAACATAAAATTTCATAACTTAAATTCGGAAGTTTTAATCTACTCAATTAATTAATCTAAACTCAAATAATTAACCTAATCAGATTTTTTAGTGTTGATTAAATAAGGGTATATTAGCCATTTAGAAAATACATGGTTAAGGGGTGTCCGTTTTTACTTCAAAATGACCCAGGTTTTGTCTCATTAAGTATACCCCAATTAATCTGGGTATACCCCGATCTCGCCAGGTTTATAATACCCATAAATTAGATTTAGGCATGCCACACTATCGATTTCGGGTGTACAAATAAAGAAGTTCAATTGATAAATTCACAGAGTAAAGTTTTCTTACAGGAAATAGAAATACAGCAGGTGACTATTTAATAGTCAGTTACAGAGACGGTAAAACAAAAGAGGTGTTAGTCAAACAGAAGAGACTAACATCTTGACAGACACATGTAAAACAAACGTGTGCCATATTCGGTTACTACCCTCTCTCAAACTCATGAGAGGATACCAGTCTCAGCTTGTGACAGTTTGTCTTCTCTCAATCTGCGAGCTGACAAGCCCT
Source organism: Papaver atlanticum (assembly GCA_023531105.1). Taxonomy (NCBI): domain Eukaryota; kingdom Viridiplantae; phylum Streptophyta; class Magnoliopsida; order Ranunculales; family Papaveraceae; genus Papaver; species Papaver atlanticum. The sequence continues at coordinate 104,089 of JAJJMB010013226.1, forward strand.
TTGTAAAAATATCAGCTGCATGCTGAATTGTAGATATGCAAACCACTTGCAACTGCTTGGATTGAACCAGTTCCCTAATAAAGTGAAAGTCCATACCAAGATGCTTCATCCTGCTGTGAGAAACAGGGTTAGAAGCCAATGCAATAGAACTCTCATTGTCACTAGCAATAGTTGGAGGGACGGGGAGATTGCAAATCCAGACAATTTCTACAGCTGTTGAACCCAAAGACCTGTATTCAGCTTCTGTTGAAATTCTTAAAATTGTATCTTGTTTCTTGGAAGACCATGAAATAGGATTCGCATCAAACAGAACACAGATTCCACTAGTACTCTTTCTGTCATCAGCAAACAAATTAATTAAGTTATCTTGTTCAGATCTACAGATATTTGGGATCAACACAAAACAAAGTACAGTTGAAGTCGGGATTAGTGTCCATATCATCGATCTCATTCATCAAATTACTTATCAGTTTATCTTAGTTGAGAGACTGCAGATTTACTGCCGTTGCTTGCATGATATATTTAGAGATATCATCACAATGATTTATTAACAGAACTCAAAGACTAGAAATATACTATCAACTTATCATAATACCGAAGGTCTCAAAACATGCATATAGCAGATAACATGATTTTTTAAAAGAGAGAGAGAGAGAGAGAAGGGACCTGCTATGAATTGTAGCAAGCAGATCTACTCATCCTCCCTCACGACCATGTTAACTAATTCGTGTACACCAGAACCAGATACACCCCAACTGTACTCGTCTTTTTGAATGAAATCAACTTTGAGTATACTAAGAAACGGGGGGGTCTTCTGAAGATCATACGGTATTGACTCCTTATTCAGTTTGCCACATCCGTAGATAGTTAATTCCCGGAGAGAATTCCATAACCGTAAATCCGGTAGAGACCTTAAAGCAGGACAATATAGCAACTGCAATGAATGAATACGATTGCCCAACCGGAAATCCGGTAGAGACGCCAAGAGAGGGCAACGTTCTAAAATAAGCGATTCAACTGTGTAGTTGCTTCTGCTGCTGCTGTCAGTTTTGTTTAGATAATCATCATCATCACGAAAACCTTGAAGATTATTGCAGTCCTTAATGTGTAGTGCTTGAAGAACAATAGTACTACTATTTTGTTGAAGTAGTACCTCGAGTGATGGTAAGTATATTAGATGTGGAGAATTCCATATTTCGATGGTTGTGAGAGAAGTCAGACCTCCTCCTCCTCCCCTGACATTCAATAATGAGTTTACGACATCATCATTGGTACCACTTAATTTCAATTCCTTCAGAGAAGAAAACAAAGTTATCGGTGGTGTGATTCTCAATCTTTGATGGTGAAAGATATCCAGAATCTCAAGTGAAGGAAAACAAGAATAAGAAGAAAGAGAAGGAGAAGTCCATTCTTGTAAGTTTTCCAAACTGATGTAAAATGCACGTAATGAAGGGAATAATGAGGATCTCTTTGTAGTATTCATGGTACTACTACAACTTTCTTCTTCTTCTTCTTCTTGTTGATAATAAAATTCTTCACCCAGACACTTAATTGATCTCATACTCTCCATCTTTAGAACCCTAAGATATGGGAGCATACCCAGCGCTGGAAGCTTCTCACAATCACTGATAACTTGGAAATGTATTTCCACCAAATTCGGAAGGCAGTTAGACAATGAACAACCCATCATCCACTTCGGAAGCTTTAAACCTGAGAATCCTTTTATATGCAATGTCTTCAGATTCGAGTGAGGCTCGAGACCCTCCAACACCGTAGTATCCTTCACACTGATATTATTTCGCACTTCTTCATCACCAGCACGAGTGGAACCCCAATTCAGATACAAATCCTTAAGGTGTTGCTTGTTCTTTAACTTTGCTCTTTCAGCTCCTTCTTTTCCACCTCTCATATTCTCCAGATTTCTTACAGTTAACACCTCAAGGGAGTGTAAGCATGCCAACTCTTCAATGCCATAATTATTACTGGAACTTCCGAAAACCTGTGTCTTTTTCCCAACTGTGTAAGTATCTAATGTTTCAAGGCAAGTGAGCCTACCTATACCACCAGGCATTACATCATATTTTCTTTTATGTTTAAAAATCCTCAATCTCGGCCAGTTCTTAATTTCTTTGGGAAGTGCACAATTTTCTCCTAGGTTCACCATCTCCAAATTGCAGAGGTTGGTAATGCATGATTCGGGCAATACTTTGATGGAAGTGCCTCTCAAATCAAGACATCTTATACGTGTCAGTGCTCCTAACTCTCTCGGCAAGGAATCTAAATTCCCACACCATGAGAACTTCAATGTTCTTAGATTGCTAATGCAAGTGACTGAATCAGGTAATTTTGTGATTATTGTGTGTGAAACATCAAGAAACCTAAGATGCTTTAAGGACCCAATATTTTCTGGTATAGATTTAATACCCGACCACGAGATATCAAGATGCCTCAAACTTTTCAAAGACCCAGTATTACTAAGAAGGCAGCTAGGAATGTTAATGCATCCACACAGTACTAGTGTTTGCAAATTGTAAAAATGATTTAAATGTACCTCGTGACGTGAATTGGTGGAAGAGAGGTCAAGGTACCTCAAATGCTTCAGCTTATAAATCGAAGAAGAATTACAGAATGTATCGCAATACTTAAGGTCGCCACAAGAGAGTTTGCATTTATGCCAGCCACCTAGCGGACATATTATTCGTAATCGCCGAAAACGAGAGAAAGTATTAATATGCGAAAAATATTGTGGTTTAAGAACAATAATAGTTCGCAACTTCATGGCATTCGATAACACATTTCGAGAACAAAATCTTCCATGACGAGATAGCAGTTCTAGGCGGCGAACTTGAGAAACTTCTTCCTTCCCGTCTATTAATTTTTCGATTATAAATTCATTATGATCTTGAACACTCGTTGCAAGATCACGCACCAAATCATGCATCTTACATGTCGTAATGTCACCAGAATCTTTGTCCTTCTGCACATCCTGAAAGAATGAACTCCACAACAAGTACTCAAAATATTCATTTCCTATATCTTCTAAAGATATATCATCTCCCTCAGTAGATGGCAAAAGGAATCCTTCTGCCATCCATAATCGAATTAACATTTCTCTATTTATTTTCCAGCCTTTAGGGAAAATACAACAGTATGAAAAACATTGCTTCAAAGGAGAAGATAAATTATCATAGCTAAGTTTTAATATTGGTATGATTCTTGTATGTTTAGGTGTACCTTGCACACGACTGATGTTGTTTAAGATTGACAGCCAATAGCTTTCGTCTTTTCTCGAGCACATTAAACTTCCTAGTGAGTTCACCGCAAGGGGTAAGCCACCACATTTCCTTGCTATCTCATTTGCAATATTTGTCATTTTCTTAGTCAATACTCCTCCACCCCTGGACAATACTTTCTTCTCAATAACGGACCAACAAACATCACTTGATAACTTTTTAAGATCATGAACATCACCGCCAGTACGAAATGCAAATCTTCGGTTGCGTGTGGTGATTAATATTTTACTGCCGATGCCACCACAGATGAGGTAACTCTTCAGCACTTCCCAGTATGGAACATTCTCATCCCACAAATCGTCGAGCACTAGCAAATATTTCCTCCCAATAAAATTTTCCTTTACTTGTTTAGCCGAATTTGATCCAACTTCACATTTTTTTCCAGTAATGGACTCGATGATATCTCTTAAAACCTTATAGATGTCAAAAGTACCGGATACACAGACCCAAGCTCTTGGCTCAAAGTTTCTCACTATGGAGTCATCTTTGTAGACCATTTGAGCTACTGTAGTCTTACCCATCCCTCCCATACCCACAATGGATAAAGTTGATACGTTTTGCAGCTGAGAAGAGATCCCAGATGATGATGACGATGACTTGTCGATCAATAACTTTATTATTTCTGATTTTGCACCTTCCCTCTCTAGAAGTATGGAATCATCTTCATCGGCTGAGGTTACTCGGTTACTTTTTTTTATAAACTCTAAATGATCGCCAATTTGATTATCTTGGGAATTGGAAGTACTAGTATTTTGCAACTGATGTCTTTCACCGTTTTTGAAAATTTCATCCAACTTTTCATTGATGGTTCGAATTTTACAGGCCATCTTGAATCGAAGTAATAGTGGGTTGGAGGATGAAACAAGAGCTCGTAGGTTGTGTTCACGAGGACGCATGGTTTCATAAGAAAACTTATCCATGGCGTCCTCTGCATCATAAACAACGTCTTTAAGCCTTCTCAACCAAAGTCTGACATTATCATCATTTACTTGTTTTTCCTCGGCAGAAGTAATTAGAGCTTGAATTGACTCCAAGGTTTCCTTAAGCTTTGCTAAGTTGTCTTTTACACCCCATGCCAAAGTAATCTGCTCAGTGATAACAGGTAGTAACCGCTTTATGATTTCAGTCACCCCATAAACAAGAATCGTTTCTAACGCCATGCTGAAATTAGGAGAGAAAATAATATCACTAGATAAAAATGATTTGGAAGCCACTTTTAGAAAGATAAAAATAATATCACTAAATAAAGAAAGATAATGCAGAATTAATAAGTAGGTAACAATTTTTCTTTTTGGATGGAAATATGATAGCGAATAAGAAAATAAAAGTTCTTGTTTTTTGTTTTTTTTGTGATATAAGAGATATGAAAGCGAATAAGATTGCATATGTTCAAGGAAAGCACTGTTATTTATAGACAAAAAAAGGGTAGATTGGTGAGGTGATTAAGAGGACTAATTAAACAACTTAGTTATTAGTTTCTTTGGGATAAGTTTTTGGCATCAAGATATTTCATTTTATAATCATATGTCCCTTCTATTATTCGACCGGCCACATTCCGAAGATCTCTTCCTTCTTCTCTTTGGATCAAACTTATACTGACCGGTCGATAAAGATGTATATATATATATATATATATTACACATTTACACTTACAATTTAGTTGAACCCTTTTTTTACAAGTCTCTGTTGCAACTTGCAAGCGGTACTCTAAGAATGGTTCAATTTAGTTCCATATAAACCTGAACTGAATAACCCCGCCAGGAGATAAATTCCATATAAACCTGAACTGAATAACCCTTTCAGGAACTCTAAGAATGGTTCAACTTTCAAGAGTTACTCCCACGACAACAGGGTCACCTTCAGTTCCGATGCATGATGAGCTGGTCATATAAATGATATCTCGGGGTTTCATTTACAGATTCTTTTCCAATACTTCTGGTATGCGAGGCGAGGGAGGGCCAAGTTCAAAAATGAATATGAACTGTCTACCAAAAAAAAAAAAAAAAAAAGCAAGACCATGTCCAACACAAATGAAAATGAATAGTCTAAGAGAAGAACGATGTTTTGGGGACTACCCCAAAACAGTGGGGACTACTCTATTATATGAATGCCCAACCCAAATTTTAAGGGGTGTCCTAAAAGATTAGAGAAGACTAATCTGCCCTTGTCCTAATTAAGGTTATAACTAATCCTAATAACCCACCAATTTAACCACTACCCACTAATCTAACCCCCAAAATTAAAACATAAAATCAGTTTCAAAACCCTTTTTTTTCTTTTTTTTTTCTTCTTCTTCATCTTCTTCTTCTCCTCTTCTTCTTATACATCGTCGATTCAAAAAAAATTCATCGTCGATTAATCAATCTTTATAAACAATGCGTTCTAAGCAGACACCTAGAATTCCCGGATTGAGTCCGGGTCTGGCTAACATAGCGAATCTCCCAAATCAATTTGAAGTTGATAAACAACTTCAAGCAAAGTTGGGAGACGAAGTGAAGCATCCAACATCAACCAAGGAGTCTGATTATATCAAAATGAAAATCCGCAGGTAATTTACTTCATACCCATTCCTTTGAATCATTTTTGGTTGAAGAAATCGATTAGAAATCATCAAAAACCATTGAAAATGGTTGTTACATTACAGATTTCGGCTAGGAGAAAATTTTAAAACCCTAGAATTTGGTAACCGAACTTTCAATATGAAGAACAGTTTGGCCAATTAGGAATTTTTAGGTAACCGAACTATGAAGTTCAGTAAGCTCGCAAAAAACAAAACGTAACCGAACTCCTTCTTTATATGAAAAATTTGAGTTCGGTTACCTCGATAAATTTATATAGGTAACCGAACTTTGATAAAATATAGTTCGGTTACCTCGCACTTTCTATGTGGTAACCGAACTTTGATCTGTCACATACAAACTTGTAGTTCGGTTACCTCCCAACTTATACCAGATAACCGAATTTTAGTCTGTTAACATTTTGTGTTTGATGTAATCCCATGTTCAATTTTATTTGATAAGATAATATTCTGTTTAGCTAATAATGTGGTTTTCATTCATTAGGAACAAAGGGAAAAAATCTAATCCCCACGTAGCTGAAGATTTGAGAACTCCAACCCCTCGCGATAGGATACATTTGGATTTCCAAAACCGTGGTACTAAAAATGCAAAACATAGAGGGGGATCATTACAGGAAGTCAATCAATAGGTGATGGAGAATACAATTGATAATGTTATTGAAGAAGAGAATGATGATGAAGAAGAGCAAGGAAATGAAGACCAAGGAAATGAAGAGGTTGAACAACAAAGAAAACACGTTAAAAATGTAGAGGAAGAAGAACAAGGACAGGGCAAAGAAGGAGAAGGACAAGAGGAAGAGAAGGATGAGGAAGAAGAGGGAGAGGATGAAGAGGAAGAAGAGGAGGGAGAGGATGAGGGAGAGGATGAAGAGGAAGAAGAGGGGGGAGAGGATGAAGAGGAGGAAGAGGAGGGAGAGGATGAAGAGGAGGAAAAGGAGGGAGAGGATGAAGAGCAAGAAATAGTTCATGTTAAAGAGAAAAAGAAGCGGAAGCCGCCTTGTGATAGATACTCACACATTCCCCCTGATAATTTGTGTTTGCCACCAGTGAACCCAACTTATGGTACTCCAAATGATGGAGGGGCCACATTGTTTGGATACAAACACTCATGGGCTGCGAAGATCTATGCGACAAAGGTATTCTTTAAGTTCATTCTTAACTAAAAAAATGATTTATTTTTTTTGGGCATGTTTCGTCAAGTATTAATAGTGTTATGTTATTTTCGTAGGATCATAATGATGCAGTTCGTCTTATTCGTCGTCAAAAGGCGTCCAAATGGGATCTTTCTTTGGAGTGTGACGATTTTCAAGCAAAGGTGAAACAGTGTGTTATGGAGAGCTATTGAGTATGCACATGTGGATTTTGACGTTGTTGCCGTATCCGCATTTCTCGAGAGGTATTATACCGAGACATATAAAATGCATCTTTCATTTGGCGAGATGGGAATTACTCCCGATGATTGCTCGAGAATAACCGGCTTACCAGTGGAAGGTAAATGTCTTCGAGAAGGATACAACCCCTCGATGCATTATGAAGCTCTTGAAGAATTGGCTCTAAAATGTCTAGGATGGGATGCAAGAAAGGCTCAATGTGAGTTTAGACGTTCTGTGAAGTCCCCTAAACGGGGCGATGAGTATAATCCAAGAGAGGTAAATGGAGCCTTCAAGAAGAAGGTGAAGAAATTCAAGTTGGTAAGTTGAAGGAAGCATTTGGAGGGACAAGAAAGAAGGTGGAGAAAGGAAAGTTGGTGATGGACCAGGAGACCCTTAGGCATCATGTCACCACTTATTGGTTATATAAGATTGGAACCATCATTTTCCCCGACACTTATGGAAATAAGGTGGATGAACATTATCTACAGCTTTTGGAGAATCTCGATGAGATTAACCAATACTCTTGGGCCACTGGGGTTCTTGCTTTTGTTCTAGGAGAGATGAGCAAAGGGTCGAGGATTAAGACAACTCAAATTGGAGGTTACTTAACTCTTATTCAGGTGACCTTTTACATTGTTAGTTAGCAAATTATTCGCATAAATTTTCTGCTCCCAAATCGATTATCATGTATGTGGTTAATATTTTTGTATTTTCGCATAGGTTTGGATTTATGACCACTTCCCTTCATTGGGATTGACTAGGGAAAAGACACCTTATCCCTATGACGAACCTACAGCAGGAAAATGGTTGTTTTTGGACGCACAAAAGAAGTCTAAAGAAGAGGAGTTGACTTCGTTGAGAGAGAAATTGGATAAACTTACGGTGAACGATGTGGTATTTCACCCATACAATGTACCCGATGATGTCCCTATAGATGAAGAAGATCTGAATGGTTTCTCTACCGTCTCGGCATACTATGGACCAATTTGGTATCCTAATGGCTACGCAATATATAATCCAAGGAGAATACTAGGACAACTTTGTTGTGTCCAAATGGATCTCGACGTGGTGAATGAAAATTTCAATTTGGTGGTTCAAGGAACAAAGAACTCCACAATATTTTTTGTTCCAAAACATGAACCAACTCCAACGGTAGGACATTGGAATGCACTTCGCAACTACTACTTACCTTTAGGTGATTGTGTACCTTGTGGTAAAAAGTTCGGTTACCTCAATTTGAACAGAGCTAGCCGAACTTAAAATTCGGTAAAGTGTGACAAATTAATGGTCACCGAACTCTTTTTTCGGCGATTAGCTATATCATATGGTGGGAGTTTTAATTGTAGTAAAAATAGTGGTGAAAAGGTTCATTGCTCGAACTTGTAAAGGATTCTTTTAGAGTCAAATTAACTAAAATAAAATTGTATCAAATTATAAAAAAGACACCGAGACTTTGGATTCCACCATTGACCAATTATTTGATAAATTCTAATCAATATTCATGCAATATTTTTCTTTAAATTGACTCTAATATTTGCCTCTAATATGGTTCTTGAAGTAATAATTGTAAGCATGAAGCATGAAACATCAAAAGTATTAAAACCAAGCATGTCCCATCAAAACACTTCACAACTACTCAATAAAAACCAATTTTTCTTTTAAATTCTATGCAAAAAAATCATGTAAAATAATTACAATAAATAATAAAAATAGAATTATACCACTTTTCATGGAACAATGGCTTCCTCCGTCGCCTCGGCTAAGGGGTTTAGCTCCTCATATTAATCTCTTGCTCAAAATACATCTTTGGTGTTCCAAAGTTGATTAAAAGAGTGAAAAGTTCTAAAAAGCGGGTTCTGTAACTAATATAATTGTTACAGAACCTATTTCTACAGCGGAACTGTTGCGAAGCGAAGATAACTATTGGAAAAACTGTTACAAAAGGTTTAAAGTTTGAAAGTTACGGTCACAGAATCTGCGACTTTCTTTTTCTGCTGTTTATGTTCTTCGTCTTCTCCGGCCACAGTTGCACCAGCAGAAACGCGATTTCTTCCAATGATTTTTCTAGCTTCTCTAAGGCTCTAAACTTCCCCTAACTTCTTCCTCTTCTTCCTAGGACTCTAACCAGCCCTTTTATACATAGTAGAGCAAAGAAAATTCGAGAATAACCTTGGTTTTTTTTCTTCCACAGCAAGTTGCGATATTTCCTTTTTGTTTTCTGTTTCACGTGAATTCAATCACTCAAAGCTGTCCAAACTCCTCCCTTGATAGAAACAAGTCTTTAAGAAGAGTTCCCTTCCTCTTATTCATGTAAGTTTCCAAAAATAAACCAAGAAACTTGCCCAAAATAAACCATGATATTTTTGACCTTTTTTGGCTTCTAATTCGAGTTCTAGCCACTTTGGATCCATTCCAACACCCTTAACTCTCCTTTTAGGTCCATAGGAACAAACCCAATCAAATTCAGCCCTTTAATCTTCATAAAAATCGATCAAAAATCCATCCAGAAATCGTTTGTGAAAGGAAAAAATTTCCCGCCATTTTTGAAATTCAAATGAAGAAATGTGACCTCCCCTTAGTAATTTGGATGCCCCTTAGTAATTTTCTCCCATAAGCGCAAAAACCACTTTTCGAGCTAATTTCGCCGCAAAAGCCCATTTTTCCAAAAACACCTACAAGAGATAAAATACCAAAATTAGTACAAAAATGGGTACTAACACCATACATAAAAGAGATGAAAATAGACACATAAATGCGTCTATCAAATACCCCCAAACTTATTATTTGCTAGTCCCGAGCAAATTAAAACTACAACATAAAATCCTAACTCACTGTCGCAGGCATCGTCGGTTGCACTTATCACGTGCAACAATCCTTTAAACCCCTAGGTGGCCCTAGTGGCCGAGTTATAGTCTCGGGAGGGTTTACCAGAGGTGTACCCACAAAAACTTTACTCCAGACCCTAGCTATCTACGCAGAACCTTGGAATGCACTAAAGAATCTCCTTGGTTTGCATACTTATTGATTACGGGAGGAAGTACCCTGATGCGAAATTCCAATTACTGTATATGAGTTTGCACTCAAGTATACTAAAATTCATATATAAGTGACAGAGCTCTACTAAGATAGTTGCACTATGGACATCAATATCCGGAGTCAACAAATCACATGGAAAGATTAAGAGATGGATATAGAAAAATGTAGCTGGTTTTGATGTTGACTAAGTGAACGATGTTTTCTCATATCTGTCTGAAGGCCTCCACCAAGGTGAACCTAACCTAATGGACCGAGATACCGGTCTGACTAATATCAACACAACTGGCATATACAAGGGAACCAGTGGTCGATAATCCTAATTCTAGATCAACTCGTCTGGCATATACAAGGGAACCAACGGTCGATTTATTGAACACACATTTATTTATTTATTTATTTATTTTTATTTTTTTTATTTTTTTTTAACGACATGATTAGATCTTTTGGATCCAAGCGCATGCTTCTTGTCAGCATATTACATGGTAATTCTCGTGGATCCTGCATTCCACGCTTGTTTAGGCGACGGAGACAGGGAGAACACACATATATTACTATCCAAGTGTTAATATTTTTTTCCGATTGGTCTATTGGTCTGGTCTCTTTTTTTTTTTTTTCTTCATGGTATCTCAATCACTCTATTTCACCCTAGTATTGGTAACAACTTGAATCGTGAGCCCCACCTAATCACTTAGAGAAACATATTTTTTAAAGAAAATAAAATAAAAATAGAAATGAAAAGGACTCAACGAGATATGGCGAAACTATCATGTTATTTCTAACACCTAAGCTCTGTGCTTTTATGAATAGACTCTTTTAGATGTTTCCATCTAATCAGATTGGTTCCTCAACTCCTAAACCAAAATGCTTCCATCCACTTAGATTGGTTAGTGTCATCCTTAATAGGCATAAATTTCTAGGCTCTGGAGTTTATAATGCAACTAAAAAGTTTCTCCCATACCCCCAAACTTAAATCTAACATTGTCCTCAATGTTCTAAAGATAAAATTAAAAGCATGAACAAGGAGAAACTGTTACCATTTGAAGAAATAGAATTAAAGAAAGATATTACCGTGTTGCATGAGCCATGGGTTACCTCCCAAGAAGTGCTAAGTTTAAAGTCTTCAGCCAGACTAGGAAAGAATTAGTCACTCGAATCATAAAGTAACAGTCGGAATAACTGTGGGTCTTTAAAACTAAATTGAGTTGACCAAAAGAAACTGCAATAAACCAAGAAAGTGAACAAGAATAGCATGCCCTTATCTAGTTTCCTGATTAAGATATCTATATCTAATTGTGGTTCAGATTCAGGTTCTATGAAAGGGTCTAAATAAAATATTTTCGTTGGCTGCATTTATGCATAGGTGGGATCCGAATTATTAGGTCCTAAAGTCTGGAAAAACTCAAATAGGAACTTAGAAGCACACAATAATAACCTAAATAACTGAGGATCCTCTAAGTCAATCAGGTTTGACTTACATAATTGACCACAGTGAGAGTAGTGGTCATTCTTAAGCAAATGTGTCGATTTTATTAACCTAAAGTACTTAGGCTTAGTTTCATAACTTAATATTCGACACATTTGAAATATAAACGTTCCCACAGTTGGAAGAAAACTATTTGGTGGGAAAACAAAGTCAATCTGGGTATCATAGCCTGGGCAAACCACATCAACCAGAGGATGGGTTTCTAACGACTGAACTTCTTCCTGGACATCATTAGGTTCGAGAAAATGAGTATGATGGCAATCTTGTAAAATGGTCGAGGCACAGATATCAAGTCCTAAGTGAGGGGACTCTCTGAGAGTTAAAGGTAAGGTACTAGGAAGATGATAATCACCCCCAAACTTAGAGTTTTCAGTGTCTCTAGTTAGACTAGTCACAATCTCCCTAATTTCTAGGTCATCAGATTCTTGAAAATAGGCAATTGATTCTTCTAAGTCAAGTGCATCCTCACTCATCTCTACGAGTTCATTTTCTTTGTCTAAGACTATTGTTTCTAAATCACTAGACAATAAAACAGTATTTTCAAAATAAACTCGTTCCTCTAAACCATTATTGGCTTCGTAATCAAAAGGAAAAACTACATCGTCTAAAACGGGGATATCTCTAGACAAATCCTCATCCTTTTGAATAGGTGAATAATTATTAAAATTATTTGGATTTGAACTAGAAATAACATTATCATTATAAAGCTCAATTGGAGTAACAAACTCCTGATCACTATGCCTACATATTTCAGATTCTTCATCAATACTATCCTCGTCATAATCAACATTGTAATAACATGAAAATGGTCGACCCTCATCTAAACTAGTGTTTCCAATGCTAACCTCGTCATCTTGATTATGGAAATAACTATCCTCATTTTCAAGGGTACTATTGGAAACATTGTATTGGAAATCAAGATTATTTCGAGCAAGTCCTTCATTCGTCTGAGCCATTTGCTTAAGGGATTCCTCTATAGAAAATTCACTCAATGGTGCAGTTCGTCTATTCATTTCCGACACAAACCTATTTGTCTGCTCAGTTAACTGCTTAAGAGACTCTTCTAAAGATACAGAAGGATCATAAACAGAAGGATCATAATAAGGACTAGTTTTCAACAGTTTGATTGTATTGTCCAAAGACGAGGTACTAGCGCTATAATAATCCATATTTTCTTGCTCGTATAACCGGTGTGTGTGTGGATAGTAATTGGGCTCACCATGGTATGAACCATAACCTTCAAAGGGTTGGTGTTCCCAACCACTATTTACACTATGGTCGTAGTGTGAATAATGTCCATTTTGAAACTCAGTCGGATATTCAATGTATTGGCTTCTATCATACCAGTTCGACATTCTTAATTGCAAGGGAATTCTACACAATCACAAACAAGGTTGACTCGACCAAATCAAACCTATAAAATCTAGCAAACAACAAGCATGATGGCTCCACTTAGATTTTTTATAGACCAGCTTCTACTCTTCCAAGAGGCAACTGGGTACAATTTTAGCAAACCTCGTAGGACTATCCGAATAAAGTAAGTCGAAGAGAAGTAGGAGAAGCTTAGAGGAGCTTTGATACCCCCACCTCTTTGGCAACGCTTCCCTGAGTTACAAGGCGACTCTAATCGACTTATAGTAATCTTCCTGAACTTTGAGTTAGGCTAACAAGATACCCAATACGATCCTTTTGAACGACTTTCCTATAAGCTCGTTACCCTATCGGTCTCGTTCTAGTCAATATTTTAAGTTTAGGATCACGTTCGGTATCGTTTTCCTAAGGCGGGCAAGAAGAGAACGGTGATGAAATCCGAACCCTTATCTTGTATGGCCAGGCCTTGCCCTTTACTAGAAAAGTAAATGTCCGTATTCAGGTCCTCAGCAGATATGCACCTTAAGGGTTGTTGAGTGTTTATATTCTTGTATCATCATCATCTTAACTCATTTATAAAGAATTTCTATATCACGAGCATTCACAAAGGAAGAACTTGATCTTATTCTTATTACCATGTCTTAGATTTAGTATATATATCATTTGGGTGTGCTACTGGATTTCCAGTAGTTACATTTTGGCATCCAGAAACAAGGAACTTAAGTTGAGAGTTTAGTCTCACTTAAGATCTTGAAAAGAGGTTGAAACTGTTCTTGAGTTTTCTTATCCGAGTTTTAACGAGTTGTTTTTGTGAAAAGGATGATTTCGTAGATCGGAAGAATAAATCTATGTTTAAGATCTAAGAAGCAAGGCATCTTTGAGCTTTTTTTTGAAAGATTTGTTAAAAGCTTAAAAGCTTTTCTTGAGTTTGTAGCAAAGAAAACTTTATTTGGTTAAAGATCATCAGCGAATCGGTGAGTGGAAATTAGTTTGGCTGAGGTTACTTGATGGAAAGAGTTCCAAATCGGGCAAAGCACATAATAGCGTCAAGGAGAAGCAAGCGTTTAGAAGCAGAAAGAGAAAGAAGAATGGAGATAGGAGAAACATCAACTGCAGGAGGAAGGCGTGGTGTGAATCAACGGAAAAATGGTGATCCTGACGAGGATCGCTATAGAGAAGGATCGGTCCATACTACTGATACCGATACAGTTATTGGAGAAGAACCAGTTGGCGAGGAGAGAGAGGAAAATGTTAAAGAAAAAAACATAACATTGGAGCAGTTGATGGAGACACTTCGTCAGGAACGGGAAAGGGAAAGAGATCTAGTAGAGCAGCAAACTAGACTTGCAAGGTAGAGCGCCATTTTGATGCATCAAAACCGTAAGCTAAATGAAAAGAGAGCAGCCAACTATCCGCGAGGAGGAGAATAAGATGCGAGAACAGGTTTGTCAGCTAGAAGGAACTTACGTCAGAGAGACGAGGTATTGGAAGATAATGAAGATGGATAAAGAAGAAATAAGGAAAGGAGAGAACGACAAAGAAGATGTCGAAGATAAAACAACAAAGAAAGAGAATTAAGAAGGGCATTGGAAGAAACTAGATGGGAAGATCAAAGACGAAGATTTGAAAAAGAAATATTACGCGAAGAAGAAATAAGGTGCGAGGAGGAAAGGTTGCATGAAAAAGAAAGGAGGTACGAAGATGAGAGAAGACACGAATAAGATAGAAGGCGCAAGGATGACAGAAGGAATAGACGAGATGAAGGTGCTGGGAATATAAACCAAGCAGTTCTAAACGAATTGCGACACATGAGGTTAATGATTAACAATTCATGAAGAGGAGGACGAGTATAGCTAGCAGAGGCAATAGAAGAGGCTGGCAAATCTCCATTCACACACGAAGTCTTGGAGGCAAGGATTCCCGCGAGGTGCACACTACTGACCTTCGGAAGCATATTCAGTGGGTCTGAAAGTACAGTACAACATTTAAACCAATATACCCTATCCTTGATGCAATGGGCACAAAACGAAGTAGTAATGTGTAAGTACTTTCCTGCAAGCCTAACCGGAGAAGCATTGGCTTGGTTTGATGGATTGCCGGAGAGGTCAATTTCTTCATTCAGAGGCTTGCAGAGGATATTTTTAACAACCTATATAAGTAACAACATGTTGAGGTCGAGAATAGAAACTTTATTCAATCTAAGGCAAAAACCTGGAGAGATCCTGCGAAGTCTTGTGACGAGATGAAGAACTGTATGTAGTGAGCTCGCTGGGAGAATTGATGAGAAAAACTTCATTTTAGCCTTCGTGAACGCCCTAATCCCAACTAACCTCTTGCACACTCAGATATTCATAATTCGTGATTCATTGACGATGAATGAATCTAGAGAGTACCAGGAGGAATATTTTGATGGAGGAGAAGCAAAGGGAGGTTAATGAAGTTACACAGATCCCGTTAAAGGAAGGAAATTCGCGTCTTTTACCCAGGATGGCACATGCAGTAAAAAGCGACTTGAAGTATGAGAAAGGGGAACCATCAAATGCAGTTCCTGCAAAATTATTAATTTTATCAAGTGGAGATCAAGAAAGGATTGATCAGCATCCAAGGTACGAAGAGCCAAGGCAGAGAAATTATGATCCGCGAAGTAATAATTCAGGAAATCAACGAAGGTATAACCAAGGTCAAAGGTATTGAGAAAGAAGGCCAGCATTTGAAGATGTAATGCTTCTTAGGCTTAATACAACCGTGGAAAGAGTATGGGAGGCGATCGTATTGACTAAAGAAATACCGACACCACCAAATCTAGGAATGGAACCACCACCAGGAAATAGGAGTCACGAGTTCTTCAAGTATCATCGCTTTCACGGACACCACACAAACAATTGCAGGAATGTTAGGAGGATAATACTTCGTCTAATTGAAAAGGGGAAGCTCGCTCACTTTTTGGAAAATCCAATACCATTGCCACCACCCCCACCTCGCGACAATAATCAAAATCAGGTACAAGTGTATTGAATTGAAATAGATAGGGGAGCACAAAGGATGAATTGTAATTCTATAATTCACTCCACGAAGAATATCCAGGATTTTCACGATAATGTTCTCAAGAGAGTGCATAAGAGGGACTTTGATGGGAATGAGATATTCAGCATTGCGAAGAGAGGACCATTAGAGGAATGGCAAAAAAGAGATATTTCTTTTTCAGCACTGGATGCACCCAAAGGTGGAGCTTCGCATACGGATCCGTTGGTTATAACCTTAACCTTTGGCAAACATTCACGATGGGAGAATGATCCTTCGAGAGACAGGAAGACCTGTGCGATGGATAGAATCTTGGTAGATACTAGAAGTTCAGTAGATATTCTCTTATATCATGCGTTCAAGACTATAGGTTACAAAGATTCTATCCATCGCCCAAAACTATGAGAATTGGAGACGAAAGTTACTGTTTGCGTGGTAGATGTAGAATCACCTTACAACGCCCTTATAGGCAGACCCTGGATTCATGGGATAAAAGGGGTAGCATCAAATTTTCATCAAGCAATTCAATTCCCTATGCCAAGTGGAATATGCGAGATAAAAGGAGATCAGAAGGATGCACGAGACTGCAACCAAAAAGATGTCAATAACTACGAAGATATGCTGAAGAAGAAGAAGAAATAACAAAGAAAGAGAGTGCTAGAGGCAAATAAAGAAGAGGAACTGATGGTATACATGACCAAGGCAAAAGAGGGGTGGGCAATACCAAGTAAAATCCCCGAGAAGGAAGGAGAGCCCTTGTAGCAATTAAAGGAACCATCTCCACTTGGTGAACCGATCATGAACTTCGCAGCTGTAGAATCCACGAAGGAAATAAATTTGGGAAGTGACGAGGAACCGAAGATAGTAAAGATTGGAACGAAGATGGAGGTGGACAAAGAAGAAAAGCTGATAAGTTTACTAAAAGAATATCTCGATGTATTTGCATGGAGTATGAACGAAATGCCGGGAATCGATCCCCTAGTTGCTTGTCACAAGTTAGATCTCAATCCAGCAATCAAGCCAATAAGGCAGAGAATACGAAAAATAGCGACCACTTATCACGAACAAATAGAAAAGGAACTTCAAAAGATGATGGATTCTGGGATTATACGACCAACGAAGAATCCAGAATGGATTGCGAACATGGTGATAGTGCCAAAGAAGAACAAAGTGATACGAATATGTATCGACTTTAGCGATCTGAACACTGCCTGTCCGGAAGATAGTTTTCCTTTACCAAACATACCACAGATGGTAGAATCAGCATCAGGGTATCATCGGCTCTCGCTAATGGATGGATACTCAGGTTATAATCAAACACCACTCGCAGAAGAGGATCAAGAACAAACAGCTTTTTTCGCCCCAAGAGGATTATATTGTTATCCGAGAATACCGTTTGGATTAAAGAATGCAGGGGCTACATACCAAAGAATGGTAGAAAAGATCTTCGCAAAATGGGTGCACACGAAGCTGGAGGTGTATGTTGACGATATGCTCGTAAAGACCAAGGAGTCAGGAGACCATGTGGAGGACTTAAAGGAGATTTTCGAGCAGATGAGAGTATACAAGATGAGGATAAATCCTGCGAAGCGCATTTTTGGAGTTGAATCAGCGAAGTTCTTGGGGAATATAGTGTCAAAGAAAGGAATTGAGGTAGATCCTACCAAGGTTCAAGCCATACTAGACATGCCATCCCCAGCAACCATAAAAGATGTGCAAAAGTTGAATGGGCAGCTAGCAGCTTTGAGGAGATTCATTTCAAGGTCTTCAGACAAATGTAAACATTTCTTCGATATCTTAAAGAAAGGAGCAAAGTTCATATGGACGCAGGAGTGCGAGCATACTCTGTAGAGCATAAAAAAATACCTCATCAATCTGTCTATCCTCCAAAAACAAGAACCATAAGAAGAATTATTAATTTTCCTAGCAGCTACATCAAATGCCCTCAGTGCAGCTACATCAAAGATCTCGACAAAATATGCTAAGGCCTGTATCGAGGAACTTCCAACTGTGGTGCCGCCATCCCCGTCTGTCTATTAACAGTCTGCTGCTGAAACTCTCTATTCGCAATAATGTTACAGGTAAGTTTTTCACTTCTTGCTTGCAGACATCACATGTCCTGTTACCCTTTATACTGAACCACTTCACTGCACATTCTTGGTGGGCTAGTGCAAGTTCACCTCTGCAGCTACACTCCAATTTAAGAGTTTCACCCCCTTCATTGAGTTCGACAAAACAAATTCTGCACACTGCTTCTTCTTCAGGAATATCTTCAGTTGCTTCTTCAGCCGCTGCACATATATCAATCATGAGAGAGAGCTTTCAGCTTAGTCTACCCAAAACTAGAATTATTTATTTACCTTTGCTAGAACACCATAAAGAAGGGGAGAAAAGATAAACATAAAAAACATAATCTCGAACCCATAGTGTCCATAGCAATTCAACACCAAAAAGAACACATCCATGGTACACTCTAGACTAACAGATCCAAATCCAAAGTCTTTTCCAGTAGCAAGTACCAGGTCGATTAGAGAATATCTCCGAAAAGATTAGCATAGTTTTTACGCCGGCTTGCCAAGCCTTGCACAACCCACTCTAGACTAACAGATATCACATGAAAATATTAAATAGTTAAAACAAAATATTTGATGACTAACTATTAGACCTCCTGATGACGAATCTATTCTCCTTAAACTCGCCATCGTTTTCACATTAACAGGAACTGAAAAGGAGCGTGATATATGCTTCTGATCTGCATGCTTCTGTGAAACAAATGGCCCCTTTCAGTAAGTCTAGTGCCTGTATTAGTGTATGCGTGCGTAAGAGAGTGAGGGAGCGAGAGGCACTTACAGCAAAATCAGAGTTATCCTGAAGATGTCTTCCCTGTAAAGATTCAACGCCTGAGTTTGCAACAGGTGTTATTGGCATAGAGTTTGTTCCTTTAACCATTGACGAGGAGAACACCTTAGTCAGAGAAAACGATCTCGAGGTAGAAGGCTTGTCAACCGGACCAACTGACAATTCTGTGTCTGGAACAAGAAGAACGGTCTTCTCTCCTTCGTGAGACAAAGTTTTTGTCCTAAGACTGCGTTGGGGAAGCAAACTTTTAACAGATGCTTTGTACTTTGCTGAATTTGGTCTTGGAGGTAGGCCAGCTCTTGTAGAACTGGGATTTGGTGCTATATCTGTTCTTGCGGAATTGATCAATGATGAATTTTTTATGGATCTTTCAGGTATTTGCAGTGAATTGATCAATGATGAATAATAAGAGCTGCACCCTCAGCTGCTTGAACTATCTTCTAGGTAATAAGACAATGATCTTTAATACATATTTGCTTTTATCTTTGTTTGTTGTGACGCTGTGATTTATGGGTAATATTAGGTCCACTACCTTGTAAGCTTAGTTTAACATATTGACACCGCTCCTAAGTATGAATACTTTTTATTATTGCATATACAAGAAATGCAAGAATTTAGTTTCCTTGAATGCCATGTAACCTTCAGTTTGAGATGATTGCAGTCTTATTTTAGTAACTCGTTTAATTTATTCTCTCAGTACACAGTCAGAGATAGCTAGGCAGCATTAGCTGTAATTTTGAAATGGCCTCTTGTCTAACTTGGTGTCTTCTCAGTTTCCCGGTTGATGTCAGAGGGAATGTCTTCCTCCACAGTAGAAAAACCTTCGGTATTTTAAACCTGCAAACAAATAGGAAATCCCAATATCAGTTTTTGTTCTTCTTTCTTTCGTCACTGCTTGATTGAATGGCATGGAGGATCGCTATATGATATAATATCTACTACATACAGGTAAGGAATTAGAATTACCTGCTCAACTTCATTTCCTTGCAGTAGTTTTGGAGAATTTCAGTCGATATTATTTGCTTTTCCTAATACAAAAAGAAGCAAAATACACTAACACCCCTATTACACTTTTAACTAAGATAGTAAAACGGTAATTTTATGAGCAAAATACACTTTTATACATATTCTAACACAAACAATGTAACTGCTACCAAGAAACTGAGCGTAATTCCTGGGGATCACAATACAAACAATGTATCCCTGGTTGCTCCTATCGTCAAAGAAAATCAACATAGAATGTTTCAACAAACCTGAGGGACTTGTTAAGATCATAGGGTATCGACTCCTTATTCAGTTTATCGCATTCCCAGATCTTCAAACTCCGGAGAGAAGTACATAATCGTAAATCTGGTAGAGACGTCAAACCAGGACAATCTTGCAGCCGCAATGACTGAATACAAGTGAATAATCGTAAATCCGGAAGAGACGTTAAAAGAGGGCAACCGGATAAGCTCAACGAGCGAAGAGAATTGACGTTGTTGATGTTGTTTTTCAGATCCTCATCACGAAAACCTTGAAAACTTGAGCAGCATCCAATAGCTAGACTTTGAAGATTCGGAGTATTGTGTTGGAGTAGTACGCCCAGTGGTGGTAGATATATTAGATCTGGAGAATTCCATATGCAAATATCTGTGAGAGAGGTCAGACCACCTCCTCTATTGAAGAACGAGTTTACTGCGGTACCCACTAAATACAATCTCTTGAGAGAAGAAAAAAAAGTTATCGGTGCGGTTCTCAATCTTTCACAGTGAATCATCTCCAGACTCTCAAATGAAGGGAAACAAGAAGTAGAAGAAAGAGGAGGAGCAACCCATTCTTCTAAGTTTTCCAATTCAATCTTCAAAAGGACTAGCGAAGGGAATAATGATGAGGATATCTTTGTACTACAAATGCTTTCTTCTTCTTCGTCTTGGTTTTCTTGTTGATAATAAAATTCTTCTCCCAGACACTTGATTGATTTCATTCTCTGAATCTCAAGAACCCTAAGAAATGGTAGCATACCCAGCGCAGGAAGCTGATCACAATTTCTTAAAATTAATTCCACCAAATTCGGAAGGCAGTTTGTCAATTTGGAACAACCCATCATCCACTTTGGATAATTTAAACCTGAGAATCCTTCTAGACTCAACTTCTTCAAATTTGAGTAAGGCTGGAGACCCTCAAACACCGTAGTATCGTTCACACTTCTGCTATTTCGTTCTTCATCATCATCATCATCATTTCTAGTGGAACCCCAATATAGATTCAATTCTCGAAGGTGTTGCTTGTCCTTTAACTTCGCTCTTTCCGCGCCTTCTTTTCCACCTTTGACATTCTCCAGATTTTTTATACCTAACACCTTAAGGGAGTTTAAGCCTCCCAACTCTTCAATACCACTTCCATTACTAGCCATGTAATCCTCTAATTCTTCAAGGATGGTGAGATTTTCTATACCTCTAGGCATTACATCATTTTGTCTAGAGTGTGTAAAAATTCTCAATTTCGGCCAATTCTTAATTTCTTTGGGAAGCTCACACTCTCCACCAAGTCTCACTATCTCCAAATTGCAAAGGTTCGTAATGCATGATTCGGGCAATTCTTTGATGGAAGTATAACTCAAATCAAGACAACTTAATCGGGTCAGTGCTCCTAGCTCTCTAGGTAAGGCATTTAAATTCCCACACCCATCAAACTTCAAAATCTTTAAACTGCTGATACGAGTGATTGAATCTGGTAGTTTTGAGATTCGTGTATGTGAAACATCAAGGCAACATAGATGTCCTAAGGAACCGATATTTTCGGGTATAAATTTAATATCCGAGCACGAGAAATCAAGATGCCTCAAACTCTTCAATGACTCAATTTTACTAAGAAACCAGCTGGGAACGTTTTTACACCAACGCAGTATGAGTGTTTGCAGATTGCAAGAATGACTTAAAGACACTGCAGTAGATAAATCAATGAATGTGAGGTCAAGGTACCTTAGATGCTTCATGTGGCGAAACTCGAAGCCACGAGAGAGTGAAAATCCACTCCAGTCACCTAGCGGACATAATATTCGTAAACGCTTATGACAAAAGAAAGAATTAACATGTGACAAATTCCTCGGTTTAAGAGCAATAATAGTTCGCAACTTCATCGCATTCAATAACACATTTGGAG
>JAJJMB010013226.1:136246-381290 GCA_023531105.1 Papaver atlanticum
CAATTACTAAAAATTAAAAATGAATTTCTGCGATAACATCAAATAACAAATAACTCAGCGTAACAACTACATAATAGTTGCATTATCCTCTTCTTTGTTGACATATTTGAATATGTACTTCACCGTTGATGTTCTGTTTATGTTGATGACGTATGGTGCACGACCATTATTGAGCTTCATGTTTATTTTACCTCCCATTGATTTGAAAACAAACATAGAATTATATGCTATAATATTTTCGATGAAGTGTTTAGTTCTGTATCATTCTTGGTAGTCCAGTAGATTATGCAACATCATTGATGGATATCTATATAATGGCAGATTCACTTTTCCATTCGAACAACAGATTGAAAACCCAGGTTCATTAATTTTTTTAGACTTCTAATTCTTCTCCTCGTACCATATAATAGCCTGACATTTAGGGCATTCATGTGTTGGAGCGCCAAAGTTCCATACCGTGTTTCCTGATCATGTATAAAGAAATTGGTTAATAACAAAACCATGAATTCATCCATAAATTTACTGATGCTACTCCAAAGATACATTTTGCTGGGTTTATCTTCATCTTGAATTACCGCATTTGTTCAAATATCTCTCTCAAGTTTTCAACATGATCTTTCGCCTTTTTTCTTTTCACCAGCATGTCATCTACATAGACTTTTAATGTCGTATGCACCTCGTTAGGGCGGTTCCAATCCGGTACAGGTATTCTTCACCGGTTCTTGTGCAGCCTTAATTAAGACTTAAATCAGAAGCGCGTTATGGAGAGATTTAACTGCCAATATTCTGCTGAAGATGCTCGCACGGAAAATGAGAAATTGCATAATCAAATAGAGCAGTTGATTAATAATCATTCATATTCGCTTGATCAGATTGAGAACCTAAAAAATGAAAATCTTTGTTTAGATAATCAAAATGAATTTCTGGGCTCCCAAATATCCCATCTTTCTGGACTGTTGCATAATGCTGATTTAAGACATCAAACTTTATCAGATGAGAATCAGGTCTTGGCCGCAGAGAAGCGGTCTTTCTTAAAGAAAGAGGCGATGTTTACACGTCAATATCTTATTCTCCAGAAGGTCTGTGGTGATCAAGAGGAATCTCTTCGCACGTTAAGAAATCAGCATAATGAGTCTATGGAGAAATTATCCTCGGAGAATGAGAAGATCATCCTGAGTAAGATAAATTTGACTTTGGAAATGAACAAACTTCAAGAACATTATACGCAGCTAAAGGGGTCTCATGACATCCTTGTGAAGGAAAAGGCTTCTCTTCTTCAAGATGAGAAGAATATTCGATCTCGTCTCCAAGGTTTAGTTGGTGATGATTTTGATAAGGTTATGGAGAATATGAAAAGTAGTGGTGTCGCTTTATCTCAATACCTCATTTCCCAGAGGGAAGGTAGTCACATTGAGATGACTGCCTCAGTTTACTTGTGTTTCTTAATTGCTCTTATCTTATAGCTGCGGAATTGTCGCACTTGTTCTAATTAGATGTCTTTTTTGCAGAATCTGAGAGGTCGCACATGTCTACCATTTCCAAGTTGAGGTATGATCTGGATAAGAATTTCAGACTGAAGTTCCTCCTTTAATTTGGTAATCTGACGAGAAAGTTCTAGTATGGTGCTACTAGATTCAAAGAATCCTTCAGTTTGAACCAAGCGACGGCGGGATTCCTAAGGGAGAAATAAAACAAATATAAAGATGCGATAAAATCGCATGTGTGGAATAGTGTAATCAAAAGAATGCTTACCAAAAGATCAAAAGCAAGATGGATGCTTGGACCAAGCTGTGAGAAGATTTCGCTCCTAGTTGATTTGTTCGGTGGAGAATCACATAACGGCTTGGCTAAAGCATCACAAATACGAAGCTTAGCAGGATCATTGATGGATGAACGAGCGGCATTGATGATATCCGATAAAGTCTGAGTAGCAGAATCCACTTCTTCAAAGACAACCTTATCAGCATAGACCGCCTCCAAAGAAGAAGAGATAACCTTAGAAGGAGAAGGATTAATCACAGAAGAAGCGATATCCTTTGGAACAAAAACAGGTGTATCACTAATTGATGCGGGAATATACACTGAGGAAGGAATATTCACAAAGGTGGAAAAAGTTGAATCCACAACAGGTGCGGTCACATTCTCAGAAGAAGGGATAGCAATATGATCTACCGAAGTAGCTTCCTGAGAAGCAGAAGTTTCCTTTGAAGACGCAGAAGCATCTAAAGAAGCTGAGGTAATGAAGCCTTGTGAGGGAGCGTCAACATTGACACTAAGAGAGACCTCAGTACTCTTCTTTTTATAGTTGAATTCCGGCATGACAAGTGTTGATCGTGGGGGCTTTGCGAAATTTCTTAACCTTCTTCTTTATCTGGCCATCAATCTCGCTCTCAGTATCCTACGAAGAACAACGCAGATAAGAAACAGAGGCAACAATATTGTTTTAAAGAAAAGAGAGTATTTCTTACTGCTCTGTTATGCGAAGGCTTTCTCTTGCGAGACTCATCATCTTTGAAACTCGAAGAAGATTTAGGATTTGGAACTGTAAAACGAGTATTACCAGAAGAATAATTTTTGCTGCAACAAAACCAGTATGGGAATATGAAGAACATTATATGAAGAACAGTAGCAGAATAGTAACAACACAGAAACAAATCAACAATAGGAAAGTGAAAATTCGAGGGAAAGAAAAAAAAAGTATCGAAAGCAGAATATACTAACCTCGAATGAGAATCCATAAAGCTTAGAGAAGAACATCACTGGGTAAATCTGTATGAAGAAAGAACGAAAACCTCGAGAAGATGAAGATTGAATAGTTGCAGAGAAGATGAAGGTTGAACAAAGAAAGGAAAAGATTATCTCTCCTCACTCCAGTTATTAAATAGGGAAAGAAAACAACCGGTTAACTCAAGACGTGCCAGTTAAAAGAGGAAAGAGTCAATATATGTAGACGGTTAAGCCCAAATTACGGAAACATGTCGGTTGACAAGAATGTGAAGAGACGAACGGGTGCGGCAGAATAACAAATTAGAATTTCTCATACCGCCCTCTCTACCAAAAGAACGATATGAGAAGAGGAAAAATGTGGGTACAAAATACCGCACACTCGTTTTACGTGCGAAGTAACTCCGTAAGCGATAAGCGAACATGACCGCATACTCTATATCCAAGATGACAAACTAGATGACGTAACCAAATCACGAGAAAGGTGTGAAGATCTATGCGACAGTAAATAAATCGTGCGACAATGATACACTCTTGTGCGACACTGACGCACGTCAGATCCGAAATTAGAGGCTTTATTAGCTGTCCTCCACTATGTAAACTCTTATATAAGGAGCAGAGCGCCTTTGCAAAAGGGAGATATCTTTTTGGGTGAGCTTAGGGAAGAATTTTAGGAGAGAGAAAGTAATTTGCTCCCCAAGTTAGGGTTTCTTCATATCTTTGTACTTGTTCTAAGATTTTAATAAGAGTTCTTGAGTATTTCGATATGGTTTCTTAGATTGTTTCATAGATTCTATTAAGGGTGTGGTTGTGAGATTTCTCGCAACTACACCATCTATTGCACGCTTTGATCCCAAATAGATGCCCGAATGAAGCGACATTAAGTTCTCAACATACGTATCTACATAATCCAAGCCTTTTAATGAGAGACCCCCGGTGTTCACAACTGTACCTGTTTCATTCTTCGGATCATACAAAACCAGTGAGCTCTTTTCTTTGAGAAATAGAATCATATCATTCCTGAAGTCCAATACTGTCATCATAGAATACTCAACAGATCTTCCCATTGATTGAGTAGAAACAGAGAACATTTTACTCCAAGATTCTTTCACTCCATATTCCTTCATTACCCATATCGAAACAGCACCATTGTTGTTCCTTGTCGAGTAAAGTTCACCGCCTTGTACAATTGAAAGACACCCACCAAAAATGCCCAGGAAAATGTCAGTGGACATATACAGTCGACCCCAATGACCGCGGATGATCCTGTGGTGATAAGACAGTGATTCCTGTAGTTCTTGAGTAAGCGGGACCTCGACGGCTATGGATAATTCCCGTCCTTCTCTAAGGCTAACGTATGAAGATCCTAACCAGTGTAGAGCTCCATTATAACTGACAGGTTTAATAGCCTTGCCACCTAATAAAAGGTCATAAGGGATGTCATCTGGTATTCTTTTCCACGAATTTGATCGTAATGAATATACCTCAACTTCACAATCATAGCAAACCAAATCATTCGCTATATAAATCACATATGCTCTTACAATCTTGTAATCGTCAAGAATGGGACTATAAGCAAACCCGTATAGGGTGCACACATCCGCATCAAGTATACTTGCATTGGTTGAAATTGGCTCGTACACTGGTTCCGGTATATCTTTAAGTTCTTTTGTAGAGGGATTCCATAGGATGACACCCCCAAATGGATGATGCAGTAAAATTAACCCATTACAAGAACCATAACTAGAATAAAGCTCCTGTTGTTGTGAATGTATCTCAATAACAGAATCGTTATTACGTTCTGATAACAACGGCAACAAATGGCCCCAATTAATGGAGTACATAGGGAAACAGCTTCTTGTTAAAATTGAAATAAACTTATTATTTGCAGTAGCATGATTAAAATGCATCTTAATAAACTTAGGGTCTTTAAATAAATTATAGCACCAGTTTTTGCATACACACCTGAATCTTAAAATCGATTTCACCGGTAACATCGAAAGAATATCGACTATGGTTTCATCCGGAAGACTTGGCATCATGATGAACGACTATTCCATTATCCCTTTTTGAGGTTCAGTATTCAGCATCTTTGAGGTAATTGAGGTTTGTTGGTTGGATTGCGTTTCATATATAGTTTTTTGACGAAAAGGTTTGATTGCCTTTTATACATGGCAAAGTAATTAGATTAGGAAACCAGCGGCACTTCACTTGCCTATTCCGTGCCTCTGCCTTTGAAGTATATGCTAGGGGTATTATTCGTGGGCGTTTTTTCTTTCTTTCTGGTATTTTGCAAAATCTTAGAAAAGAAACCCAAAAAAATATTTTTTATGATTAATTAATTCAGTCGTGAATCACAAACAATGCAAACTAACGGAAAAACGCATAACTAACAACAGCAACACTAATGAGAATGAGAAACAGAAGTAGATGGAAATCAGTGAAGGGATGAAGTGCATCAATCTTCAACGGTTGTAAACAGATAATGACTCGGTTTTAAGTGCGGCAGCATAGGCATTGTGCACCGCCAGATTGAATTATGCACTCTGTATAAGCGAGACCTGAGATGCCAAAACACAAGAAATCACAATTACAGTTGGGGTACCTTGGATCGGTAGTGCCCACCATAGTGCCGAGAAGGTACAAATACCCCATACAATAAGTTTGCCCACTAACAACACTGCCTCCTCTATATGGACAATAGCACACATGTAAAAGCAGAGCAAATTCATGAGTTAGTAATTAACAATCAAAAAAGAAATCCGACAACACAAAATAAGTGTAACTCGAGCAAAAAAACTACTTCCTGGGAAGTGATAACAATCAAAAGAAAAAACCGAGAGCAAAGGAAAGCAGGAGAGATTGCAGAGGAAGTTTTTGCCATAAGTGATAACAATCAAAATGCTTAACTTGGTTTGTTGTCGGCACCAATCTACAAACTACAATGTGATGTATTTGTAGAGCTCTGCGTTCATGGATACTCCAGCTCATTTCATTGACTTTTAAAGGCTTCATTTAAGATATCCCATCAAAACAGGGTATCGCACATTGTAATTCATGCTACCATTGACTTAAAAATATTCGCGTTGGTTAGATTTAGAATCTTGTATTAGGTGCTTGCAGCCAGTTACCAACTGTCTTAGGTGCAGATGCCCCAAAAATTGAGAGTAATGTCTTAGGTAGAGAACAAAAGACGGCCCATAATGAAAATTTTAGGCATCAGCCAGGGACGGCTCTGGGTAGGTAGAGAGCTAGCTTAGCTATACACTTGACCATGAGAACAAAAAATGTAAACACAAACATCACGATGAACTTTAATTGATTGCCAAGGAGATAATGAACCAAATTGATTATTACATAAGAAAGCCGAGCCTGTTTGGTATAGTTTTTGAAAACAGTTTTCTGTTTTTAAAAACAGAGAAAACAGAAGAAAAAAAAGTTGATACATATGATATGGAGAATATAGCAGTATCACACAGCTAGCTAGAAATTTTTGTATATCAAAATTTTTCAAGTAGCGTCACGCTTCTATTTGTTACTGATCGTTCTGCAGACCGATTACAATGTTTCAGGAAGATCAACAACAAAAACAAACAGCGACAACAAACAACAACAAATAAAGTAGTCAAGAGCTAGCTGGCTATAAGAAGCAGTCAAACCTATATCTATTGGGCCACTTCAATTTTCAGGGGCACAGCACGCACACAGGTAAACGTCAGTAGATTCTGTATAGCAACTAGCACAATTAATTCCAAGACCCAAGTGGTTCCCTAAAACCCTAACATTTAGATGCACACGTGCTGCAGTGGGAAATGATCAGGATATTCTCCCTTGCACAACCCAAACACAATTGAAAAGTCTGACATCAAACGGACGATCTCAACATCCTGGTTAGAGTAGCTCATGTCATAGATGAAGTGCATAGGGAATGTAATCAAAAATTCCTTAAGCAGGTTCTGCCTGCGAATGTGGTGGAAAACATATGCAGCAGAAATCTCAAAACTCTCAGCTAATGTGATCAAAAGAATAAACTAATCTGGCCTGACACAAACTCTTAAAATCTGACTGTTAAATCTGTCTATGAATATCTGATCACTCTCTCAAATGTAAGATCTACCATATAAATCTATCCAATCCAAGGATTTACTTTACCTGCAACACAATATACCTAATCATCTTCACATTTACTTCAACAAAACATGTCTAAATCCTCCACAATACAACCTAATAATCTCATCAGTCTTCCATACTAGTCGAATCAATCTCAATTTCATTTAATTAACATCAACTTAACACTAAATTGGGTGCAAGAACCAAATATGTCATTTAAATGGAAAGATAAATGAAGTAACGCCCATTTGGCACCTAGTCATTCCTATTTATGTTAAATATGCTAGTTAAGTCTTCTGGCTATACAAATATCCGTGGACTTCAATATATCCAATGCAAAAAGACACAAATGCCAAAACCCACCACAAGTTGAGTGAGACTAAAAGTGATGAGAGGACAAATTAGGAGATTTCTTTAAGCTGTGTGAGGCTGCTACGATGTCGTGCCACCTTAAGGCATCGCTTCCAGACAGAAACCAAACCAGTATATGTAACTCAATTATGAAAGCAGATAAAAATATTAAAGCTGGATAGAATGATTTTGTATTGAAAAATACAGATAATCAATTAGCACTGTTGGAACAAAAACTATAAACAAAAATATTAAAGATAGAATAAGTTGCCAAATAGAAAAAAACTATAAACAAAAAGAAGCTCAAACTACCAGATCCGAAAGGAAATTCATATCATTCCATTGACAGAGTATTAGTATATACCTTTATATTTTATTTCAGCCTGATTTTGATATTTGAAGAGGCTTTTGGAAGTGCTCTTACCTTGTCTCTAAATTGTCTCACTTCTCTTGCTCTTTCGGGCAAGGAAGCATTAAAACGATAGAATAAGGTAACTTCCTCCAAAACCTTTGCATTGATCAACAAAACCCCCAGAATTTTGAGCTCAGCATCACATCCTTCAATTTCTTCAATGCGGACAAATTTGAGGTGAGGCAACGTTCTCGGTAAAAAGATTCCAGCAGCTTTCCAATCAAATCCAGTGTTCCATTTCTTTGACTGTCCAAACAATAACAACAAATATAATAAATCCATGAAGTTTTTTTAGAGTAAAGGTATTACAAGTGACCAAAGTAAATATATAAAGAGCATATATAGTTAAAGATTACCCTGTTTAGTTGAAGGATCAAAGTCTTTATATTCGGAGAGATCTTGAGTAGGTAATCTAATGAGCGCAAGGTACATCCATTAAACCATATTTCCATCCTCAAACACCGAAGATTAGGCAAGCAAGGGAGTGGATGACATGTTAACAAGTCGGCATCATAGAGAAACTTGAAAAACAGTAGAAAAGTGTGTTAAAATAACATTAGGCACGGAGAAGCGAAACATATTAAACGAGAGTTATGATGGCAGAATATACCTCAAGGAATCCAGGATATAGGTCGAGTTGTTCCACCTTAGCATCCGCCACGAGAAGTTTAATCATCCATTTAGCAGTTTGTATATTGCAGTTTCCGATTCCCAAGGTTCCAAGAAGTGGACAGCTTGAAAAGAGTCGAGAAAAGGATTCTAGATCGGACATCATAAACCCACCGAGACAAAGGGTTTTAAGGTGTGGTAAACTCATTGATTTTGGAAGAATAATATGCATAGAGGTACCTTTAGAGACTAACGTAAACTTTTCGAGTGATTTGCAGTTTAGTAGTCTATGAGGAATCTTGTATTTAAAATCAGCATGCGGCTGATCAAGTTCTAATGTTACTTCTTCAATGTTACGCTTAATGATGGCATCGATATATCTGGAAAGACTTGATGATAGTCTTACACATTTATCAAAGGGATACCATTTGCCTCTCAAGTTAAAGGATTGAATTTCACAGTCGTCGCGGAGAAGTAATACTCTTTCGATTAAATCGTTCACCTCATCTACCGTGTTATCACCCATATCAAAGTTGAGGTAAGGTAGAGATTTCCAAACATTAATCCACCTTTTTGAGAAAAGACAAGTTTGTACGGCATCTTTTGTATCTATGGCTGATAGGCGTAGGATGTTGTGAATCACGGCATCCGGTAACTTGCTGATTCTATCAACTTCTTCTTCATAATTATCAGAAGAATCGAATAATAACATTTCTAGCTAAAGATGATAATTTCTTCTTGTAAACAGATTGGAATTTTTTTTTCTTTGGGTAGCTTAGTAATAGATAGGAGATTCAATATGAATGTTTTCATTTATAGTACACAAATTACCAAGGGAGGAAAGAAAATCCTTTGTTTCCTCCTAATATTGATAGCTAACCATATAAACCCCAAGCGAAATATAGCTTCTGATTTTCCAAAATAATTTCCGTATAGTAACCTACTTAATTAACTTAATTAAACAAAGAAAATATTGCTTCTGATTTTCCAAAATGATTTCCTGTATTACTTCTGATTTTCCAAAATACTTTCCCAATTAATAACCTAATTAACTTAAACAAGGAATATTGCTTTTGATTTTCCAAAATAATTTCCCACTTAATACCCTACCTAACTTGAACAAGAAAATGTAATAGCAAATATTGCAGCCCTTGCTTGGAGGAATCTAGCGAGTTAGTGATACTTAATGTGCCAAGTTCAGCTAGTACCCAATATCATTTCCTCAAATGGTTTTATTTACCCAAGATCGGACTGGCAAGGATCAGACTGCGCTAAGTGGGACATCATCCATTTGCAAATTAATTCTACAGATTATACGCTTTTGTTTACCATATGCAAGCAGACCACATTAAAAAGAAAAAGTGCCACAGTATACGAAAGAGTGCGGTGCGGGAGGGAACTGGTTCATCATGGTATTATGAATACTACAACAGCAATCTGATTCGTAGTTACCTGTAACAGATTTATCTGTGTAATCAAGAGTATGCTCATCCGAAACCAACACCGCCAAAGAAAAGTTAATGTAAGCAAAACTCATGGAAAACATAGTTACCAGTTCCAAACTTGATGACATTAAAAATCTCTGGCTCTTTTTCTCTTGAAAGGTTGTTTAGAATTTGCTCAAACGCGCTTTTGCTGGGTGCTTGCAGCCAGTTACCAACCGTCTTAGGTGCACATGCCCCAAAAAATGAGAGTAATGATCTTCTCTGCACCTAAGGTTGCTATTAACTTAGAAGAATTCTGCAATTGCAATTTAACTATTTTTATTTGCATCTCTGTGTTTCATACCACATGGAAATTCAGACTCTTAACTATGATGACGATATATCTGATACTGATATATCTGTTATTACTAGCCCTGATGATATAATCAGTCAATCTGTTGATGAAGAAATTATAAGAGATGAAAAAGTTTCGAGAGAAGAAACAAAAACAGGAAATGCAGTATCTGACCAAAATACTGAAATTCAAGAAGAAGTTCTAAGAGAAGAAATTCCAGAGTCTACAGTACTTCAAGAAGATGAAACACCTAACCAATCGTCTGCCGAGGATGTTCCTGAACTGTCAAGAAAACAACTTCCGCAGCGCATAAACAGAGGTATTCCTAAACCCACATATGAACCAGAAATCTCTAATAAGGTCAAGTACCCTATGAGCCATTATGTCTCTAACCACCGTTTGTCTGAAACAAATAAGGCATTCGTGAATCAACTATCTAATGTTTTTATTCCTAACAATGTGCCGGGAGCATTAGCTTATCCAAAATGGAAGGAGTCTATGGATGAAGAAGAGAAATCCTTAAGAGAAAATGGTATGTGGGATTATATTGATTGTCCAGAAGGAAGAAAGATTGTGGGATGTCGTTGGGTCTTCACCGTTAAATACAAGGAAAATGGTGAGATTGAATGCTATAAAGCAAGATTAGTTGCTAAGGGATGCAACCAAACTTATGGAATAGATTATACTGAAACTTTTACTCCTGTAGATAAAATCAACACAGTGCGAGTCTTGTTATCTCTCGCTGCAAACTTGGACTGGCCTTTACAGCAGTTCTATGTAAAAAATGCCTTTTTGCATGGTGAATTATCTAAAGAAGTGTACACGGAGCTTCCACCAGGTATTCTGATTTCTTCATCCCATAGTAAAAAGGTATGTAAGTTAAACAAATCATTGTATGGACTGAAACAATCTCCAAGAGCATGGTTTGGAAGATTTACCAAGTCTATAAGGAACTTTGGATATCGTCAGAGTAACTCTGATCATACTTTGTTCATAAAGAAAAGGAAAGATAAAATTACAGCTCTCATCATATATGTGGATAACATGGTATCAGAGCAGGCTATTTGTGTCGAGTCATTTGACCGCACCTTTACTCCGCATCACCCGATTTAATTGTCCACGTGTTAGACCAAACGAGGCTACACGTGAGGGAACATGTTGAGATTCTTAGTCCCACATTGTCTGGGAAATCTAAGATCTTGCGGTTTATAATCCTATGGGCCTCTCCTTTCATTGCCAATTGATTTTTAGTTGGATGGACGTATTCTTACATTACAACTTTATTACTTCAATTGTTCTCAGTTTTGTCTAACAAATTGTTCTCAAATCTCAATGGATACTAATACTGGTAACATACACTAATTGTTCTCAATTTTGTCTAACAAATTGTTCTCAAAACGTCAATTACAATGAAGACACTAATTGTTCTCAATTTTGTCTAACAAATTGTTCTAAAATCTCAATGGATACTAATACTGGTAACATACTAACATTTGAAGACACTCACAAAAAAACGGCCCATGATGAAAACTTTAGGCCTCAGCTGGGGCTGGCTCAGGGTAGGTAGAGAGCTAGCTTAGGTATACTTACCATGAGAACAATATACTTGAACGTGAGAACAAAAAATGTAAACACAAACATCAACATGAACTTTTATAGATTGCCAAGGCGATAATAAACCAAATTACATAAGAAAGGCTAATCCAAAAGCACCAAAGAATTATAAAAAAAATTGAAAGCCGTGTAAAAGGTGACTAAAAAATAACCCTTCTTCGATTGGCTCCATCTCACTATCCAATTGCTTATCTTTAGTATTGTCCAATTTGGTGTTAGCTTCATTCTGAGCATCCAAATCCATATTGTTATCATTTTTATTACCTGGGATGTTGAATTCTGCAAGAAGCTGGCCCGACTTCAATGCCTGTTCGTGTCATGAATAACCAAAGTTGCAGAATGTTAACATCAAGACAAAAAGAAAGAGCTTAGAAAACACTAAAACTCATAAAGAAAGAGTACAATTAGGAGGAAACACATCAAAGGTATCTCGAAGGCAAACAAAAAGAAAAAAGAAGAGGCCAAACAACTAAATACAGAAAGAGAAGGAAATACATGTTCAATCCTTGCAACCTTTTCCAGAGTCTGAGAGTTCACAATTGCAGCCTGCAAAATGTACAGTGAACATAAGTATCTTTATAAGGATGTTTACAACTAAAGATGGCAAGGCATCAAAATAATTACACGGAATCTACTCAAGTTGGAGACATGACTCATGATACCTCACTTTAAAGATAAAAGTAACTAGGGGCACATATCATAACCATAGAGTGCTTAACTGCTAGATATGTAAGAATTCATACCTTAATAGCTATGATTTGCTTAGGCGTTGGACCAACGGCTTTAGCAACCTTCTCGTTCTATGAAGTCTCAATGACATAGGGGATTTCTCCTGGTACAAATATCTGGGTGGATTCTTTCTTAGCCTCTTCCTCGGCTTCTTTTGAAGAGAACATATTCTCAGCTTCCAGTCTCTCATGTACTCAGAGAAGCATGAT
This sequence comes from Papaver atlanticum, assembly GCA_023531105.1. Lineage (NCBI taxonomy): Eukaryota > Viridiplantae > Streptophyta > Magnoliopsida > Ranunculales > Papaveraceae > Papaver > Papaver atlanticum. Next base: position 148,784 of record JAJJMB010013226.1, read on the forward strand.
AATCAGAAAATAGATGCACGTGCCAACACCACAATACCTAAAGGTTGTGCACAATACTAGGACAAAACAATCACCAGAATACAACATTATCAAAATCCATCTAAAAGGTTGATTTGAAGTCAACCCCCAATTAGCCCATCTTTCACAAAATTAGTAATCAACAACAAAAACAAAATCGATAAATAATTACAGGAAAACGGGGTTTTCAGGAGAAACAAAACTTACATTCTTTAGTAACCAGACCATATGTACCAAAATCTTCGCTAAGGTCATCCCCAGAACGCTGATCTGTTTCACTGGCTTGTTTGAGCTGAAATAGCCTTCCGATCTTGATGATCTTCCACCATTTTTCCTTTCTGCTCGGGGATTAAGGCTCGGTTTCTCTATAATGAACTGACTTGCAATGTTAGTACAATTGACCATGCAAAGGTTTAAGGGAGTTGAATACGAATACAAACTTTGATGCATAATTCAGCTATATTGACTTCAGAAAGAGTATCACCTGCTGGCCATATTGAACGACACAAATGATTGGAAGTCAAACCTAAGCCTTACATCTTTACCCTGAGATTTCATATCATGCTTAGCATCAAGATAACGGCCTACTTGGAGAATGACAGTGTCTTTGTATAACAACAATTCAAAAATATCAAAAAACTTATCACATATACCATCAAATAATTGTTCTCAAATTCTTACATTTAAAGTCAAACTTGCTAGAAAAAAAATTCAACCAAATTTTGTTGGATGGAAAAGAGTTGTTATTGTCCTCGAGTGACCTATAAGCGAGAGTATGTTAAATAAGCTTCTTCTCCTTACCATCATTTAACCAAAAATTAAAACCAAAAAATTTAACAAAAACAATTGATTCATATACTTACCATAACATCCTCAACTGGTTCATCCCTTACCTGTAAGAGAAGTACATTCAACAAATCAGATCAAAAGCACAGTCTACAACAATTACTGGATTCCTATGTGTATATAGCATAATTATCATTAGACTTTCAGATGCCTAATTATACAAGAACATAAAATCCAATTGAAGTGAAGGAAATCATACAAGTACAGAGAAAACTTACTCCCAAAAATGTTAATTTTAGGGATTCACCGATTGTGCAGCCTACAAACAACAAAAATTTCCCATTTGATAGATCCCTAAAATTCACACCACCACCAGCATCGATCAAAGCAGAAACAAATCTAGGGTTTCCCTAACCATCAACATACCAAAGAAGAGACATAATCAAAGTTTCTGTAAATCACCAATTGCTTTAGACAACATAAAATTACTCTTGATTATTGTTGATGATCTTTATCGTCTATTCTTCATCGATTCAGACTTCAAGAACTGATGTTGTTGATGAATCTTCATTTTCAGTTGGTCTTGATGAAGATAATAGAGAAGAACTGATGTTGTTGATGGATTTTGTTAATAAATCTCCTCTTTTCAGTTGGTGTTGATGAAGAGAATTGAGATGAGGCGTTGTTGAAATGAGAGGAAAATGGAGGCAGCTCCTGGTCGATGAAAAATAAGATAAGGGAGTTAGGGTTTGGATTTATGATAGTGAAGAAAGAGTAGAATAAAACTAGTGTTCCCACCCACACAGCTGGATCGCACGCGTACAATTCTGGTGTTACCTTGCACACAAGCAGGCAGCACATGTGATATGATCAGCTGTTGCGAATTGCAACACGGCTCAAAATTTTGCATGGCTCACCTCTGTTGCAAAGTTCACAACTGCGAAAAGTAGTTGCTAATTTATAAGCAGTTGCGAATTCGCGACGGCTTAAGAGCTGTTGCAATTTTTTGTTGCTAATCTGGAAAAATGGTGTAGTGTTATTTACTGTATTTCCTTTCTTGTTTCCTTCAACTCTTCAAGAACACTAGAAAACTTCTGAAGATTTGAAGGTAAAGCCCTTGGTTTCCTCACATTCCTCCTTTTTCTTTTCAAGGAAGAAGATACCGGAGATTTATCTTTTTCTTTCATGATTGATGGCTTAAAAATCATATTAACCTCTTTTCTATCAGAAGTCATAATTCGTGGATTCTCTATACAAATATGGGTTTGTGAGGGAAATTCACAAAACAAGCTCTACAAGCAAACTTGTGATAAAAAAGAGTTCTTTTTTTTTAAGGAAGGAAAAAGGAATTTAGGGTTAAGGAACCTTTATACAAAGTAAGCAGATTCACGTATGCACAACTCGCAACCTTAAAGAAGGCAGAATTGTCGATTTTACCCCTCTTTTAATGAACAAACATGGAAACCTTTTTTCAATACCAATTTAGGATATGAAAAGATCAACTGAAACCAAAACAAAAACAAAAACAAACAAAACAAAAAAAAAAAATTCTTAAGACATGTAAGTGCTTACTCTTGTCTCTTTGGGATCATGCACTTGAGAAAAGATGCACAACCAACACAATTAAGTTTTGTTGGGGTGAACAATAATCTGTCCACCATGAATTTTTTGGAAAGAGTTCTTAAAATCCTCTTTCACAGAATGTATAGACCGTGTTCTTTTCTGAAGTGGTCTAACTTTTTCTTTAGAAATTAACTTCTTCGGAGAAGAGTTGAGTTAACATACCTCAGACGACTTCTGGACAAGTTTAAGCTTGTTTGCTAATCGATTTATTATCCGTTGAAGTTTACTGACATATGTACTTGTAACACTTAGAGAGTTCAAGACCCGTAAAAGTACAATAAGAACAGGTCAATGTGGAGGTCGGTTCAGACACCATAGAGGAGCAAGTTGCTAGAAAAAATGTGGTACCTAAAATATTAGAAATAGAATTCCAATAGACAGAGAAAAATCCATTTTATCCTCCAAAATAGTTGTCGAAGTTTCTCTGGGAAAAATATCAAAATCAATATTTTCAGCAAGGAGCGCAACACTTGATTTTTCATCTTCATTTGAATCATAGTGATCATACATTTCATCAAGAGTTGTAGCAAGACCTTTGTTCCTAGTGTATTTTCTACGATATGGACACTCATTGGCAAAATGACCAAAACCTTTACACTTGAAGCAATGAGGCATATCCTCATCATCAGTATCGAATGTATCCCTGTTTTTAGGAGGAACACGGTCATGAGGTTTAACTGATAATCTAGGCTTATCTCTGACAAACCATTTACTTCTCTTCAAAAGAAGATCTATATACTGTCTTGTGATCCGAGAAACTGAGTTATCAAGATCTTTATCTGATGAGTCAGTCTCACTAGGATCATTCACAGAGTTGCCAATACATTTACTTTTGTCAAGTAATTTTGTGTTCTTTTGTTCTTTGAAAGCAATATCCTTTACAGATTTGGATGTATGCTCATGATCAAATATCTTTAACTTCCCAACTAGAGTATTTCTGGATAAAGTATTAAGGTTATTTCCTTCAACGATGGCATGTTTCTTAGAATCGTATTTGGCTGGCAACGATCTGAGAATTTTCATCACAATGTCCTTTCCAGGAATAGTCTTACCCAATGCAAAAGATGCATTAACAATTTCAGACACTTTGTGATTAAACTCATCAAAAGAATCTTCATCAGCTATACGAAGGTTTTCCCAATCAGAATTTAGGTTTTGAATCCTAGCTTCCTTTTCAGAGGTATTCCCTTCGAATACAGTTTTTAAGATATCCCATGCATCTTTAGACCGAGTGCACGTAGTCACATGGTGCTGAAGATCTAGGGTAATGGTATGAATGATAGCATTTAAACAGTCAGAATTTTGCTTTGCAGGGAGAATCTCATTAGGTTCATATCTACCAATATCCTTTGCAATAGAAACACCGTCTACTGTAACCATTGTAGGAGCATAGCCATTAACAACATAAACCCATGATTGAAAATCACACGCTTGAAGAAAGGAACGCATAGTAATTTTCCACCATAAGTAATTTGAGCCATCAAAGACTGGTGGTACGTTTACTGAGATAGTTCTTTTGTCCATAGAGTCAGATCGCTACAAACACAGACTTATAAGGTCTTAAACGTGTTTGCCTACTCTGATACCAATTGAAAAAGCGTAAGTCAAACAACCTCACCCAATATTGCATTTAGGCAATCTGTATGGACAAACTCCAATATAATTCCAAGAGAATCAACTAGACAGTCAGACTCAATCAATGAAAATATATCCAAGAGTTGTATCTTTGTTTCACAACAACCAAATGTTGGATTATCTAATTGATTGAACTACGCACAACCTGTGATATTTAAATTATATAAACAAATATAATGCGGAAAAGAAAAAACACAGACACCAGAAATTTTGTTAACGAGGAAACCGCAAATGCAGAAAAACCCCGGGACCTAGTCCATATTTGAACACCACACTGTATTAAGCCGCTACAGACATTAGCCTACTCCAAATTAATTTCGGACTGGAATGTAGATTAGCCCTAACGAATCTCACACTAATTAAGGTACAGTCACGTTCCTTACGTCTCTGAATCCCAGCAGGACTCTACGCACTTGATTCCCTTAGGTGATCTCACCCAAAACTAAGAGTTGTTACGACCAAAAGTCGAAGACTTGATAAACCAATCTGTCTCACATATAAAAGTATATTGAATAGATAAATCTGTCTCCCACAGAAATACCTAGAAGTTTTGTTCCATCTTTTGATAAATCAAGGTGAACAGGAACCAATTTATACACCGTACTTATATTCCCGAAGAACATCCTAGTAATATCAATCACCTCATAATAATCTTATTCGTATGGTAGCGAAACAAGATATTGTGGTATCACAAACAATGAGACGAAGATATTTGTGACTACTTTTTATCTTCCCTATCGGAGATTAAATCTCGAGCAAATCTTAAAGAAGATAGTACTCAATCACGATAGAAAACAGCAAGATCAGAATACACAACTACAGAGAAAATAGTTAGGTTTGGCTTCACAATCCCAATGAAGTCTTCAAGTCGTTAACCTACAGGGTTTTGGAAAAAAACCTAAGTTTATAGAAGAATCGACTCTAGTCGCAACTAGTATCACACAGGAGGTGTGGGGATTAGGATTCCCAGTTACTAGAGTTTTCCCTTATATAGTCTTCAAATCAGGGTTTGCAATCAATGTTACCTTGGTAAAAAAGATTTCAATATTCACCGTTAGATGAAAACCTGATTAGAATCAAGATAATATATTTCAACCTTTAGATCGAACTTAGCTTGTTACACACAAATGAAAAGTGACTTCATATAGATATGAGTAACCGTACCTAAACGTGTACACCTTGTTGGCTTAACAATAGTTAACCGAAGTTAGCCATATGAACACTTTCATATCAACCTTATTTTTCTTAACCATAACTAGTTCAAATGACTCAAATAAAACTAGTTCTAGAGTTGTTCAATTGTTTATATTCTCATAGAAGTATACAAGACACAATTGAAGAAAAATTGATTTTGATTCACACAAATCAATTGATGAACATTATAGCCACGGTTTGCAAAAGATTGCATTCCTTATTATATAAATGTATTAGTTCATGAACAAACCGAGTTTAGAACATAACCTACTCAAGTATGCAAACGGGTGTGCATACCTAAGTGGCCGGACTAAGTTTGGGTTCTCCAGTATGCGAACGGGTACGCATACCTTCCAAACTCAGCTGAAATTTGCGAACATGAACTTTACGCCAGTACGCATACGGGTATGCATACTATGGTTCCCGGACTTGGAATAACTTGCAACAGTTAGCATACAAGTACGCATAATGTGCGATATCCAATCATGGTTAATAGTTCTAAACTCCTATTTCAATCATTGAAACATTCTTAGAAGACGACAATAGCTGTCTCACACAAACTATTATCTTCAAAGCAATTTTCAAGTGATCGAATAATCAATACGAAGCATTCTAAGTCTACATCAAATGACTGTCTCACACAATCAAGACTTATAGTTTTGGCAACTAAACTTGACAAACAAGCTTGAGATAGCAACGCTTGCGAGTTCGACCGAGCAGTGCGCTAACAAAACCACTGCATGAACTAAGAATGTAATATTCCTCAAATAGAAGTCTTAAATCGATCCTTGTTGATCGACTAAATCGGTTTAAATTCTCATCGTACTGGGTATAATTAAACATTTTTCAACCTTACATAGTGTGTAAAATATGAAATTCAACTTACCGAAATCAAGATTATTGAGATGATTCAAGTGCAATTTTGAGAATGATGGATGCTGAACAACATTTCTCCATGATTTAGACACACATTTGCAGTCAAGCACATATTCAACTTGTACACGAGATAAGATCTCTAGCATGATCTCTACTGGGAGCATATTGAAGATCCACATTGAAAGCCCTTTGTAAGGAAAAGCGATGATTTGCAGAAAAGAAAAGAGAATTAGGGTTTCTCGGAAAAATGGGGTTTGGATGTGAAAAATCTCAGGAGTGACTAAGAAATGAAAAGAAGCCTAATTTTGGGTATTTAAGTCACTACAGTACAGACCCGGGTTCGATTTCCGCCTGGTGCATTGCATTTTTAGGGAGGGAAATACTTTTTTTACTTATTATTTTAACAGAGCTTAACATTTCAGTCATTGACTCATTAACTTGACTTATGCAGAATTTGAAATTAATTTCTTTCAGTAGGAAATATCAATTAGTCCTAGGAATAATATATTAGAGCTAGTTTGGTCTAGTTAACCCAGTCAACTATCTGTTTGATCTTTTTTTTAAATATATATTGTTGTTTGGTCCTAGGGTGGACAATACCCACGCGGGATGACATCATGGATGATGTAATTGTCAAATGGTAGTGGCAGAAATACTCTTTTAATTGAGACCATATATATACTCATTACTAAGAGATAAGGAAATCATTTTCAGATTTATTTTCTCTCTCCTCTCTATTTTTCAGATTTACTTTCTCTCCCTCTTTTTTCTTTTTCTTCTTCTCTCCTACATTAGATTTGTTTTTCTAGGATTTTGTTTTACAGAGATATGAAGACGATGAAGACGATTTTTGTTTAAGATGATGAAGACGGTGAAGATGATTTATGGAGATTTGTTTTTTCTAGGGTTTTTTTATTTTCTTTCTCTGCTGCTGTGTTTATATATGATGATGAAGACGATGAATATGATGACGACAAACAAAGATTTTGTGTTTTTTCTTCTTTTCTTTGTTGTTGTTGTTGTTGAAGATGATGAAGACGACGAAGATAATGTGTTCTTTCTTCCTCTGTTTTGTTGTTGTTGTTGTTGAAAACGATGAAGGTTTTGTTTTTCTTAGATGAACTCTATTTTTGTGTGTGTTTATGATAAAGAATGAACTCTATTTTTTAAATCTAGAATGAACTCTTCTTCTTCTTTTTTTTTTTTTTTAAATAATGAGCTCTAATCTAGGCTTGAATTAGTTTGTTTGATAGGTGTTCATTTTGACAAATGAACTCTGATTTTTGTTCATTATATTGAACTTTGATTGGGTGTTCATTTGAAAGAATGAACTCTGATTTTTTGTTCAGAATTATGAACTTTAATTGGGTGTTCATTTTGACGAATGAACTCTGATTTTTGTTCATAATTTATGATCTTTGATTGGGTGTTCATTTTGAGGAATGAACTCTGGTTTTTGTTCATAATTATGGGTTTTCAATTTGACGAATGAACTCTATTTTTTGTTCATAATAATGAACTTTGATAGGGTGTTCATTTTGACGAATGAACTCTGATTTTTGTTCATAATTATTGGTGTTCATTTTGACGAATGAACTCTATTCTTTGTTCATCATAATGAACTTTGATTAGGTGTTCATTTTGACGAATGAACTCTGATTTTTGTTCATAATTATGGGTTTTCATTTTGACGAATGAACTCTATTTTTTGTTCATCATAATGAACTTTGATTGGGTGTTCATTCGAAACCATGAACTCTGTTTTTTTTTTTTTTTCTTAATAATGAATTTTGTGTTGTATGTTCATTTTTAAGAATGAACTCAAATCTACAAAAGCATTACCAAACACCTGATAGTTCATCAAACTGAATGAACTCCTACAAGAAAATAAGTAGGAAGTTCAAACTTCATTAGAAAGGATGAACTCAAATAATTACGGGAATTGAACTATGAAAATTAGCATGGAAGGGTATTTTGGTTCATTCAATATTTTCAAATAATAATGGACCAAACAGAAAAACGCATTTTCCAATAGGACGAAACAGACTTGGGACCACCTAAAAAGGACGAAACCATTATTTCCCTTTTCTTTCACCTCTAACTAATCCTAATTTTCACTTTCACCCCTTGTAATTCTTTTACCTTAAAACTGATACAAAATTAAAATTACCCATGTTTTTGCTGCTTAAATTTTGGAACTATAGTGCATAAATGTTACCATTGCATACTCATGCGTGTGGCGCAATGTCGGCCAACAAATTTTGATTGAATTAATGAAGAACTCCACTCTTTGAATAATCTTATAAAGTACAACTACAACCTAAGTTAACTGCGTTGTAACCAAGAACAGATCACATTTAAGATATAAAGTACTACAAGATTCGCTGCAGATACATACAGTACGATGTCCTTTGGTTAATTAACTTAATTTATAATATAATAATCTAAGTAACACAATTTTCACATGTTCCAAAAGCTGTATTTCTTTCTCTGAAGCTGCTGGTGAAGGCATCCATGGTCACTTTCTTTATAAATAGAACACATGCCTAGTTAGTTTTCATCACCCACCGTCTTCTAAATCCCATGGCTTCTTCTTCTTTTTCTATACATTTTCTTCTTTTTCTTCTGTTTGTGTTTTTCTCTTTCTCTAATGCCCATACACCTACATCAACAATTCCTAAACATGCCAATATAGTTTTTGATCTTGAGAGAGATCCATCAACTCTCCAATATATGATCAAAATCAACCAAGGAACTCCGGTATCCGAAGTAAAACTAGTAGTCGATCTCGGTGGGAAATTATCCTGGCTAAGTTGTCATAAAGGATACAGTTCATCATCATACCGACCAGTCAGTTGCGCGTCACCACAATGCGCTCTAGCCAACAAACCAGTGATCAGTACACGTGAACTGTGCAATGGCATTACTAAAAATGCTTGTTGCATTTACATAAATAACCCGGTAACTCGTTCAGTAGGCAAAGGTGAGCTCATTTCAGATCTTGTGAATGTTAAATCTAATCCTGATAGCCAGGAGACACCAGTTGCTTCGCCTCGCAGGTGTGTTTTCGGTTGTGCAAGTACTACTGATAATATTTCAAATGGACTTGCAAAAACATCGAAAGGAGTAGCTGGTCTTGGACGTTCATCAGCTCTTTCTCTAGTCCCACAACTTGCAGTTGCATTTCGATTCTCCCATATATTCGCTCTGGATTTACACGAACCTGGCACCGATGATAAACTTAACGAAACAGGAGGTAAGATTTATTTTGGTGGTGGACCTTACCTTCATTATATGTCTGACTCAGAAGATTTCGTTGATAGAGTTTTAACTTACACACCGCTTCTGATTAACCCCAAAAGTAAAGAAGAATATTTCGTCGATGTACAATCGATCAAGGTACACGGTATAGCTGTACCGATAAACAAAAAGTTATTATCTATCAACAAGAAAACAGGAATCGGAGGAACTAAAATCGACATTCGGATTCCTTTTACTACAATGGAGACATCAATTTACAAGGCATTTACTAACGCTTATACTGAATGGGTTGAGCGGCATAACGCTAATTTCACCACCTCCTTGAATATTACTCGGGTAGCTCCGGTTGCGCCTTTTGCCACATGTTTTAACTCATCCACTGTGCCTATGGTGAATATGTTTCACAGAATTGAGACACCAAGTGTATCTTTCATCTTTCCCAAGAGTGTATGGAAGATCGTTTTGTTTGATCTAGTAAGAGTTAGTGATGGTGTCGACTGCGTGGGATTTGTTGATGGAGGTTCAAAGCCTACGACTTCCATTGTTATTGGTGCACGTCAGATAGGTTTCCTTGAGTTTGATATTTCAAGATCGAGATTGGGGTTCGGTGAACCATATATCTATGAATTCATGTAATCGGCATTTGTTAAGTTTCTGTTTTCCACATTTCTCTCTTGTTGTAATCTGGTGTTTGCGGTTTGGTGGTCATTTTGCTCGTACGCAAGTCATTGCCCAATGGGCTTAATTAATTTTCACTTGTTCTAGGGGCTGGTTGTATGCAAGTCATTGCCCTATGGACTTAATTTATGAGGCCGGCCTGCCTAGGTAGAGAGAGAGCTAGCCATACTTAGGGGTGGGCAAAATGTCCGGAACCGAGGATTTCATCCGTATCCGTCCGTAAAATTACAGGTGAAACCCAATCCGCAGGATCTATGGGTCGGACACGGATGAAATTATCAAATCCGTACTTTTAACGGTTTGATTGTGGTTGGACTTTAAAATCCGCAAATTCACCCGCACTGTAGGAAGTCACCGGCAAGGTTAGATAACCAACCTTTTCAAACTAGGAGGAGGTTGGAGAGCTTCTAATACACCACTACCAGTACTACCATCTTCTAATACACCACTACCAGTACTACCATCTTCTAATACACCACTATTACGATCTTGATAACCGGTAGAAGCCCGAGAATCAGACGACTCTTCTCCTAATGTAAAACAGAAAAAGGAAATAAGAAAAAGTACCCCACTGTAGTGACAATTGATGAAGGTTATGTTTTCCCTTCAAATATGCTCTCTCGGCATCAGGAGAATTCACCTTCTGAAGGTCCGAAATAGCAACGATTTAAGAAAGTTGAGATTTCCTAATTCTTTTATACCGCGCTCTTTTGTTACATGGTACCCAATATTTCAAGGAAAGCAAGTTCGCCTATACCTGCTGGTGTTTCTTCCTTGGCGTATTCGCCCATAGAAAGCTTGTAATTAAGGAGTCATCAAACATCACTCCACCTCGGTGACCGTAAAATAGATTTTCAGTCGACTTTTTGTGTTTATCTGCCATTCTGCCTACTGATTATTCTTCTGCATCAAGTGATGCACTAATATTCTCTGTTATATAGTATTTTTATTGTGCCTACTAGCTATCCAAAACATTGATGATCCTTTTGGTTATACAATTGTCTTGACTACAATTTCATTTGCATTGTATTCCATCGCAGTAATGTTACGTCATACCCTTTCTTGTGGTGGATGTTATATGCAGTCAGTGCCCTGAGAACAGGGTGGATTATATTCAGTCTGATGGATCATATGGCCATTTAGTTATCTCATAGGGTTTACTTGCATTTAGATATCTTAGGTACTTAACATATATAGCATACTAGACTGTAAAAGACTGGTGTATAAGGCTAGTAGTTCTCGCACACTGGGGTGTTTGCGATTTCACAGAAGATTTGGGATTGATGTTCTATTTGCGGGGCAGTTCGTGTATTCATGATGATTCACTTTCTTCCGTAACTTGATTCTTTGCTCGTACATTCGTTTTACTTGGTGTGCTATTATTCAAATTTCACTTTAGTGATGTTCACACCGTTTGTAAGTCGTAGGTGTGTTCTGGAATTGTTGGCTCGGTTCATCATCTGACATGATCTCGTTTTGCTGGTTGCAGTTGTCTTTATGAACCTTAGAAATTAGATATATAACTTGTATGAATTCGGGGCTTGATTATTTATTTTCTTTTGTATTTTGAACCTAAGTGCACACTGAACTCAATTATGAATTGTGTAATCAATACAATGAGTTTATTTAAATGGACATTTGAATTTATAAATTTGAGCTTTATTTCACGGTAATTTGATTCGAGTTCAGTTTTGTTCAGATTTATTTCATCCTAGTCAGAAACTCTGCAGTCAGCCAGATCTGATCTGGAATTCAGCTGAATCACTGATTTATTTTTTTATATTATAAAATTAATTCTACGACATGATCCAAGTGTCTTACCTAGAGCAACTCGAAAGTATCGTAATTCTGAGTCAACTTGAAACTGTCATTCCAGAAAAAGACACTAAATATGCGGCACTTTCAGCGACAACTCCGAAATATGTTTGTCAATTGTCATACCCCAAACTGCTGACATATGTTTGGTTGTTTATACCCTTTATTATTAAATTATTAATTATATAAGTCTCACTAGGTTTAGACTTTAGAGTGTTTAAAATTTCCATGGTAGGCAACCAAATTAATGGTCCAAAATAAGTTCTGATTAAATACTGGAGACTTCGTAACAATAAGCACCAGTGGTCTAGTGGTAGAATAGTACCCTGCCACGGTACAGACCCGGGTTCGATTCCCGGCTGGTGCAATCTTTACTTTTTTTCATACTAAAGATATCTTTACATTTTCATACATTTTTTTTTAATCAGGATTTCAATTGTTGAGTGAATCAAGTAATATACCAACTTTTTATTGACTGATTATCTTTACAGAACTTAACACTGAATCATGAAAACTCTCTGAAACAGCAGACTGCTACAGATTTTACAGTAGAGCTAACACTAATCTGACACTATATGTATGATATATGTATACATCTATACAAAACCAAATATGAAACCTGTTGGATACAGATACTATCCTGACGAGTGATTTCCTTAAAAACTTGAAGCCTATCTTTTTCTTAACGGCGTTGAATTCTTTCTCCAATCTGAAAAAGTACTTGGATTACCTGCACATTCATGTGTATTTGAGTACAAGTTCTGCTGCGCAGAGGGTTCTTGTTCCTGCTTCTGATCAAAATATAGAGAACGTCGAGCTGCTGGTTTTCTGAATTCTCCATTAATATCAACTGCTTCAAACTTCCTTTGTAGATTATCCTCTATATCGTTCACTGATGATGATAATTGATGATAGTTAACTCTGGAATTCAGATTGTCGCTGCTGTAAACAGCTTCGTTCTTTTCATACCATTTATCAACTAATAGTCGTGTTGAAGTAATACGGGGCTCCTGAGACATGTAACTCGAATCTTCACTACTCCAGTCACCGACTGATTCAACCATATTTGCAGAATAGTCGCGGAATCTACTTAAACGTTCCTCCTCCTCTTCTTCTTCAACCATATCTGCCCAACTTTTTCCACTCCTAGAGGAACTGAAAGGTTTCCAGTTTCCAAAACCAGAATCTGCGCCTTTCATCCCTTCTTGGCTCATGGGAGTGCTGCTCATCAGACTATCAGTAGTTTCACTACCAGAATATTCCTCAACAAGAGTTAGTTTTTCAACTTTGTTCAAGTCCTCCTCTCTCCATTTTCCACCAAACTCATGATTTCGTGAATGTGAATCCTCCTCTCTCCATTTTCCGCCGAACCCATGATTTCTCCTCTGTCCATTACTTGGTGAAACCCTGAAATGAGGATCCTCCTCTCTCCATTTTCTGCCGAACCCATGGTTCTGATGCTGTCTGTTACTTGGTGAAACCCTTAAATGAGAAATCTCCTCTCTCCATTTTCCTCCAAACCCATGCTTCTGATGGTGTCCATTACTGGGTGAAACCCTTAAATGTGAATCATGTGTTCTGCATTTTCCTCCGAACCCATGATTTTGATACTGCCCACTAACTGGTGACACTCTTGGATGTGAGTTATCTAAGCATCTTCTGATGCCAGTCTGCTGAACTTTAGTAGTAGAAGAAACTCGTGAATCTGAATGCTGCAAACCTCTTGCACCAACCACATGGTTTTGATGATCTCTGAGAATGTAAGCGGCCTGATGCTTTAAATTTTTAGCCCATTCAACGCCAAGCTCATTGTTTTCTTGATCTCCATATCTGGAAGAAACCGGTGAACTGAAATTCACTTTGACCGGAGATGTAAAAGATGCCTGAGTCTCCATTTTGATATTATCGTCTTTCTTCTGCTCAAGTGGTTTCAGAACTCGACCTGAATCAAACTCAGACAGCATCTCAGTAGCACGGTCAAATGATTTAATATAGGAATCAGCTAACTCACGCTCAGCTGCTGAAGGTTTAACAGTTAGAAGCAGAGACCTCGCTTCCATAATTCTTCCTTTGTGCATCAAGCAGATGGCAAGATTGCATTCTTTGTTCTTATCTGGCTCGATAGATAAAGCTTTCCTGGATTGAGAAACATAGACAACACATGCTATAATTTAGGTTATAAAAAGAGGACTGACAACGATATGCTCAGGAACTACAGTTAACATACCTATACAATTCTTCAGCAACTTGGTAGTTCTCCTGTTGCATGTAAGCCCATCCCAAGTTCCCTAATAACCTGCTTATACAAAGCTCGCGATAAGTGAAGGAACGCAAGAAATTTACATTTCGAACATATTAGAAGTTTGTAACATTTACCTTGATTTCTCGTGCTCAATGGAGCATAAGTACTTCTTCCCCTGAGCTCGCCCACCATATGTTACACCATCTTCAACGAGCTGGAGTTTATGCTGAAGGAGCTCGATATGTTCGTCGATCCTACCAGCTCTCTATTGTTATAAAAAGATCAAATGTTATAAATGGAAACAGCACTCTTAATAAAATTTTGTACCACAGCCCTGTATAAAGTAAACGTTTGCAGACAGAAATCCATTTCCTTAAATGGTTTAAGGTTGTCATTGCCGAAATACAGCAAGGGCCTAGATATTGTTTGAGAAAGTACGTGGTACGCAGAAGAATTATAAGGTTAAGAGATACAGCAAAATGTAGCCTAGATTTACATATTGGGTGCCAATTTTGACACGCATTTTGCACGAACCAATAAGTGCAGACAAGACTTCTCATGAAAGCTGGTTAACCAGAAGCAACAACATAATCTGAGGGTTACTACTAAGTTTCATGTACCATCAAGAAATTTGAAAGGCGAAAAATGAAAAATACAAACAATATCACAAATGAGACAATTAAGATAATATACCTTGTAAAGATCAATGAGCACATTATCAAGAGATTCCTGAGCTTGCTGAGAGCACAGACTACGAAACGATTTAATTGCTTCAATCGCCTCGCCGGCACGATTCAGTTGCTTCATTACAACAGCCATGTCTAACACTGCACTATCAACTCTATCACCACAATTTATGGCTGACCAAAACAATGGTACCGCTTTGCTTGGATCCTTTTCGATTATCTATAACCAAAAATCAACAATAAAAACAAGGGTTTGTAAAATCAACTGTTTGTTGAAATGCCTGAAAGAAAAGATTACAAAACCCTAACAAAACCTTCACAAGAAAGGGCTAAAATCAAGAATTAAACAAAACCCATCAAAAACTAATGAAAGAATTTACCTGAACGTGTTTAGCTTTAACGTAAGGAGAATCACCAGTAGGAATTTTGTTACAGGGAGAATGAAATGAATCGGTTAAAGAAGAGATTGTCTTCTTCTTTTCTGATGATGAAGGAGTAGGTTTTAATGGTGTACATGGACATGATTTAACTCTTAGAGGTGTTAAAGGACTAAAACACTTGAAATCTTTCTTCATATTCAGAAGAAGAATTGAAGAAACCCTGATTTTCTTGAAGAAAAATTGAGTAATTTGGAGTACAATTCTCTAATTCTAAAAAAAACCCTTTACTATTTAAACACTAATTAACAATTATTTGATCGAAAGAACGATTCTTGCTAGCTTTTTAAGAACTTCGATCAGATGATAAAGAAAAATGATGAAGAAAAAGGGGAGAAGTGGAAATCGAGCCGTTGTTTATAAAGAGAATGTCGTGCCGGGTTTCGTCAATGATAGAGATGGCCCGTTATTTTGTTTAGTTGTACGAAACAACACTTGTCCTCCTCTTAAAGGCTGGGGCTACGAATTTTGCGTAGTGGCCTAAAGCTTGGAAGGATTTTTCCGGGTTTGGAACACTTCATGGAAGCTTTGGACCGATAAAAAAATATGTTGATGACGAGTTTTTGTCCGCGTTTGAAACAGTTTATGAAACTTTGGACCGGTTAAGAATTTGTTGACGATGAGTTTTTGTCCGGGTGTGGAATAGTTCATCGAAACATTGGACAGATAAAGAATTTGTTTATGACGAGTTTCGAACTCATAACAGTAGCTATTATTTCTCGTAATTTTTTACTACCAACATCAATTTTTTTCAGCGAGTGATTTTTTTTTCCAAACAAAACAGGAAAGGATTCATTGATAGAAAAGCAGATACAAGACTAGCTGACAGTTACATTTAGTCTTCACTGGAAATACCACTAAGAAGATTTAGAGGACACTCCCACTAAACTTGACTTCTAATACTAATTGTAGTGGTTAATTTTGGCAAGCTTATCAGCTGCATGGTTGCATGATCTTCTATGAAATCGAACCGTACAACTACTTAGAGAACTAAGAACGTACTGAAATTCTTTTAGGAGAGTTAAGTCTTCCCACTGGAAACCATCCATGTTTCCTTGATAAATCCTTGATTATCTCCTTCAGTGAACCCCTGACAGACCAAGATCCTTCACCTACTTCAGAGAAGCCAACAACGTCATAGCTTCAGCTTGGGTTATATTTCTTTCCCTGGCTGAGTAGGTTACTTTTCCCAAAAAACTCCCTGCATGATTGTGCAAAATCAAAGCAAACCCAGTATTAGCTATACATGTTTTAATAGATGCATCAATATTAATTTGAACCCAATTCAACTTGATATTCATTTTCTCTACAGAAGTCTGGAAATACTTGTCTTTATTTCTGCTTGTGAACAGATCTCCTCATCCAGCTTCATCTGTTTCATCTTCGAAATTGCAGCAATGTCATCACAAGCTTCATCAATTAATTTTCTACTGGAAAAGATACTTGACTTATCCAGATTAATCTACAAAGGAAATTTGAAGTAGTTGATATTTTTCGTCCAATTGTTAGAATAAAAATAAAACCTAGATCCAAGGTCTTCCAAAATATCACATATTTTGATGCGACTTTTGACATGTTCTTTTAAAAAATATATATATATCTTTAGATATTTTTCAAAATAATAAATCTATGATTTTTAATTTAAATCCTGTAATGGGGGGATTTGAAGAACCTTTTATAAGTCACTTTGTAATATTAGAAAACAGAGGATTTTTTTTCCCGTTCTTTGTAATAAACACACTATCTACGGATTTTATTTACTTTCTTTTTAATTATTTATTATAATTCAAAACATTCCTCTTGAATCTTATTTGTTACCAAGCAACCGAATTTTATTTCTTTTGGAGTTTTTGCATCAGCCTCAGACACTCTTCTAATTTGTTTACAAGAACAAATTATCTTTTTGAGCTAGAATTTACCCGCAATGTACAAAATAAGAAAATTATTACCAGCTTTATTTGGTAATAATAAAGAAGAAGAAGTTGATAGAATCAACAAGTTGTACTAGATATCGTGATTCAAAACATCCTGTCATCCACAAATACAAAACATTTAGTACAAACTCGTTTTTTTTTTAAAGATGGAATAATGTTAAGTAATCTCTACCTTATCTAAACTTGGATATGGATGGTGACATGTTAGATAAGGTGAATAATTTAATCGATAGAATATTACTGCTCTGCGACGACTATGACATTTGAATTAGATGGTTTAGGGTGAGACGTAGATGGTATTACTTTAATGAGTGTGTAAGTGTATCATCAAGTTTTTCTAGATGCATTAAAGAAGCCATTAAGCTTAACGTTCAATAAGTAACACTAGAAACTTAGTCAAGCAATTGATAATTATATATATATATACACAAGATTCTTCCTAGACTACTTAACTTCAAATTATTGAAAAAGTAGACATTAATGTCTAACATTACCTCTATACATATTGTTTCCGAATGAATGAGTTTTCCAAAACTTAAAAATCTGTGTCTTGGTGGAATTATGTTGCCAATGTAAAATCGTTGACTCAACTCTTTTAAAGCAATCCATTTCTTGAAATGTTGGATATTGTGATATACAAACTGCTAAATGGACGGTGAAACTTCTTTCGGCGAATGATAAAGTGGGACAACTCGGTCTATTGAAATGTGATTCACTCCCATGTTATGTAATCTTCAATTTTTGAGGTGGTAACATGGAGGTAGCTCGAGAACAATAGATTACCTACTCAAGATGACTCCCAATATAAAGACTTTGATCCTCAAACTAAACTGGGTAATCTTTAACAACATGCTCTTTGTATTTACTTTGATCACGTATGTTAGAGCATTGCTCGATCGAACTCGCAAGCATTGCTATTTCAAGCTTGTTTGTCAAGTTTAGTTGCCAAAACTATAAGTCTTGATTTCTAGTCTACTTATAGCCAAGTCTCGGATTAGGATAGTAAGTGTAGTTGAGCCTTAGACTCCACGGCGTTCATCGAATGAAGACGAAGAACTACTCAAGGGAACTTGTGGAACTTCATCAACAAAGAGGTATGTGGAGACTTGAACTTATCTATCACTCAAAAGTCTATCTATTATATCTCCTATTTTGAGACAAAAGTCGTATTGCTATATAGACTTCATTTATACACATGTGCTATTTCGAGCCGAGTTTAACTCACTTATCTATGCCTTGAAATATGTGTTGGTAAGCTTTCGCTTTGGCCAAGTTCATCTTTACTAGTGACGAAAGTCATGTTGATTATTTCAATAACTTGAAAATCGCTTTGATGAAAATAGTTTGTGAATAACAACTATTATAACATCCTCTAATAAAGTTTTAATGATTGAAATAAGAGTTTAGAACAAGTAACCATGTTTGGATATAAACATAGTATGTTCTCACATTTGAGTAAAAGTCCGAAACCGGGAACCTAAAGTATGCGTACTCGTACGGGTACCAGTGATTGTTGGAAACTCGGGTAAGTATGCGTACTCGTACGCATACTGGCGGAAAGTTCATGTTTGTGAATTTCTGCTGGAGTTTGGAAGTGTGATTTAGTATGCGCACCCGTACGCGTACTGGCATAACCAAACTCGGTCCGACCACATAGGTATGCGTACCCGTTTACCTACTTAACTAGGTTACTTTCTAAAATCGGTTTGTTCATGAACTAAAACATTTATATAATAAGGAATGCAATCTTTTCAAACTGTGGCTATAATGTTCATGAATTGATTCGAGTGAATCAAAATCGATTTTTCTTCGATTGTGTCTTGTATACTTCTATAAGATCTAAGCAATTGAACAACTCTCTTAACTAGTTCATTTGAGTCACTTGAACTAGTTATGGTGAAGATGAATAAGGTTGATATGAAAGTTCTCATATGGCTAACCATTGGTTAACTATTGTTGAACCAACTAAGTGTACACGTTTAGGTACGGTTAACCAAACCTAAATGAAAGTGCATTTCATTTGTGTATAACAAGCTAAGTTCGATATAATGGTTGAAAGATATTAGCTTGAATCTAATCAGGTTTTCATCTAACAGTGAATATTGAATGCTTTGTTACCAAGGTAACTTAGATTTCAAACCCTGATTTGGAGACTATATAAAGGAGAACTCTAGCAACTGGGAAACCTAATCCCCACACCTCCTATGTGATACTAGTTGCGACTAGAGTCGATTCTCCTTTAACCTTAGGTTTTTCACGAAACCCTGTAGGTTAACGAATTAAAGACTTCATTGGGATTGTGAAGCCAAACCCCAACTATTTTCTCTGTAGTTGTGTGATCTGATCTTGTTGTTTCTATCGTGATTGAGTACAATCGTAAGGTTGGCTTGAGATTTATATCTCCGATAGGCAAGATAGAAAAATAGTCACAAACACCTTCGTCTCATCGTTTGTGATTCCACAATATCTTGTTTCATTAATCGATTAATATTATTGTGAGGTGATTGATAATTCTAGGATGTTCTTCGGGAATATAAGTCCGGGTTATCGATTGGTTCCTGTTCGCCTTGATTTATCAAAAGACGGAACAAAACTCGTAGGTATATCTGTGGGAGACAGATTTATCTATTCAATAGACTTTTTTGTGTGAGACAGATTTGTTTATCAAGTCTTCGAATTTTGGTCGTAGCAACTCTTGGTTGTGGGTGAGATCAGCTAAGGGAATCAAGTGCGTAGTATCCTGCTGGGATCAGAGACGTAAGGAACACAACTGTACCTTGAATCAGTGTGAGATTGATTAGGGTTCAACTACAGTCCAGACCGAAGTTAGTTTGTAGTAGGCTAGTGTCTGTAGCGGCTTAATACAATGTGGTGTTCAAATATGGACTAGGTCCCGAGGTTTTTCTGCATTTGCGGTTTCCTCATTAATAAAACTTCTGGTGTCTGTGTTATTTCTTTTCCGCATTATATTTTGTTATATGATTGAAATATCACAGGTTGTGCGTTGAATCGATCAATTGGTAAATCCAACCTTTGGTTGTTGATTGATCCTTGAACATTGGTCTTTGGTACCGTTCAAATTATTTCTCTTGTATTCAATTAGACTCGCAAATTCCTATTTGCTTGAGTGTGGATTGAATCGAGAAATTGAGATATAACTCTTTGATATACTTTTATTAAGATTGAGTCTGACTGTCTAATTGATTCTCTTAAAAGTATATTGGAGTTAGTCCATACAAATTGCTAAGCAAAATATTGGGTGTGGTTGTTGTACCCCTTCTTTTTGAATGTATATACTTTGAACACAATACTCTAAAACAACTTTAATGGTGTACATTTATACTTAAAAATAGTTAAAAACTCAAATTTTTATAGTTGAACCTAAATATACATATGCGGAAATTGATGTGATTGTATGTGAAATTCTTCAGAAAAAAAGGTAAATTGATGTTAGAATATTAATCACAAAAAATGAAGTAATGATCCAGTGTAGATGCGATAATTTTTAGAAAATCATGATGGTTGTTTTTCGATAACCATCATTTTTTGTTAACCAAACTCTGACAACATCTTTCTAGTTCGATCCACTCCCGTATATCCAATAATAACATCTTTGTTATCTTACCTCACGCTTTATGTGAATTATTTAAACATTACAAAAAAAATTCTCTTCCTTCTCCGGAGATCCATTATGGTATTATTATAACATTTATTATTTAAGGTGTTATACTGGGATAAAACCCCGTAGTTTTGTAGTGGAATCCATTGTTACCTCCCAGCTTTGTCTTTATATTCAACAAAGGGTTATGTTCAAATATGAATCCCATTAAACTTTTTGGAAACCTCCTCTTTTGCATATCATTAAATTCATAAAAAAGGCAACTGAAAAAAGTTGAAAAAAATAAAAAGGAAACCGACAAAAAAGTTGATCTTTCAAAATATTTGCTTTCTAAGAGCTTTGCTTTAGCTTTTCCAGTTTCTCTTGTTGTTTATATTTTGTTATAGAAATTGTTTAATTTCTCTGTTCACATTTGTTGTTATTAATGCATGCTCGTTCGATGTAGTTTGAGTGGGTAATATTAAACATGGATAAGCCATTGTTTTATGAGGATCGTAAAAAAATGAACCAGCAGTACAAGTTTGGTCTTTGATGATGTCAAAATCCTTTAATATTGATTATAGGGATGGAATTAACAATATATGTTGATTTTTCTTGTCAACAGCTGAGTATGATTTCGCTCTTGATTTATTTATTTTTTTCACTTACCCTAAATTGTACAAGTTGTGTTCATATGATGTATATGTGTTATTTTGAACGAGTTATAAAATTATATAATTTCCATTAACGGTTTCTTTTCTCTTTATGTTGCAGCAAACATAATGCATACGTTTTGAAAATATATCCAACATTATATACTCAGAAAGGATTGAGCGTCAATCATTCTTAGAGGTGGTTTTGTTAGTATTTGTGTAAGGGCATCTCCAACTGAACCATGGTGAGCAAGTTCAGATAGTTTTGTGGCTCAGTCAATAATCTCAACATTTATGGTTGAATATTTAATTTTCCTTTACTTTTTAGAGTTCAAAATATACTGTTTCTAGTTCAGTCTTATGTGTCATTGTCTCCATCGAACGTGGATGTAGCTTTTGTTCTCCACTCCTCATCTTTTATTTTTATAATTAACATCTAAGTTAATCAATAAATTCTTTTTAGTTTCAAAAAAATAAATAAACTAGTGTTTATATCAAGAAAGCTACAAAGTATAACCAGAAAGAGTCTTGAGAGATGATTTATTCAACTTGGATATGAAACCTTCAAAATATAATCAGAAAAGAATCTTGAGAGATGATTCATTCAACTTGGACATATATTGCGTAAGTACAATTAATGGATCACAACAAAACACACACCTATTACCAAAAGATATGTGCTCCTCCTATAAGGTGTTACTCAAGTTGCCTATATGTCAACACACATTTATCCTACGATTTCATCCATAGTGTACTGCTTGTGCAATTGAGTATCGCATACTGCTTTGTATAAATCACTAGCTGATTTCCACACTTCTTTTTTTTTTTTACTATTTTCTGGACTCATATGACTGCTTGCTTGTCATGATCATTTGGTAGGTTGATGTACACCAAAGTGAACTGATTTTGAATTTGCGCCATGCTTGATCCGTTTGGATAATTTTTCCCCAGGACGAAAAAGGCCCTAAGAATCGTTCGGAAGTAGTTTTGAAAATTATAATTTTTCATATTTAATGAAAACAATTACGTATTTTCAAATGTACCATTTTATATTGAATTCGGTTTGGAAATGGTGGTTGTGCTTGACCGTTCATGATAAATGACAAGGAGAGAGTTCTACCATCAAGGAAGAACAAAAATCTTAAATACAAATTAAAGAATTTTGTAACTCATTCAAAAGAACATGCATATACACAACTTGTACGAATTAGGGAAAATGAAAGGAAAAAAGAAAACATCTAGAGCAAAATCATACTCAGCTAGTTATGAGAAAAAACAATATATGTTGTTAATTCCAACCTTAGAATTAATATTTGAGGATTTTAATCAGAGATGAAAACAAGATGCAGAAGAAAAATTTGTTGTTGGTTTACTAAGATGCAGAATAGAAACTTTAAAAAAAAAAAAATGATGTTGAAAGCACCCGTACCATTTTCATCGTACCACCTCCATAAAACAACAACTAACAACATGAATTTAGATATTCGAAAACAAACCTAAAACGGGAGAGAAGTAGAAGAAGGGAAAAAGAAAAGGAAGGAAAGAAAAAGAGGCAAATACAAGGTAAACAAACAATGAAGTAATCATTTCCCCAACATGTAAAAAATCTTTTTAAAAGGTTTGAAAATCAGAGCCTATGAGTAGAAACTAAACTTATCTTTAGCAATAATACAGCGAATGATTGTGAAATTCAAAGTTTTAATTGAAACAACAAACCTTCAAAATGGTATTATTAACAAATGCATGCTATCAGCTGGGAATTAAAACAAAAACAAACCTAAACAACCACTAAATTCAAAAGTATCATATCATATCTCCTCTATAGACAAACTAGTTGTTGTTAATGAATTTTTTATAATGATCAAAAACCATCTAATCCATTAATGGTAAACTAGTTGATGTGATTTCCTATGTTCTTCAAAATAAAATAAAATGGTACATTGAACCTCTTTTATGGGAGCATACAAGTGATGCAAGTTGATGAAATGTCAGTGGAAACATTCTTTACTGTTTTTTTCCCAATTTTTATTTTGTTTTCATGTATAAAACCTACAAATTTGGTTATTCCAAAAATAGCTTCCTACTCCCAATTGCACGATTAGTCAGGAACTCAACACACCAAAAAAAGAACCTCCTCTAGAGTACATCCAAGAGGTGCAGGTTGTTGCAGTGTCAGGAAAAATATATTCTTTAATGTTTTATTTCCAGTTTTTTATGTCACCATCATGGATAAAACCTACCAATGTGAAAGCTCCAAAGCTAGCTTCCTACTCCCACAATTAATGGCACAAAAAAAGTCAGGAACTCACCCAAATGCATTTCGCAACAAGGCACATTCATCTTCGAGAAATGTGGGAGCCTCAATGCAACCCTTTGCCCATGAATTAAGGTGTTACTCAGGTTGCCTATGTGTTAACACACATTTTTCCTCTGATTTTATCCACTGCGTACTGCTGGTGCAATTGAGTGTCGGGTACTGCTTTGAATAAATCACTAGCTGATTTCCATACTTCTTCTCTTTTTTTTAACTATTTTCTGGACTCATATGACTGTTTGCTTGTCATGATCATTTGGTAGGTTGTCGTACGACAAAGTGACCTGATTTCGAATATGCGCCATGCTTGATCCGTTATGGATTATTTTCCCCCACGACGAAGAGGGCCCTAAGGATCGTCTTGAAGTAGTTTTTTAAATATAATTTTTCATATTTAATGAAAAAATAATGAAAAAAATTAGTACCTATTTTCGAATGTACCATTTTATATTAAATTCGGTTAGGGAATGGTGGTTATGCTTGGCCATTCATGATAAATGATAGAGAGAGGGTCCTACCATCAAGGAAGAAGAGAAACCGTTAATACAAATTAAAGAATTTTATAACTTATTCAAAAGAACATGCATATGTTAGATGAACATAACTGGTACGAATTAGGGTAAATAAAAAGAAAAAGAAACATTTAGAGCAAAATCATACACGGCTGGTTATGAGAAAAACAATTTATGTTGTTAATTCCAACCTTAGAATCAATATTTGAGGATTTTAATCAGAGATGAAAACAAGATGCAGAAGAAAAATTTGTTGCTGGTTTACTAAGACGCGGAAGAGAAACTTAAAAAAAAAAAATGATGTTGAAAGCACCCGCACCATTTTCATCGCACCACCTCCTTAAAACAACAACTAACAACATGAATCTAGATCGAAAACAAACCTAAAACAGGAAAGAAGTAGAAGAAGAAGAAGGGGGAAAAAGAAGGAAAGAAAAAAAGGCCAATACAAGGTAAACAAACAATGAAGTAATCATTTTCCCAACATGTAAAAAATCTCTTTAAAAGGTTTGAAAATCAGATCCTAAGAGTAGAAACTAAACTTATCTTTATTAATAATACCATGAATGATTGTGAAATTTAAAACTTTAATTGAAACAACAAACCTTCAAAATGGTGTTTTTAACAAATGCATGCTATCAGCTGGGAATTAAAACAAAAACGAACCTAAACAACCACTAAATTTACAAGTATCATATCATATCTCCTCTATAGACAAACTAGTTGTTGTTAACGGACTTTTATAATGATCAAAAACCATCTAATACATTAATGGTAAACGAATCCTCTCTTGTTAATCTAACTTGAGTAGTTACTGATGATTAATATTTTTATTTGACATTTTCTATTAAATTAATGAGGAAATTAATGTGATTTCCTATGTTCTACAAAATAAAATAAAATGGTACATTAATGTCACAATAATCACAAAAAATATAGCAATGATCCAGCATAGATATGATAGTTTGTAGGAAATCATGATGGTCTTTTCGTTTCCCACCATCCTTCATCTTTAGCTTAGCTCATCCAACTCTCATCCACTGCATGTATATCCAATAACTGTTGGTATTTTGAAATATACCTTAACTGCATAATGTGTCAGAGAATAAGAGTTGGCAAATACCTTTCTATGAACAGTTGTGTACAAGTCACTTGGTTCACTAATTTGAATTCCTTTCGTTGGCTTAACTTAGTCTACTCCCGAAATTCAAGAATGGGCAGTTACGATTCAGTTACAACTGAAAATTTTGTAATATGAATCAGCAGTCGTAATTTTTTAGAGAAGACAGTATTCTTGTTTCATAAGTTTGCATCTCTTTGAAGAGACACAAATGAATCTATAAATTCATTCTTGCGTCGGGCATTTATATATATTTATGATTGTCTTCTCTTCTTGTAATCTCTTACTCCTTGGTGTCTCTTTCTTCTAAAATATGAAAGTTCAAGTTGTTTCTAGGTAGTGGAAATCCTTAGTATCAAGTGAATTTGGGTCCATTGTATCCTGGGGATAAATTTCCATTAACTCTTTTTTTTTTCACTCGCAATTGTTATTATTGGAAGAGCGACAAATTTGTCTTAAAGATAGAGATACTAATCGTTCCTTGGTTCCAAAGTTCTCACTTGTTAAAGAATTTATTCAAACAATTGATAAATTAACAGCGACAGTATAATCGATTCAAGTAATGAATCAAGACATGGTGCGTTTGGATAGTTTTGACGGCAGATTCTTCATTTATTGGCAACAGAAAATCAAGTTCTTTTTAACTACGCTGAAACTAGCCTATATTCTTGAAGACAATCTTTCACCGATCCAGCCAGAAAAGAACGATGACTTGGATGAAATAAAACAAAAAAGAGTGAAGAGAATTGAAGATGATTTTCTATGGAAATGCCACATTCTCAATGCGCTGTCGACAAATCTCTACAATAATATATATCGGCAAACCGCTACAATAAAGGAGTTATGGACCGAGCTAGATAACAAATACAAGACAGAAGAGGTAAGTGATCGTAAATTCTTGATACATAATTATGTCCATTTCCGCATGAATGATGGAAAATCTGCCATTTCCCAAGTGGATGAACTACAACTCCTTGTAAATGAACTATCCATTGGAGGAGTTACTGTAGCCGAAGAATTTCAAGTTGTAGTGATAATTGTGAAATTACCTCCGTCTTGGAATGATTATAAAAAGAAGCTTAAGCATCAGGAGAACAAATATTCTTTAGAGCAATTATTGCGACATCTCAGAATTGAAAATGAATCTAGAAATCGAGATCGCAATGTTGATAAAATATCAAATGAATTATCTAAAGCCAACATTGTTGAAGGGGAGTCTAGTGAAAAACTTAAGACAAAGAATGTTTCTCCTAATTCTGATAAAGGCTCTAAGAGGAAAAGGAACGACACCAATGACAACAACAAGCAATCCAAGAGGAAAGGTTGTTTCTTTTGCCAAAAACCCGGTCATATAATGAAGAATTGTCGACTCCACAAGAAATATCTTAAGTAACAAGAAGTAAATATGATCGACGTCAAAACTGATTTTGTTGTGACTATTTCTGAAGTAAACCATGTCGATACCGACGATGGTCGGTGGTTAGGTACTGGAGCAACAAGATCATGTTGCAAAATCACGTGATAGTTTTGCAACATATGAGAGTATCTCTGCCGGAAAAGAAGTGAAAATGGGAGACAACCGTTCCACTAAGGTTTTCGGAATTGGTTAGGTGGAACTTCAGTTCACTTCATACAAATCAAAAACTATGAGGAATGTTCGTCATGTTCCTGAGATGTCTAAAATTAAATCTTATTTCTGATGATATATTGAATAAGGATGGATTTAAACTAGTTTATGAGTCTGATAAATTTATTTTATTTGAAAATAGTGTTTTTGTTGGGAAGGGATATTCATGTAATGGAATGATTAAGCTTAATTCTAATAAATTTATTTATTTTCTTTACATGATTGACTCTTTAAATTTGTGGAATAATAGATTTGGCATGTAAATTATCATTCTATTAAACGTATGAGTTAATTAGGCCGAATCCCTAAGTTTTAAATTATAATTCGCAAACCATTAATTTCATCCAGTACAGTGTACTGCGGAACTGTTAGACCTTGTACATTCAGATGTATGTGATCTTAAGAGTCTTGTTACTCGAGGAGGAAAGAAATATTTCATAACCTTCATTGATCACTATTCAAGGTATTCTTATGTATACTTAATTTGTTACATAGCAAAGATGAAGTGTTCAAAAAATTCAAAATCTTTAAAGCAGAAGTTGAGAATCAACTTGGAAAGAAAAATAAAGTGTTGAGAAATGAACGTGGGGGAGAGTACTTTCCAACTGAATTCAATGCTCACTGCGAGACTTCCGGAATTCGACATGAAAATTCTGCTTCTTATACCCCTCAACAAAACGACATTGCCTAGAGGAGAAATCGAACACTAACTGAAATGGTTAATTCTCTCTAACTACCTAATAACATATGTGGAGAAGCAATACTATCAGCATGTCGTATTCTTAACAGGGTATCACATAAGAAAACCAACACAACAACTTATGAGTTATGGTTTAATAGAAAATCAAATACGGGATACTTCAGAATCTGGGGTTGTTGATAAGAAGCGAAAGCTTTCAATTGAAATAACTAGAAAATAAATAATTAATGAGATAAATAATCAACCAAATTAGTTTCTTCTACCTTTTGAATAAAGGAAGAACCTATAAAATGAAGATTCTTCTCCTACAACTTATAGTTTCTTCCGAATATAAATTGGAAACTAAAAGATAATAAGAGGCATCTACTTGAACTCTAGAATTAGATGATCTAATTCCCTCTAGAGACAACAATTAGGATTCAAAGAAGAGATAACTCTCATCCTCACAAATATGATAAAACGAAGCTAAAAACCTCCTCCTCTAACCTTATCTCTTCTAATTTATACAAGCATCAAGGGCGTATGCAGCATATTCAAAGTATTTCAAAGATGAGATATAAATGGTGCTTCCATATTGATATGGGACATCCATAATACATCATCCTCCCCTTCTTTGAACAAATTCGTCCTCGAATTCTTCAAAGCATATTCTCCATTTGTGTTTGAACTTCTTCCTTGCTTGAACAAAATTCTACCTCTACACCTTCCATTGTAGTTACTCACGAAATGTAGCATCTTGTGGACATAGTTAAGAGCATCCCCGAGTAGTAAAGAAACACCAAGTATTTTTCTCAACATTGCACGTTGACTAAATCCATGGAACTTATCTTCGATGAAAGCCCAAATTGGATCAATATTTATTGACTCCCCATTTTGTTGTAGCTTGAGTGAATGCTTGCTTGGTAATTGTCGGTTCATCACATACTTGAAATTTTCCTCGAGATATCCTCGATATAATATCTTCCAATTCGATATCATATAATGGTTCCCCATCTTCTATTTTGTCACTAAGTACCTTGCCAAATGTGGGACACAATACTGATTTATGTTCTTCTTTCTCTTGACTTCTACTTGATAGCACTTGGTCCATGAAATAATCAAATATTTGATCCCCATTCATGCTATCTTGATAGATTGGAATAAGACCCACTATTTCATTTTCTCCATGACTTAAATAACTATGAAATTTTAGTGGAGACATTTTGTCAAACACCTTGTGGGAAATTTGTTCATCCAACAACCAAAATTGATACATCTACTTCGCTTACATCATCACAATCATTAGGTAGAATCCTTACTTGGTTATAGAGAATTACAAATTTCCAATAATATTCTTCACAAATTTCTCTCATTCTTTGATACACTTTATCAAACACTTCATATACAATATTCATCAACACATCCTTTGAATGAATCCTACCCAAATTAATTTCTCTTTTGTAAACCATAGTGAAATTCAATATAGGATTGAAAAACCCAATTAAAATACTACAAAAGAAAATAATAATCAACCCAAAATACTTGATAAAGAGATTAGTAGTGTTCACCTCAAGAACAAGCATCTTCACCACCACTTTCCCTTGAGAATCAAACCAAAGTTCTTGATACCAAATGATGAGAAGCGAAAGCTTTCAATTGAAATAACTAGAAAATAGATAATTAATGAGATAAATAATCAACCAAATTAGTTTCTTCTACCCTTTGAATAAAGGAAGAACCTATAAAATGGAGATAATTAATGAAATAAATAATCAACCAAGTATTAATTGTGACTTACTACAATTCTTCACTATGACATAATTCATTCTAAGACACCTTTACTTGTTGGGTAAATTAAAAGGCTTGTGACCCAGCGTTGCCTCGTGATATAGCGTCTGCATCTAAACCCACCCAAAGTTGCCTTGTGACTCAGCGTCTGCATCCGAACCCAAAAAATGTTTAATGCTTTAAAATTTATATTTGGATCTCATACATACCATTAAGACCTAAAATATACTTATTAACAACCTAAGCCTACCTCATTGGTATTACCAGTCGAAAATCTGACTTAAACCTACCTCATTGGTATCAAAACTAAGTGTACATAAAATCCTGCTAGTGTTACGATTCCTATCGACCGGTAATTTGTTTTTACTTCTACAAATTTTTTCTGGCTCCGAGTGAAAATTACAATTTCAACGCTTTAAGTTCGAAACTCGTCAGCACCGAAATCTTTATCATTTTCTTTACTTCCACAAAATTCTAGCTCGGAGTAAAAATTATAATCTTTTTTTAACAACGATCTAAGTTCGAAACTCGTCAACACCGGAATCTTTATCATTTTTTCACTTCTGTAAAATTTCCATCTCATAGTAAAATTTACACTTTTAACTACCTAAGTTCGAAACTCGTCAACACCAGAATCTTTATTGGATTTTCTCTAATACAAAATTTCTAGTTCAGAGTAAAAATTACATTTTCAATGTTCTAAGTATGAAACTCGTCAACACCGAAATCTTTATCATTTTTTCATTTCTACAAAATTTGTAGCTTAGATTAAGAATTACATTTTCAACGATCCAAGTTCGATATTCGACAATGCCGAAATCTTTATCGTTTCTCGATTTCTACAAAAATAAATTAATTCAGGATAAAAATTACATTTTCAACGATCCAAGTCTGAAACTCGTCAACACTGAAATCTTTATCATTTTTTTACTTATACAAAATTTCCAGTTCAAATAAAATACAATCCAAGTTCAAAAATTGTCAATGCCGAATTATTTATTTTCTACGTCTACAAAGTTTCCAGCTCTGAATAAAAATTACATTTTCAACGATATCGAAATCTTTGTCGAATAATTGAGAAAATGAAAAATAAACGTGACTTAACAAACTTACTTGCACCAAACGTGATGGGTTAGATGATAATGATGGGCATAAAAGCCTAACAAGTTATGACTCCAAGTTTTCTACTATATCTGATGACTTTTATTCTGGACCTGCAGTTTTATTAAAGGGTTCACCATTTTTCTTCTAGGGTTAATTTGAGAATAATATGGTTTTGAGCTATTTTTCCAACGATTTATATAAAATGATTGACTTATCTGAGTTCAAAACTCATTAACAACGAAATATTATCAAATGATCGAGAAAAATTAACAATAAACGTGACTTAACAAATTCACTTGCACCAAAAGCGATGGTCCGACTTCTAAAAAAATTCCAGCTCAAAGTAAAAATAACATTTTCAACGATTTCGAAACTCATCAATAACGAAACATTTGTCGCATTTTTACTTCTATAAACTTCCAGCTCAGAATAACAATTACATTTTCATCCATGTGAGTTCGAAACTCGTTAACACCCAAATCTTTATGGAAATAATCGAGAAAATGAATAATAAACGTGACTAAACAAACTTACTTGCACCAAACGTGATGGTTTGGATGATGATGAATTGATGGGCATAAAAGCCTAACAAGAAATAAACAAGTGGGCTTTTTCTTCTTCCTCTTCTTTTTTCTCACCCATTTTCATCTCCTTTCTTCCCCACATTTCAATCTTTTTTTACTCTCTCATCAGATTCATTCACTGCCTAAAACCACCACCTTCTTCACTTCATCATCATCATCATCATCTTCTCAAACAAGATTACTCAATAAATAAATTTTCATTCTTTCTTCTTCTCTTCAATATAAAAAGAGAAGACAAGCTTTATTGTCTAAGGGTTTTTGGTCTTCTTTGTTTCCTCCTATCCTTTATTGATCCCTTTCTTTCTTTTTTGACCTACCGTTGTCGGTTCCTACAACCCCTAAAAATTCAGTTCTTCGATTTCTTAAAATCTGTCTAGGGATTTCAAGGTTAGATCCAAGAAATCTCTCCATTTTTGTTCACTCAATCTGCTTAAGGTTTGATTTCTTTTTCATTTATTTTGGGGGTTGTTTATTTTCTTTTGATTCTTTATAACTTTGATTAGATATCTTGTTTATGAATCCTGGGTTTCTCTTATTTTGTTGTTTTGAGATTTATATTGAGATTATTTGGAAGAGTTGTTTACTTATTGAAGTTGTTTACTTGTTGGTGTGGTACTGGATAAAGATGTGATTGTTATCTACAAGTTTTGTTGTATGACTGATGGACTGAAATTACACAAACCCTAAATGTTGAGTGAAAAATGAGTCAATCAAACAACTGTATTGAAATGGGGTTATCTGGATTTTGTTAATTGATGCCCAAATTTTTGATGCCGCCATATTGTCACCGAGTTTATAAATTTCATATACTGAATTTGCACTAACGTATGCTTGTTCAACGTTTGTTAGTTAATCTAGTTGCAGCTTGATTGTATTTGCAAGATAAGATTGTAGTTGCAAGATAAGACCTGACGTAGTTTGATGGGCAGGATGGTTTTGATAGATTGCGTTTTTGTGGCCCTTGAACACTGCAGTTGGATATATTTTGTATGAGAACATAATGTTGATGCTTAACTGTTTCAGTCTCTTGCGTTGTTGTTTGTGTTTGGAATCTTGCTGAGATTAGACCACTCTGTTGTTTGTATTTGCAAGAAAAGATTGTAGTTGCAAGATAAGACCTGATGTCGTTTGATGGGCAGGATGGTGTTGATAGATTGCATTTTTGTTGCCCTTGAACACGGCAGTTGGATATTTGTTGTATGAGAACATAATGTTGATGCTTAACTGTTTCAGTCTTTCGCGCTGTTGTTATTGTTTATAATCTTGCTTAATTTGAAACGGGAGTCTTGCTGAGATTTGTGAGCTTTGTGCTGTTATGCAGGAATACATATTTTTTCATTGTTTCTTATTCACCCAACGGGAAGGCTTCTGAGTTGAAACGTTACTTCTGTTGAGGCAATATTTCGTTCACTCGTGGAATATATGGGCTGAGTAGGCATTTCATGGGAGGTGTAGAGGACGATGAACCACCTACGAAACGCGTGAAAGTTTCATTAGGAGGGAAGAGGGGACTCGCAAATAATTCATCTCATTTGGAGCCTGCCACCGGCTCTTTGTATAACTCAATGGCTCGACCGCTGCCTTCTGATGGGGGAGACGAAGAGATGGTTGGCTCAAAAGGAATTATTAAGAAAATGGAATTTGTTAGGATTATAACTGAGGCATTATATTCTCTAGGGTATGAGAAGAGCGGATCTCTTCTTGAGGAGGAGTCTGGTATACCATTACATTCTTCTCTGGTGGGTCTTCTTAGAAAGCAAGTACTCAATGGAAATTGGGAGGAAAGTGTGGCTACATTGCATAAAATTGGTATTTTAGAAGAAAATACTTTAAAGTCCGCGTCATTCTTGATATTGGAGCAGAAGTTTTTTGAACTTCTTGGTAAAGAAAGAGTAATAGAGGCTCTGCAGACTCTGAGGACTGAAATTACACCTCTTAACATTAATGTAAATCGAGTACATGAACTTGCTTCATGCGTTGTCTATTATTCGCAGCCCAAATCAGTAGGTTCTTCAAATGGGGAGGTAGTAAGTGGTAAATCCCGGTCAAAGGTTTTAGAGGAACTGCAGAAATTGCTACCCCCAGCAGTTATGATACCCGGAAGAAGGTTGGAAAATCTGGTTGAACAGGCCCTCAATGTGCAACGCGGATCTTGTGTGTTTCATAACTCCTTGGATAGTGCATTATCATTGTTCTCAGATCATCAATGTGGAAAAGATCAGATTCCTTCTCGCACTTCTCAGGTGGGAACTAATATTCGCCGTTCTTGTATTTGATATTTTTAATGTTCTCCAACCTTACATAATGTTTATAGCGAATGGCATGTAAGCATAATGTTACTCCGTGTTTATGGAGAAGTTAGATGGTTATGAATGTTTGAAATAAATGTCACCAATGCTTAATGATCTAAAATGATTATTTTACTTTACATTCTGTTCGTAAATACTTCCTCAACTGAAAACTTGTGAGTGGATCTTGTTGATGGTTTGTGCCATATTCTTTCTTAGTTAAAAATCATCCATTTCAGAGGGGGTCTATTTCAGGTACTAGAAGGAAGTAACAGATGCTTTTCAAATAATTTCATCGTTTAGCCTATATAAAATTTCAGGGGACCCTATTTAGATTAGGAAAGCACTGGGGATTGTACCTCCTGTGGCTCCATGGACAATTACAGCATGACTTCGACCTTCTGCACATGTGATAATGCCTTCCTGTAGTAAAGTGTTTTATGAAATTGCATGCTTCTAGGCTAGGGGTGACATGTTTTGTTTAAGATGAAGCCTTCATCTAGGAATAGTCACTGTCATTTTGAGAGTCAGATTGGTAACTGCATTGTGACATACATTTAAATAATGGTCGAATTTACTTTGTATTTCACAGGCATTTCAGTGCATTCTACACATGTCTCCCTGTCTTTATTGTGCAACTGATTATTTGGTCATTTTTACTAGTTTGACATACATGAGGTCATCCAGCTTCACTTGCCACTTCATCTAGGAATAGTTACTGTCATTTGGAGAGTCAGATCGGAAACTGCATTTAGATATACATTTAAGTAATGTTCGAATTTAGTTTATATTTCACAGGCATTTCAGTGCATTTTACACACGTCCCTGTCTTTTTGTGCAACTGATTACTTGGTGTTTTTACTCATTTGACGTACATGAGGTCATCCGGTTTCACTTGCCTCTTGTCATTAAAGTGAGCTATCGTATAGTGATCAAATGAAAGCTTGTACAGTCCTAGTGCAGTGCCTCTAAGTAAAGCTATCACCGCCACATTATAAATGCATTTGTTAGTACGATATATTACCTAAATACGAATAACATTATCAGGAGAGGAAGAAATAATCTTTTTTACTGAACTTCTGTCTTTAGCTTTTATGCATCTTTTTTCATATTTTCTATTTAGATTGTGTAGAATTGTTCTGAGCTTTTCTGTTACGATTTCATAGGTATTGGAGTCTCATAATGACGAAGTCTGGTTTTTGCTATTTTCACATGATGGGAAGTACTTGGCCTCGTCTTCCAATGATCGATCAGCAATTATTTGGGAGGTAACCATCATGCTTCAATATTAGTTTGAGCACATATCTCTTGTCAAAAATGGCATTTTGTTGTCTGTTTTCTCTTTGGTCACTCACCCTGATTAAAGTCTTTGGAGTCTACTTTGCGAATCCTGTTAAACATAAGTAGTCTCATGAAATAGTGTAATTGACTGATCACATAACAAACTCATTCCCGACATATTTCACCAAAATAGAAAACTTTAGTGATTTAACCTTCGAGTACTTCTGTCACATGTAAAGCTGCTTGAGGAACCCGGTGAACAATGCTTGTAATTTTAGGTTGGGGTATGTCACAATTACATGTAGCAAAATTAGCAATTTGAGCACTTCCTTGGTCCCTTTAGTCCATTGTAAACTTGAAATAATGTTGCAAACAGACCCAACCTTGTATCTTTTGCATAATTCAGCCATCTTTATCACTGGCCACCAAGCAATGTATATTGCACTCATCCATGAAACTAATGTTTCAGGTTAATGGTGATGGTGTAGTGACATTGAAGCACAAACTAACTGGGCATCAAAAACCCGTTATGAGTATTTCATGGAGCCCTGACAGCCGTCAGATCCTCACATGCGGACTAGAGGATGTCATCAGACTTTGGGATGTGAATTCGGGTGAATGCCTTCAGGTTTACGAAAAATCAGGCCTTAGCTTCGTCTCTTGTGAATGGCATCCTGATGGAAACCGAATATTCACTGGTTTAATAGACAAGAGCATTTGCATGTGGGATTTGGATGGAAACGAACTTGAATGTTGGAAAGGGCAGCGAACACTTAAAATTTCGGACATGGCCGTGACGAGTGATGGGGAAAAAATTATAACGATATGTAGGGAAACATCAATACTGATTCTTGATAGAGTAGCTAAAGTTGAGAAACTAATTAAAGAGGATCAAGTCATCACGTCATTTTCATTATCTAGGGATAATAAGTACTTGTTGGTTGATCTTTTTAACCAAGAGGTACATTTATGGAGCCTTGAGGGTGATTTTGAGCTCGTCTCCAAGTACAAAGGTCACAAACGCAGCCGATTTATTATCAGGTCTTGTTTTGGTGGATTTGAGCAAGGTTTCATTGCCAGTGGAAGTGAAGATTCTCAGGTATGATTTCATTTCTAATGGTTAAAGCAAAGATTATCAAACACTAGAGACTGTATTGACGGTTATCTTTGCAACTGTAGTTACACCCTGTAGTCCTTGGATGATTATGACTAGTATAGGTAATTTTGACGATTTAAACCATGTCGCTTCATAATAATATCACTTTAGACCTAGAGGAAGCAATCTGTGTCATGCCTCGTGCAGTCCGTTGGTAAGCTCAAATTAAAATGATTCATGAGATTTAGACACTACTCCTGATTAACATCAAACAAAAGGGTTTATGTTCGATCGAGACCTAAATTGGTCATTTCACTCATTTTGGGAATGCATGATTCAATTGTAACCTTATGTATACTGTTATTTTATCTGTAAGTTGTTTATGACAACATCATCATATTCCTCTTGATGAGGTAATGTCTCTTTCCCAAATTCAAAGTGGTTTTCTGAATTTCGGGTTTTTCTCACCGTAATCTACATTCTTTTTTAGTTTTTCCCTCTCCGCGTTCTTTTTCTGATTTCTTTAAGGCAGAAGTATTTTCTGTATTTCGGGAGTTAATGGGTAAACATTTGCTGCAGGTTTATATATGGCACAGAGGCACTGGTGAGCTGCTAGAAAAATTACCTGGGCATTCTGGATCAGTGAACTGCGTGAGCTGGAATCCTAGGAACCCTCACATGTTGGCATCTGCAAGTGATGACAGGACTATCCGAATATGGGGTTTAAATTCCGTTAACTTGAAGCGCAAAGAAAAACAGGAAAACGGGGTCGTCCACCATTGCAATGGACGAGCCTAAGAGTATCAACTTTAAAAAAGAAAGAAAAATGGAACATGAATGTTCTCGATTCAGGTAATCGGGCATTTCTCTTTGATTCCGTTGGAATTATGTAAATGACTATGGCCATTGTCTGCCAATAAACTTGTCTACTGGTATAACCATTTCTTTAAGAAAAAATTTCATTTTCTTAGTTAAACCTTTTTTTTAGTTTTCCAATTTACTTTCTCATGCCTTCATTAATGTTTTTTTGTTAAATCACGGTAGTGTTTTAGTCATGAAAACATGTGAAACGTAAAACCCCTGTATTTGTGTCCGCTAAATTTCAGACTGCTTTCCTGGGCTTAGAGCTTGAAGAATATGCCTTGTACTAGTAGTAGAATATGCCTGTAGCAGATAGTGTACTGTTTTTTTTTGCTTGTAGAACTTGGAACTGGCAGAGTAAAATTGTTTTGCATTCGGGCCAGGCCTTGGTGAGGCCACCTTTACGCGGGCCTATCTTAAATTTACAGGCCCGGTAACATATAATGTATTCGGGCCAGGCCTTGGTGAGGCAACCTTTACACGGGCCTATTTTACCCAGACAAAACACAACCAATTATGAGTTCTTTTCACCTAATTTTTTGTTTTTAATAATGTGATGATGTCCAGTAGAAACTAAAATGTGATGATTATCGTAATTTGATTTTTGATTAAAGTCACCATGCAATAATGTAGTGCTGGAAAATTGAGCTTTGTTTAATTCAACGGATTTATATTTTTTTCTTGAAGGCAAACGGTTTAATTCAACGGATTTAATAATGATGATATGAATACAAAAATGTCCGAATTTCCTTTTTCGTGCCTTCATTATTGTTTTTTTGTCTAATCTCTGTAGTGCAAGAATCATAAAAACTGTTTTCCTGGACACAGACCTCAAGGATCCTATTTAGAACTTAAAACCTTTTAGATGTCACACCCAGTCAAAACCAAAACCATTAAGCTTAGGACCAGTTAAGATAGAACCGTCATTTTGGCACCACTCCATTTCGGAGGGAGACCATGATTACTAAGGCTATCTTGGTTACACTTATAAGGGGTGTCCTAAAGTGCGGAGATGATTAACCTATCCTTTACCTATTCTAAATCAATAACAAAACAAAAAAAATCAAAATTATAGCCATTTCCCTAGCCGAATTTCTGAGTTTGAAAACAAAAATTTCTCATCTTCTTCTCTCCTTCCCTCTTCCAACCATTACCCATCATCGCCGATATTTTGAATTTAAATTTCTTTTCTTCATCTTCTTCTCTTTTCCCACAGACTCATTACTTTTAAGTCAATTTTTATTGTAAAATTCGAGTAGTTATCATCAAAATAGGTGAAGATGGAAGATACGGATAATAGTTCGGTTAAGAGACTTATTAGAAAATCCTAGTTTTGCTAACCGAATTTTCGTATAAGAAGAACACGAAGAACACTTCGGTTAAGAAAAAAATTTGTTCATAACCGAACTCATGAGTTCGGTTGACTTGCAAACTTTTTTTCTTAACCGAACTCCTCCCTGCATAGGCAAATGTTGGGTTTGGTTGAGTCGCAATTTTTTTTTCTTAACCGAAATCCTGTCTGTATAAGTAAATGTTGAATTCGCCTAAGTCGATATTTTGTCTACTAAACCGAACAGAAAGTTCGGCTATATAGTCAACTTTGCGAACATGCCGAACAAATATCTTCCAAAGTTCGGCGCGGAAAAGGTAACCGAACTTAATACTCAGGTGGTGAAAACTCCATTAAAGCTATGTTCGTCTACCTGCGTAAACTGAAAAATTAGCCAAACTACATAGACAGATAAGTTCGGCTACCTGTTGTTCAGCTATCATAGCCGATTTTTTTTAACCAAACCGAGATCAATTTGTAAATTGATCATTTATAGGAATGTTTTGGCCAATTCAAGCACCATTAACTAAATTTGAAGTATCCGTGAGTACACAAAACATAATACTCTGTTTGTGGATCGTAAAAAAAAAATCAATTTTTTCTCTCCAAAACTCTGTTCTTCATCTTCTTCTTCTTCTTCTTCTTCTTCTTCTTCTTCTTCTTTCCCCTCTCAATAACTCTTCTTTCAAACAAAAATCAGCTTATTAATATAATCTCACTAATTATTAATTAACTCACTAGTCATTACACTAACTTAAATAGAAAAGGATAATTTTGGCATTAAAGTAAATATATGGATAACTGGTGTTTCACTTTACTTCCAAATGACCTTCTAAAAAAATAATCATGTCCGCCTCCAAAATGGAGTGGTGCCCAAAAAACCGTTCTTATGATATGAATCATACGATGTGCTACATGTTATAATTCCAATAAACACTAAAATGTGTTGATTATTTGAGGGTTGCCCTGCCGATTCGATCGCCCCATAATGTTACATCATGAAATTACTTCTAGTCTTCAAGTTCTTTGAGAATCTGAGATGCATCACTGACAGGATTACCAGATTTATATCAGCAATTCTAGACAGTCCGCCAAAGAAACAATGAGAAAAACCGCCCCCTCATAGATTTTCTGAATTTGTGGCTCTAATGGGTCCCGCCTCTCGAGAGTTAAGCAGGGGGCGCATGACCTGTGTGGGGCGGGTTTTTTTGTTGTGTTTTTTATTTTGCACGGTCCATTGAGACTTTTTGGATTTATATTTATTATTTTCATTGGAAATGTGAATTTTACCCCATTTTATTATTAAGCTTGGAAGATATAAATCATAAAACCAAGTACAAAACCGAGCAAAAACTAAACATAAAATAACTAGTTCAACATAAGCAGTGCAAACTGCAGACAGACTATGTTATCAATGAAACAAGCCATTAAAGTTCCACCGCCATGGTCACAAGACTCGCAACCAATATTGTAGATGCATGCCACGGATAATTCAAATTACTTTCTCAAAGAGCACTTTGGCAATGTGAAGATCAATAGTCTCAGGCAAGCAGTGTGTAACATAAAAGTAGCTCTTGACGACTTTAAGGAATGTTTGTTTGATTTCACGGTCAGTGATGCTGTCAGACTCGGAATTTTGGATGGCGTACTTTACGAGTTCCTGCATTCCAGATTCTATTGCATCCAACTCATCCTCGTCTTCTTCATAGACAATTGTGCCGTTGGTACCTTTTTCATGGGTGAGACTCTGCTGACTACATCTCCGCAGCAAGCGGTAACAGACAGAGTTGGCGAGGGAGACAAGGCATTCATACTTAGGATTAGACAATAAGATCCGATCTTCCTCCAGGTGTAGAAGTGAGTGGATGGTGCACAGCGTTATCGTCTGTACTAAAAGGTATGCTTCATAGAGTTGTCGCTCTTCCTTGCTATCTAGTAGTAAGAATTTCTCCCACTGCACGCAGTATCCACCCCAAAGACAAAAGGGTTATATTTTGGAATAATTGTTTTCATTGATAAATCAATTGATCAGTTGAGGTAACTTACAGAGTCTCGTAACTGGTGGCGGATGTCTCTCCCGTGATTAATAACCACTTCTAATGACATATTGTCTAGGGTACAGACTAGAGCTTCCATCAGAACTAGTAAATGATGATCGCCGTATTCTTGCGAAATGCTTGATGTGTTTGGATCAATCTTGTTGATAAAATCCTGGACAAATGTTTTGTGGTGCTCATTTGAGATCCCCTCAAAACACATTGTAATTGCCCCGATTAGGACACCACTTTTCGTCCATGCAAGGCGCTCCGCTGACCTCTCTGGCTCAAATATGCAAGATGTAGCCAGAAAATATGCCTGGAGCAGCCCTTTTTCGTTATTCACACTTAGTAATCCAAGCTTACTCTCGGCATACCACCTGCACATGAAAATAAAATAAAATAATGTTGTCAGGGAACAATATTTACCTTTCGCGAATTTACAGCGCTTTGCAAAAAAATAATTGGCCGCTTACTTCTGAACATTAAGCCACTCGATCTGGTGCAATTCCTGGCATTTGTTGAAGTCCAATTTTGCAAGCTCTAAGTAAGTGTTACTACTCACATTTGGCATCCTGTAGAGTGTTTTTGCAATCCAAACATCGTTTTCCCCTCCATATTGTTCCAAGTAAAACCTTGTTTCGATACGAGGTAAACTAGCATACCATGGAATGTCTAGTGCATATCCAACCTGAGATCGATAATTTCAACGAAAATAAGTTCGTATTTTTGTTGTAGCAACTTTTTCAGAAATAAAATTCCAAATGAGAACCACTTTTGGTTGGACGTACCTCACTAGGCAAGTCCTTGGCAATTACCCATTTGTCAGCGAGTTGGTTGAGAGCTTGTTTATTGCGTAGAAATTTGGACGAAAACTGTTTAGCTTGTTTTAAAATGGTTTCTCCAGAGAATGATACTTGGGATGCTCTAAGCAGGTTAAACATAACGGTAACTCCTTCGTTTGATTGTCCATAGAAACATGAAAACTCGCCATTTTTCTCAAAATGCCGAAAAACATCTGTCAAAAATACAGAATAATTTGTTTAGTAAATCAATTGAATTGTTTGCAGATTCTTATTGTTTTGTGTTATATAGTTACCCGAAGAGACATCGCGTCCACGTAACCTTAGAAGCCTAAACGCCATGGCAGTATCATCCAGATCAGGAACTCCTGAGTTGCGTGCCCAACCAATTCCATTTTCAGTCCAATAACTGTCATAATGATGATACGAAACTTTCGATTACTCTATGTGCTATTTAAAACGGCTC
The DNA here is from genome assembly GCA_023531105.1 of Papaver atlanticum. Classification (NCBI taxonomy): domain Eukaryota; kingdom Viridiplantae; phylum Streptophyta; class Magnoliopsida; order Ranunculales; family Papaveraceae; genus Papaver; species Papaver atlanticum. The sequence continues at coordinate 190,109 of JAJJMB010013226.1, forward strand.
AACTAACCTCATACAATCTATTATTCAGACTAGCTTTACCTGTAAACATAATTCATATATTCTTCAATTTCTGACTGAAAATAAGGAGATATTCCAAGTCGTTCCAGGCGATCAACAACCCAAATACGTTCGCACAAGTCCATAGGATATGAGTTCGGAGCTGTAATATTAATACGTACATACGGACATTAAATTCCTATTCCGTGGATCTTTAATATTCATAGAGCATAATACGTAATGTGCTTTTACCTCCTCCATCAAATCTTTTGACGACGGTTTGAAGATATTCAAAACATTTTTCATCTTTGGTTTGCATAAGTGCAAATGCCGTGGACGATGGGGAAAACAAAAATGATCCATCTTTGCTTTGCAGCTTGAGAAGTTTTTTCCAGTCCAGGTCAGGCATTCCTTCCAGGCTATAGAGTAGGGGTGTGGGTACGTCATGCATCAATTCTTTCGGGATCCTATAAAGGAAATTTCACACAGACATACTCTATATGTTTCTATGGAATCAAAAATACAATTTTGTCGAAAAGAAGAAATTACCTTGTGAGCTTTTGGTTTCTCTTGGCACAAATATCATGTAAGGCAGTACAACCCGGCCGGTCATTGGCAACATCTAACTCCAACATTCTAGCAGTTTCGATAAGGGATGGGAAGACAACCTCGAATCCTACCGGAATATGTGCAATGTTTTCATCCTGGAGTTTACACAAATTCTCTCGAATGAACGACAAGCCTGTAAGATACTCAGACAAGAGTTATTTACACAGATAGTAGGATAAAGAACAGGGACATATCGCGTTTCACTCAAAAGAAAAATCAATATGTATACCTTTGTGTACATTTCCAGGAGAAGTATTCCACGTCTCCAGTGCAATAACACAGGCTAAAGTGTTGAATATTCTATCATGAGCAGAAAATACTTCATCATCACCCCAAGAACCATCAGGGAGCTGATTTTCAGTTATCCATCGGAGACTGGAAGGGAACTGAGGAGTAGTACCACTACCATGAACGTCTTTCACTAGAGCTATCCATGCAGTATCGTAAGCTGATATGCTTAAATCTCCATCCTTGAGTGAATTCAACTTCGATCTGATCGTTGCCACAAAGCGTTCCCTAGTCACAGAGGTTGAGGGGACGGAGACCACCAGTGGTGGAAGAAGAATGGATCGACATGTCATTTTCCTTATAACCACCGGTGATGAGATGATGGATTGGCATATCATTTTGTTTTATCTCTTGTGTGTATGAAGAGATATATTATACGGTGATCAAGAAATAAAAAGAATATATATAAAAATGCTTCAAGATAAAAAGTTCCTTAACGTCCTTATATTTTAAGGTGAGAAACCACATTATATCATTATTATTATTATGTTTTTGTTTGTTTGTGTTTTTTAAGTGAGAAGCGGACAAAAACGGATAATTGTAGCTTCATGGTATCTCATTGAATGGTATCTCATTGAAATAGATATAGTTTTCCAATTCCGGATAAGGTAAACGTCCTTCTGGTTGTGGCAGGGTAGCTGGCTAACAACTTGAACTGTACGTCCATCCTTGTGGTTGTGGCAGGCTACTAACTAAAACTGTACGACGTACGTCTTTGTTGCAGCAGCCCGTAAATTGTGTTTGTAGCCAGTTTCAGTGTTTCAGAGGAGTTAAAAGCAGCCTGTAGATATGGTTGGTTATGAAAATTTCTACAGTGGTTCCTGGATTACCATTGATAGGAAATCTGCTGCAATTGAAGGATAAGAAACCTCACAGAACTTTCGGTAGGTGGGCTGAAGAATATGGACCTATTTACTCCATTCGACTTGGCCATTCTACAGTTTTCGTCCTCAAGGACCTCAACGATACGAGTCTAGCCAAAGAGGTCTTTCTTTCTACCTCATCTTATTATAATTAAGAAGCTTCTGGGGTATAATCTACAGGGACGGGCCTAGCAAGGGGCTAAGTGAGGCTATAGCCCGTCCCTTATTTTTGCTGGAAATTTTTGTAGGGTACTTTTTAGGTTATTTTTGAACTTAGCCCAACAGCTTAATGATATTAGCCCACTGGTTATCAAGATCACTAGCTAATTAACACCAGAATTAACTAAAATTTTAGTTTTTTTTGTTTCCACTACAATATTAAAAATGTATTGATTTGATTCATATTTACTTAGAATTTGTCTGAAAATTCTATTGATGTTCATCTGTGGACTTCATTATGAATATACAACCGAACTCTCTTCACAGACAAGCTAAAAATAAATTTTGCAACACAACCTTGAGAATATAGCCCTACCCAACACAAATTCTTGGGTCCGTCCCTGATAATCTATGATAACATAATGTTTTGGTTATTACAGGCAATGGTGACTAAATTCTCGTCCATTACAACAAAGAAGTTTCCGCGTGCTTGGAAAATACTTACAGCTAAATCAATGGTTGCCTCAAGTCAGTACAACGAATTCTTCAAGATGGCAAAAGGATAAATGGTCACCGGCATGTTGGGAGCCAATGCTCTGGTTAGCACCCTTCAAACAAACATGTCACTCTACTTTTGTGTACTCCCTCTGTTACATTTGATTTTATCTGATTATTTTTTTTCCATTTTATTTGGCTTGTTTAATTCAGAAGCGGCATCGGATACACAGAGACACTATGACAGATAACATACTCCGCTCCTTACACACCCATGCCATGGAAAATCTTCTTGAACCTGTTAACCTCAGAGAGATATGCAAGCTTGAGATCTTTGGTTTAACGTTGAAACAAGTAAGCTACTAGGTTATTTTCTTATTGATCAATGCAGCCGATCGGTCATATAGATCATAATAAACTCTTAATTTTCCACGTAAATGATTAGAAGATTAACTCAAGTACACTTGTCTTCCAGGCTTTTGGAAAGGATATACAATCTTCATTATACGTCAAGGGTCTTGGGAAAACTTTCACAAGAGATGAGATCTTCAATATTCTAGTGATTGATCCAATAGTTGTAGCAATTGATATGGACTGGAGAGATTTTTTCCCTTACCTGAGCTGGGTTCCTAATAAAAGCTTCGAAATGAAGGTCCAACATGTTACTATGCGCGTCCAAGAAGTGATGAAAACACTTTTTCAGGAGCAAAAGAAAAGGATCTCAATGGGAGAGGTATATATGTGCGCCTCATACCGATTTTTACCAATCATTGCCTATATGTATTGATTAAATTTATCAACGTGACATTTCATTGATCTCCAACAGGAAGTTACAGCGTTTGTGGGATTGCTATTATCGGAAGGGACAAATCTCACGGAGACGCAGCTGATTAAGTTGATTTGGGAAACAATTATTGCCGGTACTGACACAACTTTAGTCGCAATAGAATGGGCCATGTATGAACTTGCCAAGAATCCAAAATATCAGGTGCTTTTAATTTTTTCCCTGAACTAAAAAGTTCATGTAATTTTTATTTTTATTTTTGATCGAGAAAAGAAGATTGAGTAAGTTCATGTCATCATACACATAATGATGGTTGCTGATTTTCGTTTGTATCTATTAGGATCACCTCTACCGCGAAATTCAAAAGGTTTGTGGAAACAGTAAGTATGCGGAGGAGCCACTTGCGTACTTGAGCGCTATCTTTCATGAAACTCTGAGAAAGCATTCACCTGCTCCATTCGATCCTCTAAGATATGTACATGAAGACACTCAACTAGGTGGACATGACATTCCTGCTGGAAGCGAGGTAATCTCTCCATGGAATCACACTCAACTTAATTGAATATTAACTTAGTGTAGCTATTGTCAACGCGCGGATCTAACTTTTGAAACATGCATATAGATTGCCATCAACATCTACGGATGTCCTATGGATAAAGAACAATATGACTTGCCGGAAGAATGGAGACCGGAGAGATTCCTAGACGACAAGTATGACCCAGCAGGCCTTTTCAACACAATGGCATTTGGAAGCGGAAAGAGAGCCTGTGCTGGAGCTTTGCAGGCCAAGACGATATTTTGCACTGTTGTTGGTAGATTAATTCAAGACTTTGAGTGGAGTCTGAAAGAAGGTGAGGAAGATGATGTAAACACAGGCACTCTCACTAGTCAAAAGCATAACCCCATGCTGGCAATGATAACTCCTAGAGATAACAGCCATCTAAGCACGGGCCTGGCTTAACTCCTCAAACCCACTTAGCATTGTCATGTAGAACCGTTAAGATGTTCGAGCCAGTCTCAAAACAGAGTCATTAAGGTTAGGAACCAGTTATGAGTTATTTTCACCTAATTTTTATTTTTATAATGTGATGATGTTCTACACGTTATGACTCCAGTAGAAACTAAAATGCGATGATTATCTTAATTTGGTTTTTGATTATTTTTAATCGTTGCCGTACCGATTCGATGAGTATAGTCACCATGCAATAATGTAGTGCTGGAACATTGAGCTTTGTTTAATTCAGCGGATTTAATACAGATGATATGAATACAAAATGTCGGTAAAAACCGGAAAAAGAAAGAAGAGAGTACCTAGTTAGGTTACATTGGATGGATGGTGAAATCTACCCTTTTCACCGTTCAGCAAGTATTACAAAAAATCATTATTGAGTTTTTCTTCTTCTAATTATTTAGAGTGACTAAGAGGTTTAGAGATATCGAGGTCTGATATAGCAATAGAGAAGAGATCATCATCTGCCTCTTCTCGTTGTACCTGCAGCTTCTCATTTACAGCTTCACAAAATTCATCATGGCTCACACGTCCAAATAGCTGCCCACATAACAAAATAAAATGGTATCAGAGTAATTTTAAGCACTAACAGACGAATAAATGCGGCCATTAAAAAAAAAAAAAAAAAAAAACATATTAGGATGAAAAATGTGTGTTCACCTGAGCGGGATCCTGAGCAATATCTTGCATAACTTGATTTTCATCTGGCCTTTGTAGTTGTTGATTCATGGTGTTTACAATTGCTATGTTTTTTTCTTTGTGATAATAATAATATCTCTTTCGTTTTCAGATTGTGGGAACTACTGTATAAATACTCAATGAATGAGAGTTTAATTAAGAGATGGATGTTGACTAAAAATGGTCGGTAAATTGTCGGACCTGTTTTTCTCCAACATATAATCCGTTGATTTTTTTAGTGGTTGAGACATGAGAGAAGAGTGTGACCAAGAAAGACAAAAGAGTATTGTCCTTATGTTGCTCTTTTTGCGCACAAAAACAGCAAAACCAGTTAATAATTAACTTTATTTTATTTTGAGAGTTATCCTAATAAAGCTTATGAAGTTTAGAAAGAGCAGGTGGATGACTAGAAGCTGAAGTCATTTTTTGAAGTTTGAACTACTTTTTGTTTTTTGCGTAAATCATTCTAAAATTGGAAGTTAAAGGCGTTATGTTAGTTTTCAAATTCGAAAAACTTCATAATCCGGAGATATGTTAGTTTTCAAATATCAATTTTGGGGAACTCCATAATCGGGAGATATGTTAACTCCATGTTTACCGATTATGGTAGTTCCCAAATTCGAAAAACTTCAGATTTTTTCAAATATTAATTTCTGGGCAATTTCATTATCAGGAGACATGGTAACTAAATACCTTCCGATTGTAGGTTTTTTTTCAAAATAACAAAACTTTCAAACTACATATATACACAATAACCTCCGATTATCCTAGCATCTATCGATTACGAAATTAAACTACCGATTGTAGTTTTATCTACCGATTATGGAGGATATAATAGCCTATCGAAAAAACACCGATAAGGGATGACTTAATTTTAGGTTTGGGTGATCCTATTTTATCTTATTAATCGCCCCTAATGATGCCAGGCTAATTTATAACATTGAGCTCGAATAGTTACCTGGCATTCAAACACCCTCTTGCACTCCCAACCAGGGTGCGATGAAATTGGTCTTATCTTGTGCATCGTTTGGCAGGACCCAACCTCCTAGCACCCCACTTCCAGAACAAGCTGATTTCTTTGGATAATGTGATCATATTCTCGAAGAATAGTACAAAGATGGTGCATGTTTCACTGGTTTTTATAGGATAATTAATATATTCAATCTAGAAATTAGAATGATAATAGTATTGTATATTTTCTTATTTAATTATGGGAGGCAAATGCAATGAACCAAATTAAATAAGTGAAAACTTCTGAGAAACCCGAGTCTGGTTCCTCTCTCTTTTAGAAACCCATCATTAAGATGGGTTATATGTGTAGCCCAAAAATTCACATCCTACGGCTAAGATTATTAGTTTTAGTTTTGATTTGTAATTCTACATTTTAAGATGGACTTAATTAACCTTCATTAGTTAATTATTAAGTTGCAAAATAATAAAAATCGTTGATAGATAGTGGTCAATTAGTGGCCGTTTTTTGTGTGCGTTTTTGGTGGGCAGTTTCGTTTTTAACCTTGTCGTTCCCTTTATCAAGCATATCATAACAAGATTTTGTTTCCTTTTAAGAGACTTTGAAGACTAATTGTGATAGAGATCAAGGTTTGAAATGCACCAGTTTTTACCGAAAAAACGACCGTTAAAACGGTCACACCCATATAAGTAGGAAATAACGGCAGTTTTCTAGGACCGTTTTTCAGTTTTCATACACGTTATAACCGTTTTTCTAAAATTAGTTTGAATGTTTTTTTCTTATAAATAACATTTTAATGTGTGTTTTTTAGAACTGTTTTCGCGTTATCACGCACGTTATAATCGTGTAAATAACTTTCTTACCATTTTTTTGAGTTTTTTTCTTCTTCTCTGGATTGAAAGCTTAAAACTTCAAATTATTTTTTTTTAAATGATACAGGGAAAGTAACTACAGGATTAAAAACTTCAAATTTAAAAAACATAGGATTGTTAAACTAGTGTTCATCATTAAAAAGCTAGGCGAACCAACTACGACCACCACCTTTTTATTTATTTATTCATGTATTCTTCATTTTCATCATCATTGGTACCTACTTCATTATTGTTATCAATATTAGAATTATATCTTTCGTTCATATGTTGAACACCATGGTCAAAGCGATCGGAAGTGTAACGAGAATCATATGTTGGATTCACATTCTCATAACCTTGTGTATTGTCTCCAAATGAAAGATTACCAAAGTCATAAACAAAGTCACTCACTGGTAACCTTTCGTATGGGATTTGAACTTCAGGATCATGCCAGTTGTATGGGCTGATTGACTCTACCCTAACTCACCATGCCATGCCTAGTTTACTGAGTTTTTTAAGCATTCAATGATTGACTTTTAGAAATTAGCACCCTATGGACGAGTTAAAACCCTGCCTACTTCTTGGCATTTGGTGGAAATTCTGCAATCTAATAAAGGGACAAGTCTACCTAGTTAGGTTATGCACTCTCTTAAATTGGATTGATGATTGTTTCTTTCTTCACATTACTTATGCATGTATTGCATAATTGCTGCCGACGAAATTTTAGTGGCAATAATTGACCGTCACGAATTTTATCAAACTTTCGTAAATTGTATAGTGAAAAGCATTTTAAAACACCTATGTAAGGAATATAAACATGACTATCAAATTATACATATTTCTTATATAACAATAATCAATTAAAGTGGTAGTATTAGAAATATCCCATTTTTTAATGATATAGGTCTTCTATTAGTGGGACTAAATTTAAAAATTAATAGGTCATCTATTTAGGGACAGAGGGAGTATTAAAATAAAATAAAAAATAGTAACAACGTTTTTTAGACTCGTTAAAACGTTTTCACGCACGTTATAACCGTTACAACGCCCATTATTTAAAAAAAACGTCAAAAAAACGCATTTTTTTACTATATAACGCGTTTTTTTCCCAAAACGTGCTCATACCTGTCAAAACACGTTAAAACGGTCACGCTTAGTACCCGTGACCTGAGACGTAACCCGTTTTTCAAACCTTGATAAAGATTACGGGTTTCACTGCTGCTACTGTTTTGGGTGTTGTATTCTTCCTTCTAAAAACTTTTGTGGGAGCATCGTATTCTAGTAAACTATATTTTCTTCATCTTCACTTCTCTGACTATTAGGTATACTTTTTTTTAGGTTTGATGCATCATTACATCTATAGCCCAGATTTCTTCATGTAGTTTGTAGTCTTAGAATATCTTCGTGCAAGGAGTATACTGTTCGAATAAATTAATTAAGCCGTTAATCATGGTTTACTTTTTTTTTTTTTTTTTTTTTGTTGATGACTTTTATGGTTATGATCTTGTGAAATTTCAACCTATCGCTGAAAATTGTAATTATCACAGTCGTGATAATTGTTGTTTTCACCATTTCGTGTAATCTAGATATTTCATAGATAAGCCTTTGCATGTTTTCATTTAAAAATATTAGTTGGTTTTGATGACTTCTTTCCATTCCAAATATTAGTTGGTTTTTGAGATATTCATTTCTGTTGGACGACTTCAATAAATTTTAGTAGTTGAATTGTTGTTTTAATTGCCTGTTCTTCTTCTTTCGCTCTTTTGATAAACCAGGGAGTTCATGTAGTTGGATGCCTCTCGGCTCAAGAGTGCATATATCTGAAAAACTTGCATATCACGCTGCGTAAGTGTGGGAACATTTGGCTTTCTACTTGTATTTAATCACTAGGATGGCCATGTGTATTTTTGGCCAGTAAAGATTGCTCAACAACCACAATGTCCGCAACCAACTTCCCAAGACCCTTTAAATGTAAGAGATAAAGAAAGAAAAAATACAAAGCCTTTTGTGTTGGAATATGATGTTGCAACCTGGGAATTACAGGTTACTTGAATATTTACAAACCAAAAAGTATTTTGTCAATGCGTTAAGACATTTAATCTGCAGTACCAAATATCATAGTGAAAATTAAACCTGTCTCATTATTAATCTGTGAAATATCCGACATACTGATGACATCAACCAGATTTCAGTACTTAAGCAATATCTAAATTTAAAATAGATTCTCCCACAAAATAAGGTTTACTGTAAAATTTGAAGTACTAATGAATAACATTTGCTAGTCCAAATCCACACAAACATTGCTATGTTCCTTATCTGTTACCAACTTTACTGCCATCTTTATCCTCTTCCTTTTCATATGCTTCGTCACATCCTTTTTACTCGTGGGTATGTCTCTTTTTTTCATGATCAATTTCATGAAACATGCCACGTTTTTTTCATTGTACTGGATTCACTGAGTACAATATCTTTGTCACATTCCTTTTTCATCTTGTTACTACTCTATGCAACAAACGATTCAATGTTTCAGTCAAAAATCAGATTAAGCAATACATGTGATAATTTTACAATTCACAGTTTTCATATTGTTACTACTGTGATAATTAAGAATACAAGTGAAAACTAGGAATTTCAGGTATGACATAACAAACCCAATCATTCAAATGGTGAATCACACTGAGAAAACAACATGCATGATCATTTTGACTAAAAATAATATGATCAAGATTATCAGAAGAAAAAAAAGATGATCAATAAGACGATATGCATAATTCAAAAAATCACAATCATACCCTTTTCTAAACGATTTACATGATAATTAAGATGAATAACATGATTACTAAGAGTATTATCTGTTTCTTTTTTACTAATGAATACGAATCAACATCACAATAAAGAGAAGTGTGAAAAATCAAATTGAACTGTTTTTGCAACCCATTACTAATGATTACATATCTACTGTGATGTTTGGAAAAAATCTCAAATTAAAGTGTGAAAATCATGGAATTTACCACATCTGCTAGTGGATGCTCTGAGTATGTCGAATGGTTTTAATGGCTTCTCATTGAACTGTTTAGGAAAAAGAAAAAAGTAAAAGAGGAAACGGCGTGATAAACAAGAGTTGCATGATTTGTGGAATTCTCCTAAATCTTTGCTCCTTTGACACTTTTCACCGCCCAGATAAAAAACTAATTTTCTTAAAATAACAAAATATCAGATGCTAAATTTTAAAAGGTTAAATTAGTAAACTAACATAACTATGGGTTCTATGAATCTTAATGATGGGCTACTCATATAAGAAAAAGGAGAAAAGGGCTAGAAATAAGTTCTCCCAATTAAATAATGATCATTTAAGTAATGTGAACTAACTAGCTACAACGTTTTTATTTTAATAAATGCTCATTTTACATTATTATCCCTATAATTAAATACAAATCTAAGCTTAGTTCGTCCCTTCAAATTCTCTCTTCACTTATCGTTTAGGAAAGGGAAAAAAAATATTCACAGGCTTAAACAAATGATGATTTTTCCCCAAATTAAATTAGGCTAAATAATTCTCGATACCATTTTTTTTCGAGAAAAAAAAGGATATATTGAAAAAGAAAAGAGATATTTACAAAAATACTAGGGAAGAGCAACGAAAAAAGAAAACTAGAAATTACACAGTCATTACAAGTTCCCAGTTATGTAGAATCTGATTGATAGAGTACCCTTGAAAGATATCTGTAGACGAGCTCCATAAGTAAATATCCATCTTCACCTCATAAATAAGTTCATCTTTAGATTTTGCTCTACCTCCATGCACCCTTCTATTCCGTTCCAACAAAACTTCCCAGCATATTGCGTATGAAATTATATTCCTAACAGTTCTCCTCCTTTCTGTTAAACCCTGAAGATTCCAACACAACAGAAGCGTCTTGATATCCCCTGGCATAACCCATGTAACTTGAATAGAAGAAATAAAGTAAATCCACAGATCTTGAATCCAGCTGCAATTAAGAAAAAGATGATCCATTGACTCTCAATACCGTTATCTAATCCCTTCTTTATCTTTGCTAGTTCTATATTGTATACCAGCTTCTTTCTGGTGGTATTTATGATCAATCAAATCAATCACAACCAACTTCTTCTCTATAACGATTGGGTATGATGATTTTTTTTTATTTTTAATGTTTATGTTGTTTGATTTATGGCTTTGAAATCCTATAGAGGAAGAGAAACCAAAAAAAGAGAGATAGAATTTAGGAAGTTTTGTATGGGTGGCAGCTCAACAGTTGATCTTTGTTTCTTCCTAGTTCCTCCTATATTAAACAACTATTAAACAAGAAAGCAATTGATTTCGTTTCTTCCCGTTTTTGATTATTTTTTTCTCAAATCTCACTTTTTTTTACTACAAAATCTCAAATCTCACTTCATTATCGGTTAAACTCTTTAGATAAGTACAGGTAATGGCCACTGATTTCGTGTCCTAAATATATTTTTTTTCCGAAGGGTAAATCTAAGAATATATGTTTTTTTCCAAATATGGAAAAAAAATACTATCTTAACAAAATATATCCTCAGATTCCAAAATTAAACAGTTAGTTTGCTTTCATGACTTGTAGAGATAGCCCAAAGAGAAGGCACATTTTCGTGTAAGAGGATAGGGGTAATAATGTAATCTGGTTACTAATTAAAATACAATTAACCATACTTGCTTTCCCAATACAAAAATCTCTTAGACCTATATAAACTAGTAACAAAACCCAATTTTTTTATATGTGATTTCTTAAATTAAAAACATTATATGCGTAATTTTTATTAGTGAAAATTATAAATTCAATGCAACTAAATAATGTAATAATTTTCCTTAACATGTATCCTGTGATACAAGTTAACAAGACCCATTTTGTATTAAATATTATTGAAGAAATTAACATCACCCTTATGAGAATAATCTTTAGACTCCGACTCTCTCGTGAATACCTTGAATCAAATTACTCGTTGCACACCTAAATTGGCGCCTTGTTTATTTGGATCTGATTTAGTCCGAACCAGATATCTTATAATTTAATTTTTATTTTTCCGATATCTGATTCGAGGTCTAACTTAGTTCATACATCTGATTCGTAGAAACTTAAGTCAGTTCAATTTTATACCGGACTCACTAAGGCACATCATACCTGATTGGATTATAAAAAAAATTAACAACTCTATCATTTAATAATTTTATGACAAGTGTAATAATAAATCAGAGATGAATCAGATTGAAACGAATTGTTGAGTACACATTGTCATTCATTTTTTCCTTCGGACTACACCAAATGTTTTTTTGAGTAAGATGAATGTGGTCTTTCTCAGGAAACAAACACATTAAGTTAGATCCAGATGAGTTAGATGATTTCAGTCGGATTCATACGAGTAAGATATTAAAAAAAAAAAAAAGGTGTTTGATTTTTACTAATTTAGCGTCTGAATCTGACTCGACCCCTGACTCGGCACGAGTTAGATAGCAGACCGTTTGTACTATAGTATGACTGAGATCTGACTCGCAACCTGAATCAGACCTACTCTCTCATTCAGACCCTTTTGAGTTAGGGAATAAAATATCATTCGGCTTACAGGACCAGCACACTAAGTCACATATTTTACAGTCAGATGAGTTCGTTTGACTCAAAAAAACAAATATATTAAATTAAATTCAAATGAGTCCGGTGGTCAGATGCAAGAAAGAAACAACAACAACAACCAAGAAGATGATGCAACTCATCTGAAATCTGACTCGTTTGAGTGAAACGTCTAGCGTGGTGCACCAGTGGCTTGGGTAGGACTACAGTCTATATATTCATGAAAGTGCAAGGACACGTGTGTGCAGTCTAGGTGTTCTCCTCTTTTCCTGTGTTGTACGATTTAATCCTTTTCGATTCTCTCTTCTTCTTCTCTATTCCCAGAAAACACCAGAACCAGAAAAGAAGAAGAAGAAGAAGACACTTGGAGAAGAGATAGATAATTGGTTCCTCCATCCTTCCTCCTATTCCCCACTCCAGGTAACCAAACCTAATCTTGTCTCTTTTCGTCTTTATTCCAAATCCAATTCATTGGTTAACAAGTTCTTCTCTCTTTCTTTTTTTTCCTTCTTTTTTTCCCCCCTGTAACTTCAATTTTGAATTTGAGTTGGTTTTAGGGTTTTAATTTGATCGAATTAATGTGGGTTCTGTTTTAATTTTCATGTCTGGGTCTGTTTAATTAAACCCTAATATTTGTTTTAATTTGAATTTCTGAGATTAATTTTGGAGAATTTAGTGTAGGAATTGAATATGTTTAAAAGAACTGTAAATATTTGTTAAAATTAGTTTAAGGTTCTTGGTTTGGATTTGAACAGACTAGTTTTTTTTTTTAGGTCACTGATTATTTGTTAATTAGGAGGATTTTTAGTAGTGGAAAAAACCCTAATTACATCACATGCTGTGAATAGTTAGGCGATTAGGATTCTTAGTGGTTGAAATTGGTGATTGAAGTTCTTAATATTGTTTTTATATGTAAATTGTACCTTCTTTGATTTTGTTTTGTGGTTTTTTACAGGTTCTTGCAGTATCAGTTAACAGTTTTAAGATTGGAGGTTTTGTTAGGATGATACGATTAACAAGGGTTTTGGTTTTCTAGCCAGAGTTTTTTTGTTGGATTGGATCTTGCTGGTGTACAGTTTATTGTTAGTTTTGTTATCAGCTAGTAAAGTTGCCTAATCAAATACGACTATTTAAGTAATAAAGTCGCATTCAGAAGCTAGAATCATGACTTCTTCGGGACGTGATCAGTCATCTCAATCTGGTACGTGGCTCATAATCTTGTCTCACTTCTATTCTTTTGAGTAACTATTAATATTCTTGCGCTTTTTTTTACTTTTAACCGTCTCGAATTATTCTTAGTGGTGTGTTGCTCTTACATCTACCTTGGTGATTGTCTGTCTGTTTTTTCATCCATAGATGGCAGTGGAGCTGATGAGCAGCAACAGCAGTCTGAAATTCATTACCAACATCAGCCCCCGGCACCTGGAATCTTACATCGTGGCGTGGCATCATCCTCGGTGGAGTACATGATGCCTCCTCACTATGAAGTTGGACATGCTGTGGTAATAATGTTCTCAGTGTAGACAAATTTGAAACGTATATATCAGAAAGTAAAACTGATATATGTGAAGATATGTGATTGCTTAGAGGAATTTTGGCGACTGTGTGTAACCGATCATTGAAGAGTTTAACCATCTTTCCCTACTTTTTGGAAGAATTGAAGATCGATTGAATGTGTTAGATAGTTTTATCCTTGTGAATTTTTCGGGTTACCAGACATAATACATCTCTGATGTTGATTGGACTATTGAACATGCTGTTAACGTATTGCTAGATATCTCTTGCAGGGACAAGCTTATCCTTACCCAGATCCGTACTACAGAAGTATTTTTGCATATGGCACTCAACCCATGGTATGTTAAGCTTCTCTGATGCCATGCTACTTATTTTTCTTAAGAGCATATTTTATTCTGTAGTACTATTGGCATTGTCACAAGTACTGTAGTTAGTTATAAATAAACTTCCATAGTGTGTATAGATGATTATTGAACCCTTGGCAAATTCCTGGTGTGTTTCACAGTCTATATAAAATTGGGGTTTCAATCCCCTGCCGAAAATCCCAGGGGTTCAATTTTTTTGGCAGGAGACGATCTGTAATCCCAATGACACAAACATTCTTGTTTCATGATGGTCACACAGAATTGAAAAACTTTTTGTCAATTAAATCCCCGTTCCCGACTTTTTCCTCTTTTCAAAATCCCCTTTGAAACACTTCATGTGTATTTCATACTGTTTTGGGAGTTTCAAGTATGTAAATGTTTTGTTCATCTGTAATGGGTTTCAGATGCATCCTCAAATGATGGGTCCCCACCAGGCTGGGGTTCCAATGGGGGCTCAACCAGCTACAGTTCCATTGCCTTCTGATCCGGTTGCATTGCCATCTGATGCAGTTGAAGAGCCTGTATATGTTAATGCTAAGCAATATCATGCTATCCTAAGACGCCGCCAATCTCGTGCCAAAGCTGAGTCAGCAAACAAATTGATCAAGTCCCGGAAGGTATCTTTCTTATTAAGGGTTTCTTGAATTATCTTTCTCTTTCTCTGTTAGCATATGCATTAGTTAGTAGCTCAAGCTCCTTGAAGCCTGTCAAGTGGCAATATCAGGCGTAAATTGTTGCTTAGAGCTGATAGTTGTAACTTTTGAAGCAATGATTGTTTGCTTTTATATAGGGTATGCAAAGATAATATAATGCTTGTCACTATAAGAACTTCCAACATGGCATCTTCTGATCCAACTTCATTTCATGCCTATCTGCTCGCTTTCATATATTTCGTCTCTTACCCTTAGAAATAAAGAAAATTGACTTTGTATTTCTCCCATTCACTTAAGACGCGTTGCACGTCCACCATTTTTAGTCATTAGACCCCTGGCTTGTGTGGCCCCTTTATGTAATGAGTTGATAGCAATGTGGATAGTAGGCTGTGTATTATTGTCAAATCCTGGTTATCAAGGCGATTGCATTCTAGGGTAGTACAGTCTATGTTCTTGTCAAGTCTAGGCATTTGAGGCTTCAGACCCTTATTTTCAATGGCATAAATCCTTGTGTTTGTTCTAGTGTTGGCGTAAATCCTTGTTTGCAGTTCTTAGTTACATTTTTCTTGCAGCCATATCTTCATGAATCCCGACACTTGCATGCTTTGAGAAGGGTTCGGGGATGCGGTGGTCAGTTTCTGAATGCCAAGACTGACGATAACCAACAGAGTGAGGCCTCCCAAAATAACAAAACTCATTCTCGTAATTCATCTGATAAAAACAAGAATGCTTCAGCCGAAAAATCATCTTAAGCTTCTTGCAGTTCTGGGCAGTACATGGACAGATTCAAAGATGATTAAAGCATTGGTCACAGAGGTCTGATCTTCGTCTAACTTGTCATTCTTTAGTGGGTGCAACAAGATCAGGTTTTCGCATCAGAAGTTAACTAGTTTCTCACTCAGACACATTCGTTGGTTATAGTAGGAAGATTTGAGGAGAATTGGAAGTAGGCAATTAGTTTAGATGGTACTTAATGTTGAAAATAGAAAAAAAAAAAAAAGAGTGGATTGTTTTTCTTTTTCGTTTTTGTCAGATAATAGTTTTAGGTATTGCTAGAAACATGAGTGGGGGTTTTATCAGGGATGATGAAGCCCAAAATTCTATACCATAGATAGCTGAATTGATGAACATTGTTTATTTTTTAATGATTGTTCTGTAATTGGTATCAGAGAATAAATCGATGATCAGGTTGTAAATTATCCAATTTTGTATGTCAGAACTATTTTTCCCTTGCAGGTTCTTAGTTTGCCTTTTTTAAAAGCTTTCCACTTATGGAAATGCAATAACTTGTGTACAGGTCCCTGCATATATAAACTCTTGCACCACTACACGCTTGATTTTATAAACTGATGCATCTGATATCTCATTTTTTTTACTATGATTTTTCTGCGCTGTGGTACTTGTGTATCTTTTTTTTTTTTTTTTTGTGGTCAGCCTTGATTCTTCTGGGGAAGGGGAAGGGGTTTTTCAAGTCCCAAATTACAAGAGGGTTTTCATATTTTCTCCTAAACCTTCCTGATTTGTCCATGTTTTGAAATTATATATAATATAAAATATAATATAATAAAATATTATATTATAATATAAGTTCAATTTTCCAAATGAAATTTTTAAATAATCCACTAGATTCAAAATCCACACTAAAATCTTGGAATTAAAAACTAAATTTTTAAATATTTTATGAGATATTAATAAGGGTAGATTTGGAAAATATATAATGTCTTTCTTTTTTCTTAAATGAGACGGAGGGAGTAAAACCTTCCTTAATAGTCAAAAAAAAAAGAAAAAAAAAAAAAGTGATTTATTTTAACACGATCTCAGCCCCATCCACTTCTGCTCCCTTGGTTAGGTTACCCATGAGGCTCTCTGATAAGTTAACACGACAACCTGTTCGATTAATGTAGTAGTATGTTGTTGGAGCTTTGCTTGTTAGGCTTCTAATTAGTTAATGTAATAATTTTTATCTAATAATAATAATAATTTTAACAAAAAAGAAGAAGAAAATGGAAACGTACTTTTAAGACAACTATCATGGAATCTTGGCCCGAGAAACTTTGGCCCTGGATACTGGGAAACGTAGTGCTAAGATTGCAGACTGTAAGAGGCCCGGAAAACTTGGCCCGTCAAAAATAATCTGCTAAGAGGCCCTGGATACCGGGTATGTCAAATTCCACCTCTCCCAAGATCTTACACTTTGAGGTGTAGATCTCTTATTTTATGTTTCTTGTCACCAAAAAAAAAATATTGCTTATTTATAAACTCAAAATTGTCGCTCAAATCTACAAGTTCAGCAATTATGAGTTTTTCCATTTCTCGATTATCCAAAGCACTTGCTTCCCTGAGATGCCGCCGGTCCGTATTATCATCAGCTATTGCAGTGTCGCCTCCTGGAAGCAGTTTCTCATCTGATAGGAAAACATCGTTTAGTACTGCTACAACTCACTCCGCAGAAGATGCAATGGAGATGAAACAAAATTTATCTTCTCTTTGGGCTCCTAATCAAAGTGTACCATACAATATGAGGAAGGAACCACATGAGATGGCGGTCAAAGCTGTTTTAAGCGATTTCTTTGATAAGCTACCGCAGTGGAATGCCGAAACTTCTAAAGATTCCGATACCATATATTACGATTCTGAGTTATGGAAGTTGTTGACATCTGAACAGTTGAAGGATCTTGGTGTATATTATAATCCAACACCCGTACCAAGTAAGGAGGATTGGAGAGCTTCTTGGTGTCAAGATGGAAAACCTAGCTGGTTGGGAGATATTTCTACTGTCGCGGATGATGGATTGTCTTACATAGCAACTATAAATAGTTTATGTGGAAGAGGGAGGAGGAAAAGGGGGATATGGAGTTATTTTTCTTGACAATTATGTTAGGCCAAAGGTTGCTTCCATTGGGGTTTTCCTAAAGGAGCACATTTTCCACTTGTTTATTATGACTTACAAGGCATTAGAAGTGCCATGCAACTGGCAGTAGATAATGGATTTGGCCGTAATATCTCGTTAGCTTGCCTGTCAGAGGAAGCTCACAAGGTGCTTGACGAATTTATTTTATCAATATCTGGTTGTCGCTGTAATGCTCATTCATGTGAAGACCCCAGCGACAACTCTGGCAAAAATGTTTGTTTAGCTTGTTTGGGCTGGTCACTACGTAATGTCTTGGATGGTTATTTTGACTTACTGTTTCCAATCGTTAAGGAGATTCTTGAGTTGTGTAGGAAGTTAAATTATTTCGGGTTTCTTGCTTTCGACGATCTTAGATACTCGGGTTATTCGGTAGTGCATCAGCGGACGACTGAGGAGATGAAACAATATAATTTGCTGGATGGTGAGGAGGAACTTTATGAAATGGTGCTGAAGCCTGACAAGTTTTCCGAGGAACTGGTAGACACACTTTACGACGAGGTATTCAAGGGCTATAGGTTTTATAGTCCGGATATCTTGCAGGAGAGGGTAAATGGCGCTTCGAGTTCCTTGAATGTTGTGGAGCTTTTCAATGAAGACAGGGGTGGCGCTTCGAGTTCCTTGAATGTTGTGGAGCTTTTCAATGAAGACAGGGGCTGTTGGCGCAATGCGGAAGTGTGATGGGTTAATGGAAATGATTTGGGAAAAGAAGTTGAAAAAAAAGGTTGGTTTAATTGAAAAGAGGAGACTTTGATTAATTGGGAAATGAAAATGTTACAGGGGAATTTTAGTGTAGCTCTTTGGCTCACTCTACTTACAATAGCAGTCACTTGACTTGCTTAGCTCTCACTCTTACTTCACTCACTTCACTCACTTGAGTTTTTGGATGGTTTGCAAGTGAACCATCGTTGCCTATTTATAGGCTTGTACACCGACCACTTACTTCTCTAGATAGTTCTATCTAGACTCTTCTTTACACTCTCAAATTAGATATTACAAGAAAATTTTAGAGAAAGAATTCTCTAGATAACACTTGATGAAAAGAAGGCCTAGAAGACTCTAGCCTATATTGGGTTTTACTTAGTGTAGATGATTATTGGGCTTTACTTATTGGGCTTTCTAGAATAATCACAAATTAACTTATGTTTTTAGCACTCCCTCTTAATTTGTGATGTTAAGCTTTTCTCTAAAATGATTGAACTTGTCCACTGTGACGGCTTTAGTGAAAATGTCGGCATTTTGCTCATTTGTTGGACAGAATTGGAGCTCAATATCCTTGTTTTCGACCAACTCTCTGATAAAGTGATGTCGTAGCTCTACGTGCTTCGTCCGTCCGTGAAAGACTGGATTTTTTGTCATTGCAATTGTAGACATATTGTCACAATAGATAGTCGTCGGCTGCTTTTTCCTTTGTTGTAGGTCGGTCATTATTCTTCTCAACCATACTGCTTCACATGCTGCACTTGTTGATGCTATGTATTCTGCTTCGGCTGACGATAGTGCCACCGTACTTTGTTTTTTAAATCTCCAAGAGATAACTTTTGTTCCCATACAGAAAACATAGCCTGACGTGCTCTTTCGGTCTTCAATAGAACCTGCACAATCGCTATCTGTGAAGCCAATTAAATAATTGTCTTTTTTTTTGTATACTTGATGCCAAAATTCTTTGTTCCCTTGATATACCGAAGAATTCTCTTAGTGGCGGCATAGTGTAATTTGCTTGGCTCGCTTATAAACCGAGAAACAATGCTTGTTGCATTGACTATGTCTGGCCTTGTATTTGTTATGTAGATCAGTGAGCCGACTAGACTTCTGAATAAGGTTGGATCAACTTTTGTCGCTCCATCATTTTCTGCCAACTTCTCATTAGTAGCCATTGGAGTTGCAATTTGTTTGCAATCTATCATGTTGAACCTTTTCAGTAAGTCTTCTGCATATTTTTCTTGGGAAATGAATATTTCTTCTGGAGATTGTTTTACTTGAATCCCAAGAAAATATCGCATAAGTCCTAAGTCTGTCATCTCATATTCTTTTATCATCTCCTTCTTAAATTTTTCTGCCATCTCTTGTTTTGTGCGGGCGTAAATTAAATCATCAACGTAGAGACAGAAAATTAGGAAGTCCGTACCTTGTTTTCTGATGTAGAGTAATGGCTCACTTGGACTTTTTTCAAATCCATTATCTCGGAAGTATTTGTCTAGTTTGCTGTTCCATGTACGCGGTGCTTGCTTGAGGCCATATAGTGCTTTGTGGAGACGATATACCATTTTTTCTTTTCCTTTGCGGGCATATCCTTGAGGTTGTTCCACGTACACCTCTTTTTCAAGTTCTCCGTTTAGGAACGCCGACTTTACGTCTAACTGGTAGACTTTCATTTTTAATTGAGCTGCCAAAGCTAACAACATCCGGATTGTTTCCATGCGAGCGACTGGGGCGAATGTTTTGTTGTAGTCTATTCCTGGTTGCTGGGAGTATCCTTTTGCAACTAGCCTCGCTTTGTGCTTTTGAATTGACCCATCTTCATTATATTTTATCTTGTAGACCCATTTCTAGTGCTATAAATGCACAATTAGATATATCATAAATATCTCTTAGGGAACGCACCTTTCTTGGTGGGGCACTTGATTCAGATGAACTTGGACTTTGTTGTGTTGGACTAGGAGATCTCGGGCTTGCTGGTGGAGTATTATCTTCTTGACGTGGCTGATCTGGCTCGTATTCGAAGAGTAGTGGAAACTCATGGTTTTCTGGTTCATCATTCCAATCCCATGATTTGAATTCATCAAAGATAACATCTCTTGAAATTACCAGTTCCTTTGTATCTGGCTTTAGAAGTCTATATGCTTTAGACTCTTCGCTGTATCCGATGAATATTAGCTTTTCTCCTTTTTCATCAAATTTTTCTCTATGTTGGGATGGAATATGAGAATATGCTACGCAACCAAAAATTCTGAAAGAAGTTACCTCAGGCTTCTTCTTATGCCAAGCTTCGTATGGAATTTTGTTGAGAAATGCTTTTGTTGGCGAGCGATTAAGGATGTAGACTTTTGTGTTGACTGCTTCTACCCAGTAGCTGTTGGGTAGCTTCCTTGCTTTTAACATACTGCAAGCCATTTCTACTATTGTACGATTTTTCCTTTCCGCGACGCCGTTTTGTTGTGGAGTGTATCGGACGGTGAGCTCCTTTTTAATTCCATTTTCTTTGCAGTAGTTGATAAATTCATTTGAAGTAAATTCTCCACCACGATCTGTACGGAAAACCTTCAATCGATGGCCACTTTGCTTCTCTGCCAACGCCTTGAACTCTAGGAATTTAGTGAATGCCTCGGACTTTTGCTCGAGAATATACACCCACATCATCCTGGTATAATCATCCACAAATAGGAGAAAATATCTTCTGTTGTTGAGTGAGGTTGTTCTTGTCGGACCGCAGATATCGGCGTGCACCAATTCGAGGGGCCTTCTTGCTCGCCACGATTTATTTGTAAATGGAAGTCTACGAAACTTCCCAAGAATACAACCTTCACATATTTTATCTCCACCGTTGATATTAGGAAGACTGATTACCATGTTCTTTGATTTTAGAACCTTCAAGGATCTGTAGTTGAGATGCCCGTATCTCAAATGCCATAACTTGCATTCATCAATATGATTGGTACTCATTACACAATTTCCAATTGACGGCATAGATAGAGGAAAGACAAAATTTTCCGACATTTTTACTTTTTCCACAAATTGCTTATTAATTTTATCATAAATTGTGCATTCTCCGTCTTCAAAATGTAGTGAGTACCCTATTCTTATAAGTTGTCCAACACTTAATAAATTTTGAGCTAGGCCAGGAGCATAAAGAACATCAGATATGTATCGAGTTTTACCTGACCTTGTACGTACGGATATGACTCATCTTCCTTCAACATTCTGGAACTTTCCATCTCCGAGTTTGACCGGTGGAATCTCTTGCTCCTCCAATTTCACAAAATATTCTTTGTTTCCTTTCATATGGCTGCTGCATCCGCTGTCAACGTACCATATACCTTGCGCTTCTTGTTGCGAGGTGAGGCAGGAATAAAATACTTGATTTTGAGAATCATTTTTCTCGGTATAGTTAGCTTCATTGAGCCAACAATCTTTTTCCATGTGATTTAATTTATCACGCTTGGTGCACTTGTACTTGCAATTTTCAGTTGCATGGCCAAACTTTTTGCAGACATTACAACGGAGATTTGAGGAGTAGTTTCTTCCGTACCTTTTGTTGTTGTTTCTATAAACTCCTTTTCCACTTCCACGTCCGCGGTAGTAATTTTTGGGTCCTTGATTTGAAGTCGACCCTTTCTCGTGAGGTGATGTTGATGACGATCCCCCTCTGGAGCTTTCTTTCTGGCTTCCATATTTTCTTTTCACTGAAATTTATTTTTGATTGAAATGCTTGCTCAAACGGTTGTTCCGCGAACCTATTTATTCTTTTCTCGTGCGCCTCTAATGAACCCATTAATTCATGTACCGAGAGAGTCGATAAATTTTTTGACTCCTCAATGGCAGTGACGATATGTTCGAATTTGAACGGTAAGCTTCTTCAAATCTTTTCTACAACTCTTTTATTTTCTATGGTATCTCCATAATTACTGATTTGATTTACTATTCCAGTAACTCTTGAAAAGAAGTTCTGGATAGTTTCATTTTCTTTCATAAGTAAATTGTCAAAATATCGCCATAAATTTTGTAGTTTTATGGAGATTACCTTTTCCGAACCTTGGAATGCAACTTTGAGAATATTCCAGGCCTCCTTCGATGTTTTTGACACCGAAATTTGAGGAAAAATAGCTATGCTTACCCCTTGTTGTAGAAACAGTAGTGCTTTAGCATCTTTCTTCTTATTTTCTTTGTACTCCTTTTTCTTTGCATCCGTCCATGACGATAGAGTTTCTGCCGACTCGGGTACATCATAACCTTCTTCTACAAGATCCCATAGGGCTTGAGAAATAAACAATGTCTTCATTTGTAGACTCCAATAATCATAACTCTCACCATCAAAAATTGGAATTAAACTTTGGGCATAATTTAAACCTTGAATACTTTGGTTAATTGCCATGGGTAGAGTTTTGGGATTACTGGGTTAAGTTTGCTCTGATACCAAATTTGTTGGCGCAATGCGGAAGTGTGATGGGTTAATGGAAATGATTTGGGAAAAGAAGTTGAAAAAAAAGGTTGGTTTAATTGAAAAGAGGAGACTTTGATTAATTGGGAAATGAAAATGTTACAGGGGAATTTTAGTGTAGCTCTTTGGCTCACTCTACTTACAATAGCAGTCACTTGACTTGCTTAGCTCTCACTCTTACTTCATTCACTTCACTCACTTGAGTTTTTGGATGGTTTGCAAGTGAACCATCGTTGGCTTTTTAGGCTTGTACACCGACCACTTACTTCTCTAGATAGTTCTATCTAGATTCTTCTTTACACTCGCAACTTAGATATTACAAGAAAATTCTAGAGAAAAAATTCTCTAGATAACACTTGATGAAAAGAAGGCTTAGAAGACTCTAGCCTATATTGGGTTTTACTTAGTGTAGATGATTATTGGGCTTTACTTATTGTGCTTTCTAGAATAATCACAAATTAACTTATGTTTTTAACATGTGCTAGTAAGTTGCTTAGGTTCTTCTTATTGATATAATTTTCTATACTTTTGCTTAGCTCCCTAAATAAATTCTAATAGACTGGTTTCCTAATCCTAATTCTCACTCTGGTTTCCTAATCCTAGTTCTATACTTTTGCCATAAACAAAAATCCCTAAAACATATAAAAGGCAAAGAATACCACAGTAAACTTCAATTGCCTCAAAGAAGTGATAATGGAAGAGTCGTTTATCATGCCAAGTCTTCCAGAAGAAATCATTGTTGATATTCTTTCGTTGTTACCGGTGAAATCGATCTTCAGATTCAGGTGTGTATGCAAAAACTGGTGCATTAATTTACTCAAAGATCCTAAGTTTGTTAATATGCATCTTGACCAGGCAATTGCAAAGAACAAGTTTACGTCACTTTTAACAGGACGCAACGGCCGCTTGTACTCAGTTAATTGGTGCAATTTGTTGCAGTCTGTTGTTGAGATAGATTCACCATTCTCACTAGAGCATTACACTTATGGATCTTGTAATGGTTTGATTTTACTGTTCGGAATTCAAGGTTTTATCCTATGGAATCCTTCTACTAAAGAAATTAAGGAAATACCACGAGCAGAAGGCCGAATTTCAACCAATGTAGAACGTTCTTTAGATGAACTTGAAGATGATACAACTGATACCGTGTCCACAATGTACGGGTTTGGTTATAGTCCTATTCTTGAAGATTACAAGATTATAAGAGCTGAAATGTCCCATAAAGCATCATCTGACAGGGTTTGCGACGGTTGTAAAGTTAAGGTATATTCATTAAGATCAAATACATGGAAAACAATACCATATGTATTCCCTTATGACCTTTTTTTAGGTTTCAAGGCTATTAAGCCCGTGAGTTACAATGGAGCTCCACACTGGATAGAATCTTCGTGCGCTAGCCTTAGAGACGGACTGGAGCTATCAAAAGCTGCTTCCGTAGTTATAATTTCTTTTGACGTTGAAAACGACACTTTCAAAGAAGTTCCGCTTACTCCAGAACTACAAGAATCACTCTGTTATGTCCACAGGTCCGTCGACACAAATGTCTCATACCAGAGAATTTTTAATCACCTTACGCTAATGCTACAGAAATCACTCAGTTCTGACCACAGGACCGTCGACCCATGTATCTCATATCGTTCAACGGTCAACAGTGATATTTTATTGGGCGTTTTTGGTGGATGTCTTTCTTTAGTACAAGGTGGTGAACTTGATTCGGAAAGGAGTATTTTAATATGGGTAATGAAGGAATATGGAGTGAAAGAATCTTGGACTAAGATGTTCTCCGTTTCTACTCAATCAATAGAAAGGTCTCTCAAGTATTCTACAATGACAGTAATGGCCTTCATGAATGGTATGATTGTATTTCTCAAAGATAGGAGCTCACTGGTTATCTATGACCCAAAGCATGAAACAACTAGAGTGGTGAATACCGGAGGTCTTTCATTTGAAAGCTGGTCTTATGTAGATACATACGTAGAGAGCTTAGTGTCGCTTAATTCGGGCATGGCTCAAGCGTGAGCATCTAGACCAAACTATCTAGTATGGCGACAGATGGAGCTTGGTGCAACTATTGAATAGTTTTCTTTTTATTCATTTTTTAAATTTACTATGAGTATTTTTGTAGTTTTTATTTATTCATTTCATGTGGTTTCTTGATTAAAATGAATAATGAAAATTTATTTTTACTTAACTTAAATTATTTTTGTCAGAAGTACCGATGCATCATAATTATAAAGATAATTTTTAATCAAGAGAGAGGATCTATTCACACTTATATTTTCTCTCACACTTTAAGTGACATTTTTCTTATTAGTTTGTCAAAATATTAAAAGACTACATTTTTTTTAACCATAAGCATATTACCAAAATATTAGTTTATTGTCTTATTTTTTCATGTTCTAGTTCGTTCAGTACAACCGATTAATTTCCTTTCTCATTGTTTTGTTATTGTTTCCGTTAGTGTAGGCGTTGTTTTAGCTTCTCAGATCATGCAAAGAAAATTGGTTTTATGGAGTACGTTTTATAGAGTACTCTAATTTCGTCAAGAGATGCATAAAAACACACCCGTGAAAGATACAAAAAGAAAACCTTGATGGACTATTAAACAAGCTTTTCTGGTGAAAAATAAATAAATAACCAACTGGTCAGCAGCAACTCACCAAGCTCTTTCTCCCTAGTTTAATATTCCGACCTTAGCTCAGCAGGCATAAGAGTCTTTTTTATTTTTGTTAATCCCTACCCAATATTAGAACATGGCTCCATGTCATACAGATGGATGTGATAAATTAGTGCAGGCGTTTACTTTGAACTTCCAAGTCTTCCATATCGACCTAGCTATCCAATCAATGTAGATGTAGATCCAACACTAATTATATATTGGTTTCACATTTCAACATAAAATTTAGGTATCAACATACAAGAGCACACGCTAAGTCGATGCACTTGACTATGTCTCATATACCAGTATGTTGTTTAAGCAGCTAGATACCAATTTGTCTTGGATAGGGAGGTCATGCCTGATGCTAGTCTTGGTGTCAGCATAATCACTGGTTGATTGATATTGCATCCAAGAGTCGGAGACAAATTGTGGTTTTGTCATCTCTAACCCAAAAAATAATTATCCATCTGATCATGACAATCTGTGTATATCCGTTCTACAAAGTCAAATAAATCCTAGTTGAATTTAACTAAATTATTTTCATTTAATTCATCATCAATTATTTTAATGCAACCGACTAACCTGGTCACGATGGGACAACTGCCATCAAGAATATGTAATTTAATGTAATGAGTTCCCCTACCTCTCTGTTACTCTGCTCTCAATCTCTCTATAAATTGGGCGAAAACTGAGATAACATCAAAACTTTCATTTTTGTAGTTTCAAACCCAAACACAAGCACAAAAAGACTATCAGAACTTCATTCACCGAAAATGGAAAACCAAATCCATGACGATGATGAGCCGATTCTCAGATTGAATTCCGAAAGAGAAGGTATTAATACTACTTGTTTATGTTTATAGCAGCCTTTTCTTTGTAATCTCTGTTCAATTTTCTTAATTATATCTTATTAATGACTTATTTGTTGAAGAAACTAATGAATTTCCATGGCTTATCTCAGAGGAAGATGCAGATATTCAACTGGAAGGCGGAAAAACGGAGGTGAGAATCTTTCACAAGCCTGTTGCATCGTTAGAAGAGTGCCCATTTAAGGTATTGCTGAAAATCGAGGGTGTTGGAGCCGATGAGGGCAGATTAGGCGTGGATCTTGTGACCATCTTAAATATCAGTGGCAGCATAGGGGGAAACACATTAATAAAAATGAAACTTGCAATGCAATTTTTGGTCGAGAAACTTAGCAAAATAGACCGTTTATCTGTCGTCGTCAATTTCAATGGAATGGCTGACAAACTATGCCCACTACGCCAGATAACTGAAACTTCTATAATGGAGATTGTAGACCAAGTCAATGATTTAGTACCTGATCAATCCAGCAAAAACGCTGAAGCTGGCCTTAAATTGGCGTTAAGAATACTGAATGACCGCACTCGCACCAAAAACCGTAGTGCGGCTATCATGCTTATGTCCGATGGGATGGAAGATGTGGAGAGTCAGGCTATCAGTTTTCCGGTCAGTGAGGTGCCCGTATACACGTTCGCTTTTGGCGATGGATGCAATGATCATGAGGTAGTTTAAAGTTTGAAATTAAACTTTACTCGTTATTATAGCTTCGTGAAGTGCATTTTTCTCATGTGTTCTCCGTTCTGTAGGTGCTTAGAGAAATTGCCAAGAATAGCAAAGGAGGAACGTTCTCACCTGTTCAAGACTCGGATGATCTCAGTGTTGTATTCTCTTCGGCTTTGTCTGGGCACCTTAACGTGTCTATTGAGGACTTAACTCTAACCATCTCACCGCTAAACCGTTCACAACTCGATGAGGTGATTGCCGGAAACTACCCACAAACGAAGCAGGCCACGGTAATGGATCCTGTGACGGTTACATTCAGGTCATTGTACGATCGAGAGACACGTAAGGTCCTAGCGTTACTAACTCTCCCGAAGGTTGATAAAAGATTTGCCGTGCAAATCTTTAAAGTTCGACTTAAGTACAGGTATACCCAATACGAGATTTCTATGAATAACTGTTTGTATATTTGTATTTCACAGTACAATGGATATGCAATAATGTATGCCTAAACAGGGTTAATGGGAAGGATGCATATGATTATGATGAGAGAACCATGAATGTGACCCGTACAGCTACACAAACATATGGAGAGATACCGGAGGTTCAAGCTGAAGAAACACGTATCAGAACTACAAGTTCGATAAAAGAAGCCAGAATATTGGCTGACCAAAGAGAGCTGGCTGAGGCAAGGAAAAGTTTGGATAACGCGGATGCATCCGTTTCAGAGATTGATGCCGTATTTAAGGCTCAGATGGAACAGCTATTACTACTCATGTCGTCCCAAGAAACCTACGACAAACAAGGGAAAGCTTTTGCACTTGCTCTTGAGGCTTCTCAGGAATCACAACGTTCCGTAGCTCTCCCAGCTGGTATTGCGAGTGGGTATGACACTCCCCTTATGGCCGAATACAAAGAACAAGCTAAGAAGTATGATGAGAATCCTCAGACTTATATGGTGCCAACAGCGGAGGAAGATTCGAAAGCCACCATACCTCATCCATCCCTACAACTCTAAGAAGACTACCAACGGATGGCATTCATGGGTAAGGAAACTAGATCCAATATACTGATGGATAGTCTGCGTTGCGACGCATAGGATGCCGATTGAGTTGGCCACGTAAAGACAGCAGGTGGTATCACGCACGAGGTGTTCTGCTAGGTCACACCTACACTTTCTCCATGGATTCCACTTTTTGATTTAGCCCTTGCTCTCAAAAACATGTCTTTGATTTATTGGTTTTACTTTTACTACATACTGATCCTGTACTTCATAATCTTATCTTCATGTGTGCTTGTTTATGTTGAATTGCTTTTATGTTACATCGTCAGTTTTTATTTTCCTATTTTTGTACTTCATTTTTTTCTGTTTGTTTCTCGGCAAAAGAAGTAAAAAGCTTTTGTATTCAACAAATTTGGGACTATATATGTTTGCGATCATCTGTTCAAGTAGACAAGTCTAATGCCTTGCCACTAGAAATAGGAGCAATATCAAATTGCATTGATCTAGTTCGGCGACTGCTAAGCAAAAAAAAGGAAAGTGAGCTACCTAAGCACACCCATAAGCCATAATTCTGGAACCTTCGCTAAAGTTTTAAGAAAAGGAAATACTGTTTCACTGAGCCACCCTAGCACTCCCATATTTCTGGAACCCTGCCCAATTTTTTTCCAGAAAAATAAATCAACCTTCTATATATTTACTTAACCCAACCTACTCCGTAGCTTTTGAATCCTGTTTCCGTCCATCCGTCCACTTTCCATAGGTCTGGGCGGCCCTTGTCCGTTATATTTGGCTATACCCTCTTGAACCAGAGTCGATCCCTTTTAGGGTTCGTTCATCTTCAGAGATTATTATTTCTTAGAATTCACTGATCAGGTATATCCCATCCGATATCTAAATTGATTATTATTATTTCTTTGATTCTCATATATAATCACTACTGTTCTTAAGATTTAAGTTGATTGTTTATAATCTATATATATCTTAGATCAAGAGTTATTATCCCTAATTATTATTCTCTGATTATTATTCTAGTCTATACTAGAGGAAAAATATACATCTACAATTGGGGTTTTACAACTCTTTGCTAAACATCGTAGAAAGTCTTATGATTTACAACAGGAATGCATGGAAGTCTACACCACTAACCATACCTACACTATCACAAGTTCTGTCAAGTTTGTGGTTCTTGAATATACAAACTTTATGACAACCCTTTATAAGAGTTGTAAAACAAAATATAATGTTAAAAAATAATGCTCAGGTGACTGAGCCGCAAACAGCGCGAAGCCTTCTCTGTAAACAATCAGATACATTCTTCTCTGTAAAAACCACATACATTCTACAATGACAATGCATATCATTTCATATCTATTAGTTGATGAAAGCATGGGCTGAAATTGGCACCGCATAAGCCAGGTACTTCTCAAACTGCTCTCTTATTGCTTGGCAAAATCTGGCATATTCTGCTATCACAACAACTTCACCAAAGAGGGTTAAGTTCAAATATGTAACTGACCTTTAAAAACCATAACTCAAATTTCAAAACAATATCTTCCAAAGTCAACACATATCCTCAGTAGATTAGAGATCTGGGTTACAGATCGATTTGGGTAACATACCTTTGAGAAATTGGTGGAGGTGGTAAGTCTTCAACTTTGTGTAAGATTACTTGTTGGTGATGATGAAGTTGGTGAAGAAATCTCCTGAGATGATGAAGCCGAGATCGATGAAGGGAGAGATGAAGACGCTGCTCTGTTGAAGACGATGAAGTTAAGGGGGAAAAAAGGATAAGGAAGGAATGTATATGGAAGGAATGATGTTAAGGGAAAAAAAGAAAATGAATGGACGGTTGTAGATGAAATAGGATTATTAGAAAGTATTAAGGAATAATCGAATGGATGGTTATGATGTTATGATGGTTATATTAAAAATAAGATTACTAGAAAGAAATTAAGGAAAAATAAATAAATTAAATGGACGGTTGTAGATGGAAATGGATGGTTATGTTGAAATTCTTCTACAACCCCCTTCCACAATTCTTAAGAAAGATTGTCGTAGGGATACGACAAAATTTTCTCACTTCAGCAAAAGATTTCTCAATTATGCTAAAAATAAAATCACTTTTGGATTCTAGGTTTTATTTTCCCTCTCTTTGTTGGATTACTCAAATCAGAACAAAGATTAAGTATTATTCCTAAAATACCCCTAAGCCTCTCTGATACACTAACTCTTTCCCAGGTGTCACTTCTTCCCGTACGATTGGACACCAATTTAGAACCTTTCAGAAGCAGTTCATTGTATGTTGTACATTAGCACGCGCATTCGTTTTCTTGGTCTAATCCAACTCTGCACATGTAACACGTGGCATTACATGTTTGAAATTTCAAAATGGTTTGAGGAATATTCCAAAGGAATCTTTCCTGTATATGGTTGGATTCATCGTTCTTACGAAGTTTCCGACTTATAGTAGTCCACTTACCGCCAGGTTTCGATCTCAGAGCCAGGCTCATGCCTCGAAGTTGACGAAAAGGGGTCTGTTTAAGGTTTTGGGGAATTACCTGAGAAGGTTCGAAACTCTTGTTTGCGTACCTAGTATGCGAACACATTGGTTAAGTTCTAGAATCGGTATTGTATGACTCTCATACTCATGAACTAAAATATGTATTATCTAAGGAATGCAAAGTTTGAAAACAGTGTCTTAATGCAAAGTTTTAAACACAATTAGATTCATTTGATTATCTTTCATGATTGACTGATCATCATATTTGATTTAGAAGTGTTAGATAAATATGGTTAAGTTAAAAGTGTTCATGTAGATAACTTCGGTTAACTGTATGGTTGGATTCATCATTCTTACGAAGTTTCTGACTTATAGTAGTCCACTTACCGCCAGGTTTCAATCTTAGAGCCAGGTTCATGCCCCGAAGTTGACGAAAAGGGGTCTGTTTAAGGTTTGGGGGAATTACCTGAGAAGGTACGAAACTCTTGTTTGCATACCTAGTATGCGAACACAGTGGTTAAATTCTAGAATCGGTATTTTATGATTCTCATACTCATGAACTAAAACATTTATGATCTAAGGAATGCAAAGTTTGCAAACAGTGGCTTAATGCAAAGTTTGAAACACAATTAGATTCATTTGATTATCTTTCATGATTGTCTGATCATCATATTTGATCTAGAAGTGTTAGATAAATATGGTGAAGTTAAAAGTGTTCATGTGGCTAACTTCGGTTAACTATTATTGAGCCAACCCAATATACACGTTTAGGTACGGTTACCCATATCTAAATGAAAGTATATTTCATTTGTGTGTAACAAGCTAAGAACATCTAACGGTGGAGATTGATATTCCTATGAAAGTATATTTCGATCTCGGAGCCAGTTTCTTTATCGACTTATAGTAGTCCGCTCCTGGTAAATGGTTGGATTTATCTTTTTTGTGAACTCTCAGACTTATAGTAGTCCGCTCCTGGCCAGGTTTTGATCTCTGAGCCAGTTTCTTTCTCGAAGTTGACGAATTTGTGTGTGTTTAAGGTTTCTGAGAATATTCCCATGGAATCTTACCCGTAAATGGTTGGATTCTTCGTTTTTGCGAACTCTCAGACTTATAGTAGTCCGCTCATGACCAGGTTTCGACCTCGGAGCCACTTTCTTTCTCAAATTCGTCAAAAAAGGGTTTGTTTAAGGTTTCGGAGAATATTCTGATGTATCCTGCTAAGGTTGAAGTCAGAACCCTCCTGGAGCTTCTTGGTTCATAGTTTGTATAATGATATACCACATTTGAGGTTCAAATCGACACTGAGCTTCATATTTATCGATTTCGTTGATGTATCATGCTAAGTTTGAATTCAAAACCCTCCCGGAGCTTCTTGGTTCATAGTTTGTATGACTGTATACCACATTTGAAGTTCAAATCGACACTGAGCTTCATATTTATTGATTTAGATGATGTATCATGTTAATTTTGAAGTTTGAACCCTCATGGAGCTTATCGGTTCATAGTTTGTTATCCGTTATAAAACATTTGAAGTTCGAATCCACATTGAGCTTCATATTTATCGATTTCGATGATGTATCATGCTAAGTTTGAAGTATGAACCCTCCCGGAGCTTCTTGGTTAATAGTTTGTGTGTAGTTATACTACATTTGAAGTTCGAATCGACACTGAGCTTCATACTTATCAATTTCGATGATGTATCATGATAAGTTTGAAGTCAGAACCCATCCGGAGCTTCTTGGTTAATAGTTTGTGTGTTGTTATACCACATTTGAAGTTCGAATCGACACAGAGCTTCATATTTATCAATTTCGATGATGTATCATGCTAAGTTTGAAGTCAGAACACTCCCGGAGCTTCATGGTTCATACTTTGTATGCCGTTATACTACATTTGAAGTTTAAATCGACAATGATCTTCATACTTATCGATTTCGACGACGTATCATGCTAAGTTTGAAGTCGAAACCTATCCGGAGCTTCTTGGTTCATAGTTTTTACGCCGTTATACCACATTTGAAGTTCGAATCGACACTGAGCTTCATATTTATCGATTTCAATGATGTGTCATGCTAAGTTTGAAGTCTGAACCCTCCCCGAGCTTATCGGTTCATAGAAAAGCACAAAGAAACACATCGAATTCATTTCTTATTTTTCAGCTTCATTCTTATACATTTTTTTGATTTTTTATAACAGAATGTCGAAAACATTGTCTTAAATTTATTAATATTTTTTTTGGATTTTTTTTCGTGTCGAAGGTTGATAATAAAACTGAATACATGAGTTCGTATTAGCACAAAGAGAAACACACATGCTTCTCAATCCGTATGAGCATCCCAAATACAATCTCAACTGTCAAGATCTTTTCTTAATCCGTATGAGTGGATCAAACGAAATGTGGTCCGTCTATTCTTTTGGTTTTATCACCAAACCCTCCCTCAACCACTCTAATTCCCATATATTTTTCTCTTTCTTCCTCTCCGTCTCTCTTTTCTTTTTCAGCCTGCACCTCCGACTCTCCCTCTCTTCTTTTTTCTTCTGCAGATCTAATGCGTGTTGTTGATTTTTACTTCTTCTGTATGGATCTACAGAGTTCTAATGATTATTCATAAAAAGAGCCAAAGAGATTAAGAAATCAGGGTTTCAGTAGATTGATGAAAAATTAGGGTTTCAAAAATCAGAATTTCTTCGTCTCTGACAAAAATCAGGTAAAGGTTATGCTTCATCATATCAGAATCAAGGGTTAATTAGGTTCTATAAGAGGTGTTCTTGCAGGTTGAAAGCTTCAATTTTTCGAATCTGTTGAAAAAAATTGTTGGAGATGAACAAAAGAGAATGGTTCAGATTTAGGGTTTTCTATTGATTCCGAGAAGAAATTGAGCTTCACAGAGGCATGGTGATAATCATGGGTTTGAGATGAGAGCGGTGATAAGCATGAAAGCACAAGGTTATGGATCAAGACGAAGATGCAAGAGACGTAAATAAGATGGAGAGAAAATGGAGGATTTAAAAGATGGGTTTGTTGTTGATGGAGATGTTCATGATTTTAACACTTTCCAATCTCAACTGAGTTCGAATCTTCTCTCACTATCAATAACAACATTAATACTTAAAGGTTCTGTTAGATCAAGATACAATGGAGATGATTAAAGTGATGCCCTGTTGAGCTGAAATTCAGGTGAAAACAAGTTAGTTAGATGGTTGGAATGGATTTTGTATCAGTGGTTAATTGGGAGCTTCAAAGAAGTAATGGAGACTGGTTTGTGAAGTCGGCCATGAAATCTAAGCTAGGGTTTTTAAAAATGGACAGGGTTAGTATGGTTGTCTGTGTTGATTGTGTGTGGTCATGTAAAACTTGAGACGCTGGTTTTCTCTGGACAAGGTTTTCCCTGGTTAACCTTCAATCTAGAACTTCGGAATCAACTTCTTCTGTGGTATGTAGAATTTTTTCATGGTTTTTCTTTATGTATTTCCATGAGTTTTCCTTGCCCTTTTTATTTATTTATTAATGTTGAAGCAATGTGGTGAAGTTGTTATTTGGTTCTATTGTTGTTTTTGAAAGATTTAAGGAAGATGGACTTTGATAACAGGGTTAAAAAAACTTATGGCTTATGGTTTTGAGGTTAAAGTTTTTAACAGGTTCCCCTTCTTATGTTTTGTGGAAAAAACTTATGGCTTTGAGATTAAAGCTTATTCATTGGAAAACTACTGTGGTGAGTAGAACTTATTTGAAGCTCAATCTTTGTTCTAGTAAGATTGAAGAAGTTGATATCTAGGTGAGGACCGATAAATTGACTTATTTATGCATGCTGAGCGAGCTGGTCACAAAGTGGAGTTTACCAAATTTTCCAAAATGGAGAACTTGAAATGGTTTAAAAGGGCTAAACTTAACTAGCTAAGGTATGGTGATGATAAAAATGTAATTTAGTTTATATATTGCTAGCTTAGTGGTGAGTGGTGGAGAGTGTTCCACATATTATCCTATTATATTGACCAAGTGTAGAGAGAGAAAAGTAAGAGAGAAGGAGTTAATAGAGTGAATGAAAAAAAAAATATGAGAAGAAACCATAGAGTTTTTCACTTTGATATCAGCAAATCTTTCTCAAATCTTCAAATTAATTCAATCAAACAACCAACAATTGGTATCAGAGCATAGATCAATTGAACCTTATCTTGGTGAGTGACAAAAATCAATCAATACCCATGAAGTGAAAAAAATAATGCAAGTTCAAAGTTTTTCAAATCTAGATCTAAAACAAAAAACCAACTTTTCGGTGAATCTTCAATCAAATCAATGGCAAGTAGTAGAAACTCAAATATATAAATTCAACAACCTTCAATGCCGCTTTTTCATAGAGAAAATTATGATTTTCGGGCCATCAAAACGAAGACCTTGTTCATGTCTCAAGATGTGAGGAAATTGTTCAAAATGGGTATGATAAAATTGAAGATACATCAATTCCTGAACAACTCTAAAAAGATTTACTTACTTAAGGAGGGTAGGAAGAAGAATGCTAAAGCATCCATGTAAATTCAATAAGAAGTTGGAGACACTGTTCTACCAAGAGTAATCCATTCACCTAAAGCTAAAGAAGCTTGGGATCTTCTACAACAAGAGTATGGATGTACTAAGAAGGTAAGAGAATTCAAATTATATTCATATAGAAGAGATTTTGAGAATCTTAAAATGAATGATAATAAAAGTTTGAATGAGTATTCATCTAGAGTTATTGAATTTGTTAATAAAATGATGATGTGTAGTGAGAAGATTGAAGAAAGAAGAGTACGTGAGACAATTTTGATATGCTTACGGGAAAATTTTGAACCCATTGTGGCATTTTGGAAGAGACTAAAGAGTTATGGGCTTCTTTTAAGGTGTATGAACAAAGGTTTTTAAGACACTCCGAAAAGTCAATTGAAAGTGTTTTTTAATCAAAAATGAACTTGAACTCAAAAAATTCAGCAATGAAGAAGAATGAGTACAAGGATGATGCTTCATCTTCATCGAGTTTCAAAAGAAAGGGAAAATGGAACAAAGGATGTGCAAACTCCAACAACTACATAAAGAGTGATTCTCAATAAGTACCAAGATACAATTTTTGCAAAAAGAATGGTCACTTGGAGAAGAATTGTTGGAATAAAAGAAAACCCCCAATGTCACCATTATGAGAAGTATGAACATTTGAAGAAAGATTGTAAATACAAAGGAGATGAACCAGCCGGTTTAACGGAAGAAAAAAAAAAAAAAAACTTGTTATGCTTGTCAAAGTGCTATGGTGACTTCCAAAAGGAAGTGTGGCTTGTGGATAATGGTTGTACAACTCATATATCTGGTAGAAGAGCTTGTTGTTGATATGGATACTTCCATAAATTCTCTAGTGAAGAGGGGGAATGGAAACATGGTTCAAGATAGCGGAAGAGGTACAATTTGCGTGCGAACTATCAATGAAGGAAAATACATTAAAAATCTGTTATATGTTCCAGACTTGGCATAAAATTTGCTTAGTGTTGGGAAACTTGTGGAGCTTAGGTACGTTGTCCGCTTTGAAGATGGATATTGCACCATTTATGACAAGAAACACAAGAACAAGAGACAAGTCATGAAAAGTATAAAGATGGAGAAGAATAGAAGTTTTTCAATTGTGCTTGAAAAAGAGAAGAATGTTGCATTAAGGATGAAAATCGTTGATGAAACTTGGTTATGGCATAAAAGACTTGGGCATTTGAATTTCAATAGTCTAAAGGTGCGCTTTCCAACAAGAACATGGCGCAAGGACTTCCACAACATATTAACCACAATAATGGAGTGTGTGAAGGTTGTGCACTTGGGAAACAACATCGCCAACCATTTCGAAAAGTGGTAGCATGGAGAGCAAAAGAAATTTTTTGTTTGCTAAATACTGATGTATATGGACCAATGAAGATACCAACTCATTGAGGTAATATATATTTTCTCTTATTCATTGATGATTTAGTCGTATGACTTGGGTGTACTTCATGAGAAAAAATTCCGAAGTTTTTTAAATTTTCAAGAAGTTCAAAAGCCTTGTTGAAAACCAAAGTGGTCACTAAATCAAAGTTTTGATAAGTGATTGAGGAAAATAGTACAACAACAAAGAGTTTGGCAAATTTTATGAAGATGAAGGCTTGTAAAGGAAATTAACCGTGGGTTATACTCAACAAAATGGTGTTTCCGAGAGAAATAACCAAACCGTGATGAAGATGGCGAAGCCCTTGCTTCGTGAGAATATTATGCTGAAGCCGGTAACACCGCCATCTACTTGATGAATAGGTGTCCAACAAAATTTGTATAAGACCAAACTACTTTTGAAGCATGGAGTGGGAGAAAACCATCGGTAAGACATCTCAAATTTTTTGGTAGTGTGTGTTACTCTTAACTTCTAAAGGTGAACAGAAAAAAGCTTGATAAATCAAGTGAGAAATGTATAGTTCTTGTCTATAGCATCCAATCAAAATGTTATAGGTTATTTAGCTTGAAAAACAACACAATGATCACAAGTGTCTTGCTTCATGAAGGTGCTTCATGGAGGGAAAAAGGTAAAATTGAGAAGAGAACTATTATTTTTGATGAAGAGCAAGAAATTCAGCAACAAATGAAGTTAAATAAGGTGAAGAAAATGAGGAAGAACTACCTCAAACACCACCAAACACAAGACAAAGAGCATCTCCAAGTATGTCTCCCATTACTAGTGTATCAACATCACCATCAATGGCACCAAAGAAGATGCATATGCTGAGTGAAGTGTATGAAAGATGTAACTATTGTACGGTTGAACCGGAAAGTTTTGAAGAAGTATAAAAAGAACCGGTATGGATAAGAGCCATGAAAGAAGAAGTTGTTGTCATTAATGATAACAACACATGAGAGAAAGTAGTAAGGCCAAGTGACAATGAAGTTATTAGTGTGAAGAGGATCTACAAGGTGAAGTACAATGCAGATGGATCAGTTCAAAGGAACAAAGCAAGGTTGGTGGCAAAGGGATACTCGCATTAACCTGACATCGACTACAATGAGACTTTTGCACCGGCTGCTTATCTTGACACCATAAGAGACGTGATTACTATGGCTTCCTAAAG
Source organism: Papaver atlanticum (assembly GCA_023531105.1). Classification (NCBI taxonomy): domain Eukaryota; kingdom Viridiplantae; phylum Streptophyta; class Magnoliopsida; order Ranunculales; family Papaveraceae; genus Papaver; species Papaver atlanticum. Next base: position 227,800 of record JAJJMB010013226.1, read on the forward strand.
TGGTTGGTTACTTCATCAAATTAATGTGAAATCAGGGTTTTTAAATGGAGAACTCCAAGAAGAGGTCTATGTACGTAGAACAACCACAAAAATTTGTGATTGAAGGAGAAGAAAAGCAGGTATACAAGTTGGAGAAAGCTTGGCATGGCCTTAAGCAAGCACCAAGAGCTTGGTACAGTGAGATAGATGGATATTTCAAAAGGAAAAACTTCAACAAAAGCAAGAGTGAACCTACACTATATGTGAAGACACAAGTTACGTCTATTCTCATCGTTTCCTTGTATGTTGATGACCTTATTTTTAAGGGTAATAATGATCATATGATTGAACAATTCAAGAGAGAAATGATGATGAAATATGAGATGAGTGATATGGATTTGCACAAGTACTTCCTTGGTATAGAAGTTTATCAAAGTGAAGATGAATTGTTCATTTCTCAAAGCAAGTATGCCGAAAAGGTGCTGAAGAAATTTGGTATGCTTGGTTGTAACCCCACGGCAACACCACTTGTAGTGAATGCGAAACTCAAGAAAGATGATGGAGAAAGAAAAGTTGATGAGACTTACTATAGAGGATTTATTGGAAACTTGTTGTACTTTACACGTACAAGACCCGATATTAGGTTCATGAGTTCACCTTGTCATCTACATCTTCGCACGACAAATAGGTTGTTAAGGTATACTCAAGGAACAATGAATTTCGAAATCATGTAATCTGAAAATTTGGTTGGTTATTGTGATAGCAACTTGGGAGGTTCTATTGATGACATGAAGAGTACATCAGGGTATGCCTTTTCTCTTGGTTCAGGTATATTTTCTTGGTCATCGAAGAAGCAACAAACCGTAGCTCTATCCATGACGAAAACAGATTAAAATTCGCCATCAACAGCTACATCTCATGTTGTATGGCTAAGAAGAATCTTAGAAGATGTTCAAGACAAACAATCTGGAAGCCATTAGACTTGACATTCCACACATTTTTTCACATCAGGAATAGCTTGGACTCCATATAATACTTGCTCTTAGTCCTCTAAACTAAATACACACGTCGGTCTGTTAAAGGTCATGATCAATTACGGGTAGTAAAACCAAGAGCCCCTACAAAGTGTTCTTTTTCTCACTTTTAAAACTCAAAACAAAGTTTGATGATGTAGATCAATGTCTCAAATGATCACCCATCGTGATAGAATCGATTTAGTTGAGAGTGTAATATCTAGTGGGCCCCACATGATGAAGAAGAATCAAAAGGTGGACCCCAAAGAAACCTAGAATTATAAACAAGCTCTTGCACCGTTAATCCTAATTTCTTCGGCAGTTTGGGACACAATTTCACACAATGATTTTAGTAGCTCATGCTTTTGGAATATAAATATTTGTATGATTTTTCTGCAATGTGGCACTTGTGCCCCAATTCTACTCCACAAATCTGAAACCGAAAATTACATCGTTTAAACTAAATTACAGATAAGACTGAATAAAAAACGTAAGCTAGATACACAAGCAGTCACTCAAGCCGGTAGATGAAAATTTAGTCGCCTTAGCCAAACTGAGTGAAGTATCATATGAGTAACGTCAAACCTTTTTGCAGGACGATTTAAAGTAAAATGTCTTTGTACTTGTTTAACCCTCTTTTGAAGTTGGCGGTACCTCTTATTCGGTATAGCTAGTAATATGGCTTTCAGTTCCGGTATCTTGTCGACTGGAACCTGTATTGAGAACTGACTCCAATCAAGTATATCACTGAATGGAAGAACATAGTGATCAGAAATAATCACAGGAACACAACTTGCGTGGATTGCCTCAACAATTCTAGGACTTGCAACTTCGTACCCGCTTGGGCACAAGCAAAATCTGCTTCTAACCATCAATGCACCGTAATCTGTTCCCTTAGGGAGATATTCATTAACTTGTAACTCACTATCTTTGTCTTTCCATTGCTCAATTAGAATCTTTCTTATGTTTCCATGAGCACCACCAGCAAAGAACCCAAGTATTGGACGATTTGGACTAGTTTTACGAGACTGCGTGGAAATAAGAAGTGTTCTTGTTACCAGGCTGAGTTCTGGCAAGGATACATCCAATTTAGGATTAAAACTTTCTGATGAATTCGCATTGCAAACGGCCCTAATAACGTTCCTGAATAGTTCATCAGGTGCTTGATTTGTTACTTTGGCTGCCTGCAGAACTCACAAAAGAAAATGAACCATTTAGTATAAATTATGCAACAACAAAAAAGATGCAAAAATTAATTGTGCGTACTTACCCAATCATGACATGAAACCATAAAATGATCTCCCCCGCTACTTCTATTCCAGTATTGGTATTTCTCTGATATAACTCGAACATAATCTGCAACGACATGGATATAGGGAGCTAGACCAACACGAGAACCAGGTACATATAGAGCGCTAACCATATTGGTTACACTAAAGGGAAGGAAGAATATGTGAGCTTCATCCATGTTTGATGCTGCAAATGGGTTTGTATCCTCCTCCATTTCGTCAATGAAATGGCCTTCAATTGAATACAGGTAGCTGTGTGGTCCATTATGTACCAAAGGTAGTTCGCCTTCTTTATATGTCCAAATTTTGAATGTTTTCTCCATCTCAATGTAACTCCTGATTCAGGATAAGTACGTATTTCAATTTGAAATTTAGAATTACATCTCATTTTCGGGGACTTGAAATTTTGGAAACGATTGAAAGAAACTTGAATACAACCAAAAATATCGATAGACTCAAACAGCTAGCAAGAGAGGATGAGGTGAAGGAGGTGCAAGGAATAAACCACAAGTCTAGGCTTTGGAAAGTTTTCGAGTCAGTTGGTAAGTCCGGAACAGCTAAGTGATGGTCGATTTGTACCATGTAGGTGTAGCTATACAAGGGATAGTCATTTTGAGAGCAATACTGTAGCAGAATTTGCTAGTTGAAAATGAGTCTATATTAGCGTTAAATACGTCTATCAGCATGCTTTCATTTTACATACTAAAAGAAAAAGAAAAAAAAATCAAATTATATTATATTATATTTCAGAAAAATATCCACGAGCATGCTATTTGTAAGAAAGTAGTTCATCCAAGATTGGAAATGCGAAGAACCAAAATACTAAAAATATGACAAAGATCTTAACTGATGAAAGGCATATGGATTTCTGTATATTGGTCCTCTAGGAATGAAATCTTGCACTCTATTAGATGTGTAGTTACGCGTCCGAACTGCCTTCTGAATCGCCTTCCTAGCGCTCGCAAGGTCATCTTCAATTCTTTCCCCACTAGTACGCGTTTTCTGTATACACCCAAGAACAATCCATTAACCGAGACCATCAAAAATATGATCCATGCACCAAAAAGAAAATTGTAACTTCCAAACTCACTCTATCATGAGTATGCTCAGACGACGCAGTGGATTCGGAAGTTATTGCAAGACTAAAATTATTAGTTTCATTAGTAGTAGTTTCCGAAGATAATGAATCAGCGGAGAAATTTTGTGGTCTTTGAATGTAAGGAGAAGTGCTGTTATTAGAAGAGATGAAGCCATTGTTGATGCCGAACTGTTGTTTGTTAGAAGGAGAAAAATAAAAAACAAGAAGTAGAAGAAAAGCAGTAAAGACCATCAATGGCGTTTTGTAATCTATCGTGTTTGCCATGTTTTCAGTGTTATCGTCAATAAGGGAGAGATTAACAAGATTTATGGCATTAGTCCTTGTTCTTAGTATTTATCAATACCATCAACTGATTATAAGGTGTCACTGTAATGGGGTTATAGATTGGACTTCTGATTATCACTAATAGACACGTAGTTTGTCCGATTGTTAATATACAATGAAAATGGCAAATCAGAGTGGGGTAGCCATACGTAAATAAATAATTATATTGCAACACTGTCGATGAAAATTGCAAGTTTTGGCGATGTTGAAAAAATAATTGTGGCTGCTTAATCTAAATGATTTCATATGCTTTCCATATTAATACTTGAAATCGTGTTGTACATAACAAGAATCTTTTCTGCCGACTCTTTGTCTATATATCATATATGTATTTTCACTTGGAAAAACTGTTACGAGTAATCAGATAAGCAATTTCCATACAAGTGACCTGAACTCGAAACTCTTTAATTAGCACTAGTTCTTTAACGACCGAAAGAACTTATCTGCAGATAATATGATTTGATGTGATGTCCCTAGAACTAATCTACGTAATGTTGGTTGTGCAAGGTTTGGCAAGCCGGCGTAAAAACTATGCTAAATTTTTCGGAGATTCTCTCTCCAGCTTACCTGATACTTGCTACTGGGAAAAGGCTTCAGTTCTCGGTTCTCGGTCCCTAGAAAAGTAAAACCTTAACTTTCCAAATAGTAATAAGGTTGCCCAAATATTTGGGGATCATTATAAACTAGCTAGGTCCCCCCTCCTTGCTGGTCAACTGTCTAAATCATTCATGTACAGTACAATAAATCCTAAAGAGTCAAGACTCTATCTCTCTTTAAGCAGACACAAGTCTCATTTTTGATTCTGTTCCTAGCTAAGTAAGAATTTAGACGCTATAACAAAAGAAGGAAGCAGCTTTTGTTGAAATCAACAAATTTGGAACTTAGATTTTCCTGTATTTTTCCGTTTATCTGTTAGCGGAAAATTCTACCGCTGCCGTAATTTTCAGAGGGAAAGAGATTGGGGCAAAGCTCAGAGGAATTAGCTTTGTGACCTTTGTCTAAGGAACTTTCTAGTGGATCTCCCCAACTCGATTAGCCTGGTTTTTGATACAAGTTCTTGTTCGAACTCAAAAAAGAAAAAGATGTATAGGTCTTTGGAGAGGTGCTATTTCTTTGTGGGAAAATACCATGATTTAAATATTAGGGTACAATATAGATTCTGGGTCAAGTGTGAATGTACAGCGTTGAGGTATAAATTTTAGATACCAAGCAGATTTTTGGATTATAATGAAAAATAAAGAAAAATTATATACTCAAGTAGTTATTGAAGCTAGAAGTAATTATACTCAAGTAGTTATTCAAGCTGGTAGATGAAAATTCAATCGCCTTAGCCAAACTGAATGAAGGATCATATGTGTAACGTCAAACCTTTTTGCAGGACGATTTAAAGTAAAATGCAGTTGAACTTGTTTAACTCTCTTCTGAAGTCTGCGGTACTTTTCATCCGGTACGGCTAGTAATATGGTTTTCAGTTCTGGTATTTTATCGACTGGAACCTGTATTGAAAACTGGCTCCAATCAAGTATATCACTAAATGGGAGAACATAGTGATCCGAAATAATCACAGGAACACAGCTTGCATGGATTGCCTCGACAATTCTAGGACTTGCAACTTCGGACCCGCTTGGGCACAAGCAAAATTTGCTTTTAACCATCAATGCCCCGTAATCTGTTCCCTTAGGAAGATATTCGTTAACTTGTAATTCACTATCTTTGTCTTTCCATTGCTCAATTAGAATTTTTCTTATGTTTCCATGAGCCCCTCCGGCAAAGAAACCAAGTATTGAACGGTTTGGACTAGTTTCACGAGACTGCGTTGAGATGAGAAGTGTTCTTGTTACCAGGCTAAATTCTGGCAAGGATACATCCCATTTAGGATTAAAACTTTCTGATGAATTAGCATTGCAAACAACCCTAATAACGTTCTTGAATAGTGCTTGTTTTGTTACTATGGGTGCCTGCACCACACACAGTGGAATATGAACCATTTAGTATTAGATTATGCAACAACAACAAAAAAAAAATGCAGATGAGAATTTTTTGTACTTACCCAATCATGACATGAAACCATAAAATGATCTCCACCTCTACTTCTATTCCAGTATTGGTATTTTTCTGATATAACACGGACATAATCTTCTACGACACGAATATAGGGAGCATAACCAGCATCAGGTTCATATAGAACGTCAACCATATTGGTTACACTGAAGGGAAGGAAGAATGTGTGAGCTTCCTCCATGTTGGATGCTGCAAATGGGTTTGTCTCCTCCTCCATTTCATCAATGAAATGGCCTCCGATTGAATATAAGTAACTATGTGGTCCACTATGTACCATAGGTAGCTCGCCTTCTTTATACGTCCAAATTTTGAATGTTTTCTCCATCTCAATGTAACTCCTAATCCACGATGAGTACATATTTCAGTTAGAATTACATCTCAGGAACTTGAAATATCTAAATTGATTGAAAAAAACTTTCACAAAAGCAATGATTATGCATGTTCTACCATCGGCATGCTTGATTCTTGTAACTACCATACTGCTTTGTAAATTTAGTCTGAGACTTTGGGTGTCAGTCGGCATAGGATATAAATTTGAAATATGCTGACTGCTAGATGGAGTCATTTTTTGATTATTTTTAAGTCCAACTGTTGGCTTGGTAAACCATCCATGCCGACTGTTGCTATTTTTCTAACAGAGAATGTGCACCACCCAAATTTACAAACTGTACCATACAAATTCTGAAATTATGCTAACTAATACGTCTATTAGTATTGCCCTTCATTTTACAGATTAAGAGAAAAAGAGGGGAAAAAATCAAATTATATTTCAGAAAAATAGCTATGTGCATGTTATATCTAAGAAAGTAGTCCTTCCAAGATTGGAAATACGGAAAACCAAATTATTAAAAGATGACAAAGATCTTAACTGATGAAAGGCATACGGATTTCTGTATATTGGTCCTCTAGGAATGAAATCTTGCACTCTATTAGATGTGTAATTCCGCATCCGAACTGCTTTCTGAATCGCACTCCTAGCTCTCGCAAGGTCACCTTCAATTATTTCCGCACTAGTATGCGTTTTCTGTATACACACAAGAATTATCCATTAACTGAGACCATCAAAAATATGCATGCACCAAAAAGAAAATTTGAACTTCCAAACTCACTCTATCATGAGTATGCTCAGATGATGCAGTGGATCCGGAAGTTATTGCAAGACTTCCATTATTAGTTTCATTAGTAGTAGTTTTCGAAGGTAATGAATCATCAGCGGAGAAATTTTGTGGTCTTTGAATGTAAGGAGAAGTGCTGTTATCAGAAGAGAAGAAGCCAGTGTTGATGCTGAAATGTTGTTTGTTAGAAGGAGAAACATAAAAAACAAGAAACAGAAGCAAAGCAGTAGAGACCATCAATGGTGTTTTGCAATCCATCGTGCTTGCCATGTTTTCCGCTAGAGGTTATTAGCTAGACTTATGGCATTAGGCCGGCTTCTTACATTATCAATATTGTCAACTGATCGATTATAAGGTGTCACTGTGATGGGGTTATAGATTGGACTTCTGATTATCACTGATAGACACGTAGTTTGTCAGATTGTTAATATGCTATGAAAATGGCAAATAAGAGTGGGGTAGCCATACGTAAATAATTATATTGCAACACTGTCAATGAAAACTGCAAGTTTTGGCGATGTTGAAAAATAATTGTGGCTGCTCACTTAAAATCGTGTTGTACATAAGAAGAATCTTTTCTGCCGACTCTTTGTCTATATATATATGTATTTTCACTTGGTAACTATTTGGAATAATCAGATAACCAAATGCCATACAAGTGACTTGAACTCGAATTATCTGCACATAATATGATTTGATGTGATGTCCCTAGAAAACTAGAACCTTACTGAACTCATCAAAATACTTTTTTTGAATTTCAACTTTCCAAATAGTGATAAGGTTGCCCAAATATTTGGGGATCATTATAAACTAGCTAGGCCCTCCCTCCTTGCTGGTCAACTGTCTAAATCATCCATGTACAATAAATCCTAAAGAGTCAAGACTCTATCTCTCTTTAAGCAGACACAAGTCTCATTTTCGCTTCGGACCACGTTATTTGCCTACTAATTGCTCTTGCTTAATTATCTGCCCGCGAAATACACAACTCAAGTTATAGCTGAGTGCACTGCTTTTTTAAGGGTTATTATAACTTATAAGTGTATCTGCCCCACTCGATTAGCCTGGTTTTTGATACAAGTTCTTGTTCATACTCAAAAAAGAAAAAGATGTATAAGTCATTGGAGAGTGTTTTTTTTTTTTTTGTGTGCAAATAGTATCATCTTAAATATTAGGGTACAATATAAATTCTGGGTCAAGTGTGAATGTACAGCCTTGAGGTATAAATTTTAGATACCAAGCAGATTTTTGGATTATAATGAAAAATCAAGAAGAATTATACTCAAGTAGTTATTCAAGCTGGTAGATGAAAATTCAATCGCCTTAGCCAAACTGAGTGAAGGATCATATGTGTAACGTCAAACCTTTTTGCAGGACGATTTAAAGTAAAATGCAGTTGAACTTGTTTAACTCTCTTCTGAAGTCTGTGGTACTTTTCATCCGGTACGGCTAGTAATATGGTTTTCAGTTCTGGTATTTTATCGACAGTTAGCGAAATCATGCCACAAGGGTTTGTAAGCCTTGTCAGTTCGCGAAAGTCAGATAGTAGGGGTTTGCGAACCTACCTAATTCATGAACTCAAATGTACAGGGTTTGCGAACCGCGCGTGCTTGCTAACTTATATAGCCAGTGAAATTCATACTAAGTTTAGTAATGCATACAAGTATGTTTGCCTGTCTCCAAGCAATTATTTTTCTCACATAATTGATTTGGAACTTTCGCAATAGCCATATGCAATATGCATTTTTTCTTAGGAAATTTCCTAATGATCAACTTGTAACAAAAATAATTCTTGAACAATAAATTGTTTTTAATTAAGTTTGTTAAGGATCTAAACATCGATTGCTTGAATAATGTTTCGAGAGTTGAAACAAGAAAAGATTGGCCTTGAAATTTCTTCTTTGTAATATTAAATCTACTAAAATTATACGACATAGTCTCATAAGATAGAATGGTAATGACGTGAGTAAATAGGATAGGTCGGTCTTCAAATACCTCTTTGTTGATGATGTATTTGTATGTTCTTCAGTCTTCAATCTTCGAGGGTTATTCAGTAATGTCCGATACTCAACTAACATACTCCAATCCTAATACAAGACTTTACATTAACAGACCAAAAATCAAGATATAGTTTTGTATATCTAACATTGACAACAAGCTTGACATACAAAAACTCGCAAATTCAACCGAGCGACGCACTAACAATTACCGATCCCATATTTTTCTCATGATAATAAGAAAAGAGCTTGTTATTATGTTCACTTTCAACCGAAATGTTACTCAAATTAGTTATTGCATCGTCATCGGAAACCCTGATTTCGTTGCAATATGAAGAAAAAAAACATTTTCTATATTATCGTTTTAACCGTATACATCATACCAAATCGAGACCTAATCAAATTTTTCATATTAATTGGCTATTGTGTAGCTGTAAGATTCTTTAGTAAAATCCTTAAAAAAAAACTCAAAAACTAGAATTATTCAATTCTTTAGTAAAATAGTTCAACTCTACACTGATTTTTATATCAATCAGAAAAAAATACAAGTAAAGAAGAAGAAAAGAGAATACTCTGCTTAATTCTCCTTGTGCAAGAAATATTGGATATAAGAAAGATGATTTATAAGCAGAGGGATATGATGAGACCATTCTTGAATGAATCTTACTTTTCTTTTTTCAGTATTTCCATTTTTCTTTATTTCCTTAGTCAAACAACATTTTATTTTAGCACTAAGAATGGCAAACAAATTTCTACTGATAAACTCTGTTTTTTTTACTCTATTTTGGAACGTTCTCTCCATTTAGGGACCCAGTTTTATTAAAAAAATTAGAAGGTGTTCCTCTTTACTGAAACCCACAATTTTGATATGATATTTCGCAGGATCTTCGTGTCCATTCGCACTAATGCTTACATGTTACAGCTTACTATAGTGTAGCAACGACCTAATACAAATAATAACACTTAAATCCAATTAGCAATGCTAAAAATAAGAAAGTTTTATTCATGATTTTCCATCTCAATATCCTAATGAAGACAAGCTATCAATCTTTTTCTTTCGTCGTTCAATCATATGTGCAAGGTCGCGAGCGACACATGGCAGTAAATGGTATGTGTTGGTCACAATTCTTTTTCTCGTTTTGTTTTGGTACTGGTTTCAGAAACTTGAGACTCTGTTGGTGTTGTGAAATCTATTCAAATTTCAAGTAATAATTCAATTGTTCATAAAATCAGTTCATAAGCTATAAAAAAAGAATCACATGTTAATGAATTATTGATTCTTTACGATTGGGTTTTTTTTTTTAAGGTTTGAAAAAAGTTATTTTTAAAATGCATAACAGTATGTAAAAACTCATAAAAAATCATATGTCAAAAAACAATTCATATTATACAAAAATAATGTGTTAACAGATACGACACATTTGTTATAAGTTTGCTAGTAACGTAAATAATAAATACATTAAAGCCATAATACCAATTGCATAAAATTCTTATCCCATTTAATGCAGTGACTAAATACAATCCCTAAAACTCATAACACAATATTATTTTATACATTACAACATTTGTAAAAGTAAAATAAAGTGTAACATCTTTTGTCTTTACATGAAACCCATAAAAGTAACATTATCGTTTTCACCGTATCCATCATACCAAATCGAGTCCTGATAAATTTTGTCATATCAATTACATCAATAAATGGCTACAAATGTTCAGTCAAACTAAACAAATAACAAATACTACCTTCTCATTGTCCCAGAACATTTGCACCTCTTAATCGTCCCATGACATATCTGGGTCTTTACCCATATACTTGCAAAGTTTTTGATACTTAATTTTGGATTTATCATCTGATTCTTTCGGGCTCATTAGAAATTGCTGCCCTTATTCATTGTAATACTAGCAATTGCATTCTTTCAAGCTTTTGCTGTCTATGTAGCCAGGTAGTTGATAGAAAGAAGAACCTTTTGTCCCCAAATAATACCTGACAAAAAACACATCCCTTACAAATAAATATTTTTCCCCTGATTTAATTTTTCGTGTGTTGGGGAAATCAAAAGTTTGCTCTATAATCTTTGAAAAGCTTTCTTCGGGAAGTTTTATGCCTTGACGCGTAATGGTGATAGGCCATGGTTTCTTCTCGGAGGGAAACTTGAATTGTTCGGTTCTCAGCTTCTTTCCCATACCACTATCTTCGACTTGAGTTGATTCAACCACTACCATTCTCCCACAACACGGTTTTTCCGAACAAACATAGTAGGCAGTCTTTAAGAGAAATTGCTCACGTTGACACTTCGGTTTAATTTCATGGATCTTCTTTTGTATGAATTCATCTGCTATAGTACCACCAGACCCGAAACAGAACCATGGAGTATCCATTGGGCGTGTTCCCTAATCAGTCATACGTGTAATCTCAAAACACCTTTCTGGCCCATTACCGGGTGTTATTACAACGAAATCCGTATCGGTGTCGGGCTCTTTGGATTGCACATGTTTTTATAATTTATCCACCAATATATCATGTTTCACGTTTTTACCCTTCCAAGTATCTCGGAGATCGGTGCAGATTTTATAAGCAATGTTGTAACCACCCGCAAGAGCAATAATGAACTCATCACATGTAACAATCTTCTCATTCACCCACTCTTCTTTCAGACGCGGGCCCATTTCACTATTGGGCTTTTATCAAATTCTTTCTTTAACCACTTTCGTAATAGGAAAAGTATAGTCATCGGTAAGTCTAGTATCCGACACCAAATACAACTTCTGCTCAGTCTCATGTAAAAAAAGGATAATTACGGATCTTACTTTCCTTCCTTCAGTATTTCCATTTTTATTTATTTCCTTAATCCAACAACATTTTATTTTAGCACTAACGACGGCGAACAACTTTCTACTGTTAAACTAAATATTTTTACTCTTTTTTGGAACGTGCTCTCGTATATGCACCCAATTTTATAAAACAGAATTAGAAGGTGTTCCTTTTTATTGAAACCCACAATTTTGATATGACATTTCTTAGAATCTTCGTGTCCATTTTCGCATTAATGCTCACATGTTACAACTTATTATAGTGTGGCAACGACCTAATATAAATAATAACACTTAAATCCAATTAACAATGATAAAAATAAGAAATTGTTATTCAATATTTTCCATCTCAATATCCTAATGAAGACAAAGCTATCAATCTTTATCTTTCATCGTTGAATCATATGTGGACAAGGTCACGAGAGACACACGACAGTAAATGGTATGTGGTGGTTACAAATTTTTCTCTCGTTTTTTTTATTTGTACTGGTTTCAGAAACTTGAGACTCTGTTAGTGTTGTGAAATCTATTCAAATTTTAAGTAATGATTCAATTGTTCATAAAATTAGTCCATAAGCTATAGAAAAAAATTACATTTTGATGAATTATTAATCCTTTATGATTGGGAAATTTATTTAAGGTTTGAAAAAATTATTTATAAAATGCATAACAATATGTCAAAACTCATAAAAAATCATATGTCAAAAAACAATTCATATTACAAAAATAATGTGTTAAAAGCTACGATACATTTGTTATAAGTTTGCTAGTAATGCAAATAATAAATAGAAAAAGGTGTTGGCGCTCAGCCTGTTGCTAGGCTGCCCACCATTCCCTGTAATCTTGACCTTGTTCCTTAATAATATACCCTTGGGAAGCTTTTTTTAATAATTACATTAAATTCATATTACCAATTGCATAAAATTCTTATCCCATTTAATGCAATGACTTAATACAATCCCTAAAAGATCAGAATGCAATATTCTTTTAAACATAACAACATTTGTAAAAGTAACATAAATTGCAACATCTTTTGTTTTTGCATGAAATTCCATAAAGAAACCATTGAAAAAACCAAAATCTAATTTTTAAAAATGTCCATTATATCAACAAATCGCTACAAATGTTTGACCAAACTAAAAAATATCAAATACTGTCTTTTCATTATCCCAATACCTATCGGCCATTTCATCGTCCCAAAGCACATTTGGTTCCTTACCCATGGAATTGAAAAGTTCTCAATATTTATTTTAAAATCATCATCGGATTCCGAGTTCATTAGTAATTCTTGCCGATCTTGATTGTGAGACAAACATAAAAAGCATTCGGTGGAGTCTTTTCTATATATACAGTCAGACGATTGATATAATTAAGGACCTATTATCCCCGAATAATTCCGAACATGAACCAAATCCTGCCTTACACATTTTTATTTCAATCTATAAGAATATATCTCATAGGGAATGGTGATAGGCCAGGGTATTTTCTCAGAGGGAAACCTGAAAACTTCCGTTCTCAACTTTTTACCTATACTACAGTTTTCGACTTCAGTTAGTTTAATCTCCACCGTTACCGCGACACATGATTTTTTTCACACAAACATGCATGATACACAACCTTAAAGAGAAATTTTAATATTTCACCTTTAGAATTCGGTTTGATTCCATCTCTCTCTCCTTATATGAACTTATCTTCTAAACCACATTCAGACCCAAAACACAACAATATGATACCCATAGGGCATTTCCCTCATCTCTCACTTGGCTTATTTCAAAACAACTTCTCGTCCCGTTACAGTGTGTTATTACCGTTAAAATGTCTGTGTCGGTGTTTGGATCTTTGGATTTCGAGTGTTTTGCTAATTCATCAACCAATACACTATGAGTGACGTTTTTACCTTCCAAGTCTCTCATATCGGTGCACAATTTATAGGAAATGTCCTAATCTCCGTCCAGAACAATAGTAAACTCTTCACAACTTATTATTTTCTCAGTGGCTTCTTCTTTTAGACGCAAGCCCAAAAAAATATTTGGCTTGTATCAGATTCTATCCTCTTTCTCATTAGTAACATGGTGAGTAACTTCATAGGTCAATACACTATCGAACGTAATATATAGATGCAACATATTCTCCGGTAGATATAAGATGATTAATAATCCCTTATGTCTGTCAATTATAACATCTTTAGAAGAATGTCAATTATGTCAGCTTTATCACTCTGCTGATGAGAAAAAAATATTAGAAGTAAAGAAGAAGCGAAGAGATTAATCCTCTTGGCGCAAGAAATTGTGCATATAAAAAAGTTGATTTATAGGATATGATGAGACTCTTATTTTCCATTTTTCTTTGTTTCCTTAATCCAACACCATTTTATTTCAAACTAGTTTATATATTTGATCTACTCTGTTTTGGAACTTACTTTCCATTTACAAACATACCCAATTAATAAAATAGAAACACAAGATGTTCCTCTTTATATAAACCCACAATTTTGATATGACCATTTGTAGAATTTCGAAACCTAGAATTAGAAATCTGCCATCACTACCAAATTTATTGGGCTCCAAGTCTTTTACTTTCAAATATATGCACGATTTATCTTTTTCTCTACGAGTTAGTCTAGGATTTGGGTAATTATTTTTCCTTGTTCAAAAGCTTTCCTCTTATTTTGTATGCTAGCCCTAATTGCATTTATAAACAAGCTCTTGCACCATTCCCAATTTCTTTTGCAGTGTGTTATATGATAATTTTAGTAGCTGGTGCATTTGTGATCTCAATTTTTTATGATTTTTCAGTAACATGGCACCTCTGCACAAATTGTACTACGAAAATTATGAAACCGAAAATTACGTCGTTTAAACTAAAATACGGATAATACTGAATAAGCAAAGTAAGCTAGACACTCAAGCAGTCATTCAAGTGGGTAGATGAAAATTTAGTCGCCTTAGCCAAACTGAGTGAAGTATCACACGAGTAACATCAAATATTTTTGTTGGATGATTTAAAGTAAATATCTTCTTAAGTTGGCGGTATCTCAAATCCGGTATTGCTAGTAATATGGTTGGCGTACCTTCGTTATCATGCCAGCCTATTTTAAGTGTCCCCTTTGGGTCAACAGTTTTGGAACATGTATATTGTCTAGTCTATTGTGTTAATTATGGTGTTGTTTGTTGGAATTTTGCAACAATGAACAACAACGTTAAATGTATCAAAGTAATGTATAAAGAACTGAATCAACACAACTCTGCCGCAACAACTTCACGAGAGAAGAATCACAGGTTCAACAAGTTGTCCTTAACAAATTATAGTTTGCGGGTATACTCAAGATGATCAATGCTAAATCCCGACGAGTGAAGATGTCTCCATGATAAGACTGCCTGATATAACTTGAGTTAGCACAATGCAAGTTACCTACTCTTGAACTTAGCAACATCGATTGGAAGTAAACTCGACGCGAAAAACAAAACGAGAAGATGATGAAAAGAAGGCATGATACTAGCCGCTTCTGGTACATCTTTAAAATAAATTTTCGAGTTGTATTTGCTGGATATTTTGATTAATTGATGATTTTGATTTATATGGAGATGGGAAAAGTGCTTCATCTTTTTTCTTCTATTTCATTAATTTTTCTCAATAATTTTCTCTATCTCTTTTCATGGTCAATATAAGACCATAAAGATAAGAGGACATGTGGCACACTAGTGTTCGTTTACTATTTTACTAATACTTATATTCTTATACTCCTATTACATTTGAATATTAATTACATTAGAACTCAACAATCTCCTCCTTAATGTGATTTTCCACAACTCCGATTAATTAATGAAAATTTTGAAACTTGCCTTTGGAA
This sequence comes from Papaver atlanticum, assembly GCA_023531105.1. NCBI lineage: Eukaryota > Viridiplantae > Streptophyta > Magnoliopsida > Ranunculales > Papaveraceae > Papaver > Papaver atlanticum. Next base: position 243,335 of record JAJJMB010013226.1, read on the forward strand.
AGTTCATTGGTGAATAAATCAGCCAATTGATCTTCCATCGTGCAATACTTGAGTTCCCTCTCACCATCATCAACCGCTTCTCGAATGAAGTGATACTTGAGTTTGATGTGCCTTGCTCTATAATGCTCAACCAGATTTTTGGACATAACAATTGCCGATTTTTTGTCACAAAATTTTTCAGTGCAACCTTTTTGTTTCTCTTGGATGTCTTCCATGGTTCTTCTTAACCATACAACATGAGATGTATCTATTGATGCCTAAAAGTACTCCGCTTCTGTCGTTGATAGAGTTACGGTTTCTTGCTTATTCGATGCCCATGTAAATATACCAGAACCAAGATAAAAAGCATACCCCGATGTACTCTTTATGTCATCAATACATCCTCCAAAGTCGCTATCACAATAGCCAACTAATTTGACATCCAAATTTCTAGAATACATGATTCCAAAATTGATTGTTCCTTGAATATACCTTAACAACATCTTTGTCGCGCCAAAATGTAGATGACTAGGTGAACTCATGAACCTAGAAAGCATACTTGAAGAAAATATGATGTCAAGTCTTTTATGTGTAAGGTACAACAAGTTTCCAATTAGACCTTTATAGTAAGTCTCGTCAACTTTTTTTCCCTAAATAATCTTCTACGACGCTAATTTAGGAAGCATAACCAGCATCAGGTTCATATAGAACGGAAACCATATTGGTTACACCGAAAGGAAGGAAGAATGTGTGAGCTTCCTCCATGTTTGATGCTGCAAATGGGTTAGTCTCCTCCTCCATTTCATCAATGAAATGTCCTTCAATTGAATACAGGTAACTATGTGGTCCATTATGTACCAAATGTAGTTCGCCTTCTTTATTCGTCTGAATTTGAATGTTTTCTCCATCTCAATGTAATTCCGATTCATGATAAATACGAATTTCAATTAGAAATCGGTCGCATGAAGCGACGGAACCAGCATTTTAAGTTCGGGTGGGCTAGAAAAAATAATCATGGATTCTCAATGGCGAAAAAGAGAACAGAAAAATACCTAAAATGAGCAGAGCGTGCAACACACTATCTTTTGCTTGAAGCACAACGCATTGAATCAAATTTGTTCATACAACATGTCCAAGACTACATATTTCAGGCTGAATATTCAAAAAATAAAATGAAAATTGATTTTTATATATGGGACATTTACCTGCAAACTGCTATGAGATTTTCCACAAAGAATAGAGATAACTAAGCTTAGTTTCTCATTCCATCCCAAGAAATTTCAAGTCATTTTCAGCTTCAAAGACAAAATAAGCTAAATACACTCACTTATATAAGAATACATTCACTAATATAAGAAAGGGCTATTTAATGTTTGGTACCTGGCAAATGTCCAACACATTGATTTGGTACTTAACATTTAAAAAATTAAGGGTTGGTACCTAGATCTGTTAGAGACTGTCAAGCCTAGTTAGTAAATCGGCGAATGATTTGCGAACCGTTCAGAATCATATGTACGAATTCTTAAAACACCGTACCTGGTTCGCGCATTGATGTGATTTTATGTTGTTGTAAAAAGTGATAAGTAGAGTTCGTTCAACTCGGACTTGTGAAGATTCGAGTTTTTAAATTTAATAAAAATACATACAAAAATATTAAACAATGGTGAGAGGTACTGGGACTCAGGATTCCATCGAATTCAAAACATAAGGTTCAATTATTAATTCTTTGACAATTTTAGCTCAAGATAAACAAGGACTCTATTTTTGCCAAGGTAGATTCTCAAAACATTGATTGTAAATCCTAAGCATGATGTATCAAAACACCTAAGCTAAGCATACATCATCAAATTAAATGACAACCAATTAATTTAAATCATAATTTCAATTAAAATTAATGCAAAAGTCTTAAAAAGAATTAATAAAATTACCCCAAGTATGATATTCGTCTTCCTCCGTCATCCCAGTGTTTGGGTTTAGCTCCTCATGGTAAAAACATGCTCAAAAGATAGAAACATGGCTCAAAAGGTGTTTTTATGTAAGAGAAATAATAATACAGCGAATCTGCAACGCTTTTCTGGCTTTACAGAATCACCGATAAAACTGAAGTGCTGTTAATAAACGAGAATATAAGACTGCTTCTGTGACGGTTAGGTGTGGGTCGAAGTTCTTCGTGTTCTTCGCGACTGTTCAGTGTGCGTCTTATGTTCTTCGTGTTCTTCAGCTCCGCACCAGCAGAAAACAGCAGCAGGTAGCTTTCTGTTCGTCTTGATTTCTCACTCTTCAGCCCTTCTCAGCCCCCAAAACTCTAGACACCCCTTCTATATGACCCAACCAATCTATTTATATCAAAAAGAGCGATTAAATCTCTCCAAAATCTTCCGAAATCTCTTTCTTTCTCTTCACGGCAAAGTTGCGGCAATTTCTTGTTTTAGAATTTACACGCATATCTGGTCTTTCCTTTTGATTCTAAACTCTTCCTTAGATATATATTAAGATTTGGGAAGAAAATCTTGCCTTTAATCTCTCTAAAATTTACTAAAATCGGTCACACACGTGACTTTCCATATTTTGCTGTTGAGATCAAAACCCGTCGATTGAGCCCAGTTTAATCGATTTCAACACCCATTTTAAACTCCTAGACCCATAAGGAGTCTACCCTATGAAAATAAGAGGTTGAATCGACCTAAAACACCTCTAAAAATCCGTCACCAAATCTTCCAGGAAACACGCTTTTAAGTTTTTGGTTTCCCGCCCAAATTCAGAATTTGAACGTGAAGGGGAAAGGTTACCCCTTATCCTTTGCTGGAGTCCGCATAACACTCGTCCCTTGGGTTGCATTTATCAACTTTTCGAGCCAATTTTGCCGCAAAAACCTATTCCTCCAAAAACACCTACAAAGGGATAAAATACCAATATTTGTACAAAATGGGTACTAACAATATACACAAAAGAGATGAAAAATAGACATATAAATGCGTCTATCACGCATTATAGGGTATTTCGAATTATTGCCGGATAATTCGGACACGTGACTAGGTACAGACTCGCCATGACTCAGCAATTTGAACTGTGTTGGGTCATTGAGTCGGGATCAAAGAAGATTCTCTTCTATTTTTATGGCTAATTAAAAAGATGTTGGCAGTGGGAATTGAAACCATGACCCCTAGGTTACTAAATAAGTCTCCAACCATTGAGCTATGTTGCTGCTTGTTATATATTTTTAATGTATTATCTATATAACCACAAAACCTGATTTAAATCATGCTCATTTTCCATATAATCTTAAAAATTAAATGTAATAAAAAACTTAAAGTTTAATGAATGACAAAAGAAGAGTTCTTACATAGCGGGCAACAAGCTGCGCCGCAAGCCCTTTTTGAATTGAAAAGCCTATCCTTTTAAAAATAAACTCTCTCGAACCGGGGGTCATGACATTACTGTGCATGACTTTCTGGACTATTTTGAGGAGTCCAACCGCCTCTGGAGCCAAGAAACCAAAAGTATCAAAAGCGAAGGGGATAAAAGTGTGTCCATTATCGATACATGCTTTCTCATGCTTTGCTATCTTACCTGAGGCATCCCTCAGCGCTGTTTGGCCAACTGTAAAGGTACCATGTCCAATGCCTACTAACGGAGAAACCCCCGTGAGGTCAACACATGCGTGTTTGCCATTAGCCCATCCAAAAATAAGTACGTTTGCTGGCCTGAGTGTGGATCTTCCCTCCAGTGAGTTTGTCAAAAAGTTGACAGCCGCTTCTTTCTTTGCTGAAATACCCGCTCGCCATAACACATCATATAAGGTATCTCTCACATGATCATGTCTATACTTAAATCCAGGATCTACCTTACAATGGACTGCATGTTCCCCATATGTGTCTAAGCATCCTGTGAAGCAAGCAGGGCAGCGTGAATCAGAAGGGTATAAAGGGATCATTAACCTGTACTTAAGGATGGATCGGTACTCCACGGGTGACATCTTCTTTCCAAGGCCCTCAATTGGAATAGATAGAAGGAAGTCTTGGGCATGTGCTGCTCGTAAGAAACCAAAGACAGCTTTCTGCATGTCTGATAACTTATAATCTCGATTCATGTCTTTAACCACTTTACCAAAAAGTGCACTCGCCAGGTTACTTTGTGCTTTAAGGGGGGCGGTGTCCTTACTAGTGAAGATGCTAAAGTCATAATCAGGAAGAGTTTTTTGTAATGCCTCCAAATCCTTATGAAAATTGTCATCCATGCCTTCCATTCCACCATCCCTTAATATGTAATCTTGTAGACCCAAGGATTGCACACGCGATGCAAGAAAGGCATAATATGACGTCTCTTTAGCAGTGTATAAGCTAAGGCCTCCATATCTAATAGGTAGGGTGGATAACCTCAACTGTAGATCCCAAAAAAAAGGACCTCCACAAACCACGATACCCTCTACCACCTCCCTCAATCCTCTATCAGAAATATCTACTGCTTCTGTAGTGTATTCTGGACAGCAAATACAAAGCCCAAACAGCAGCTTGGAGATGCCCATACATGCACGAAGGAGTAACAATTCACTCTGAGGATCCCAGAGTTTGGATAGAACTTGCATTAAATCTACTGCCTTTTCAGCTCTCTTAATGGCAAGTCCCTTCACAAACCCATCATCAAGGCTAACCGCACCACCCAAAAGTTTTACCCCATCACCTGGCCTTGAGATTCCAGCAGGGAACATCCTATCTCTTACCTTTCGTCCATCACAAGAAGGCCAAAAAAAATTTGTTTTCTTAATATTCAATATAAGCCCCAGCTCAGGCCCTTCTGTCTGGACAATCGTGAGTACCTTGGCCACTTCTACAGTGTCACCAATAATAGTACCATCATCAAGGTACCAAGCCTGTAGGGATAGTGTGCACTGTTCATTTATCTTTGCTATAAGCTTATGAAATACCAAAGAAAAGAACAGTGGCCCTAAAGGGTCCCCTTATTGTACTCCTGTAGACGAATAAATATAATAGTCCCCCACATACAATCTTACGGGTTGTCCATAAAAGTATTCAACCCACGGCGAGATAGATGGACATAACTTACACACCTCAAGAAGCATGGCTGTTCGGTCGACTAAATTAAAAGCATTCGTAAAGTCCACAGTTAACATGGTAAGGCTAGTATCTGTATGATGTTTACTGACATACCTATTCACAGCGTGTAGAATTACCTCAGCACCTCCTGATACACCTACTCCAAACTAAAAGTCCTGTATGTAAGCTGCCATGTCTTTTCCAACCCCCTTCATTGCTACCTTGGACACAAGACGACACCAAATCATCCCAACAGCAATAGGACAGATGCTTTTGTCTGGAATAAGAAGTGGTGTTAAGGGTGCTGATGCAATGAACTCCACGAGGTTAAGTTAGCATCTACCGCTCAACCACAAATTGACCACCCTTGTTATTGCCGTGATCAAGTCAGCAGCAACAGTGGAACCTTCTCCACAAAATGCATCCAGTAAATGCTATGCCCGAAGGCCATCATTTCCACTTGAAGTTCTTTTGGGAAACGACTTAATACAACTTAAAACAGTCCCTTCTTCAGCTAGCAAAGGTCTCTCATGTAGCAGAATGGTTGGCTTGCGTGGAGAGGGCATGGTCGGATGTTTATCTTCAAGTGCTTTTCGTGTCTCCGCATTGTTTGGCGCTACCCCTGATGAACTGATGACCTTGACTGCAGTAGTGAAGTGTCCATCTGCCACTTTTCGCAAACATGTTGAAACATTAGTTAGCCCGTTGTCTGTCTCTTTATCGTCAGCATCAACGCCCTTAAACCCTCCAGGTCGTGGTATCTGTAGGACCTCCTTAACAAGTTGTTTTGTTCCACCACTTTCACCCCAAGTTGCCAGTACCCGAAGTATTTGTGTCTGTTGCGTAGCTTTGCGATTCCCTGACCTGCACTCTTCTCTACCCTGTGGCTTGAAAACACACAGTGTACATCGAGGAAGTAGCAGCAAACGAACCCAATTCCTGATCAGATTAGGTTCTGCTGCGACCTTTAGAAGTACAGCCTCTTGGAATACTTTTAACAGTGCGAATAGGAGCTCGAAAGACTGCGTTTAGCGTCTCAGCATTGAGAATGTCACTGTCCAGCTGAAGTGGAACTGAGCCAGGCCGTGGTACCCCTAAAATCGTTTCGACTACCTCACCAACAACTGTTATAGGCCTAACATCCATGTCTCCATGTTTGCACGCCCTACTCCAGGCCTGTATACTCATACAATCAAAACACAACCATTGCTTCAATGTCCTCAGCGTATTCTCTAAACCCACGAACACATCCAACTCACAACTGATGGCTTGCTGGATTGCATTCTTCCTCTCCATGTTGCAGAAGTGCAGTCTCTTTAGATGGGGGATTAAACATGTAAATCCCTTACTCCCAATCCCCCCATCTGGGCACCCATGGAAATCCCTAAAGGGGAAAAGCATAACACCCCTGCCAGTATGCAGCAATCAGGAGATAGATCAAACAGTTACAACACAGACACAGAAGCACCTAAGGACCGAAAAACAACCAGTTCTTGTAGTATCAGGTCTTGCTCAAACGCAGACAATTAAGCAGAAACTATATGATGTGAATTTTAAGCTGTTGTAAAAAGTGATAAGTAGAGTTCGTTCAACTCGGGCTTGTGAAGGATTTTTCGAAAATTAAATAAAGTCGTTTCAATAATAATAAGAAAATACCGAGACTCTGGATTCCACCATTGACCAATTAAGTGATAAATTCTAATCAATATTCATGTAATGTTTTCTTTTAAAGTGATTCTAATATTTTGCCTTTAATAGATTTTTGAAGTATTAATTGTAAGCACGAAGCATGAAACATCAAAAGTATTAAAACCAAGCATGTCCCATCAAAACACTTCACAACTACTCAATAAAAACCAATTTTACTTTTAAGTTCTATGCAAATAATCATGTAAAATAATTGCAATAAATAATTAAAATAGAACTATACCACTTTTCATGGAACAATGGCTTCCTCCGTCGCCTCGGCTAAGGGGTTTAGCTCCTCATATTAACCACTTGCTCAAAATACATCTTTGGTGTTCAAAAGTCGATTAAAAGAGTGTGCTAAGCAGCGGATTCTGTAACTAATATAATTGTTACAGAACCTACTGTTACAGAAGAAACTGTTGCGAACTGAAGCTAACTGTTGGAAAAATTGTTACAAAGGGTATAGAATTTGAAAGCTACGGTCACAGTTTCTGTGACTTTCTTTTTCCGCTGTTCTGTGTTCTTCGTCTTCTCCGGCAGCAGCAGCAGAAACCCGATCTTCTTCTAATGATTTTTCTGGCTTCTCTAAGGCTCTAAACTTTCCCATAAGGTCTTCATCCCCTTTTATGACTCGAATCAACCTATATATAGCCATCAGACCCAAAATCTCTCGAGTTAATCCAAAAATATTCTCGTTTTTCTTTTCTCCGCAAGTACGGGATTTTTCTTCCCTGTTTAATCTTCTCTATGCGTCAACTTGGTTTTCCAAACTCTCCAGTAGACTGAATAAGGACTCAATACATTGCAATCTTAGCGTAGAATCCTCCCATACTTCTTTTATAAACCCAAAACATCTGAAAATATAAATACTCCCTGTCGAAGATATATCACGTGTAAAACTCCTCTTTTCTCGATTCAATTAGCGTTACCAACCCTGTTTTGTCGTACAAGATTGATCCCTATCCAAAATTGTGAAGAAATCCCGAGAAAAACTCGTTGTAATCAAACCAGGAAAGTTCACAGGAAGCTGTAAACATTTTCCCACCTTTTCTCTGTTTTGAAATTTTGAGAAGAAAGTGACCTCCCCCTATCCAGTCCTGGTTTGTGTTTAGTAGCTGCTTGGAAATGGGTTACCCCTTATCCAAAGTGAGAGTCCGAATAGCAAATGTCCTCCCAGGTGCCTTTAACAACTTTTCGAGCCAATTTTTCCGCAAAAGCCTATTTCTCCAAAAACACCTACAAAGGGATAAAATACCAAGATTAGTACAAAAATGGGTACTAACACTATACACAATAAAGATGAAAATAGACACATAAATGCGTCTATCACTATACAAATAGAAAACTAAGGGAAAGAAAAGAGGAAGAACACTGATTTCATAAGAGGGAAAACCAGCGTAGAAAACACAAAGGAAAAACAAACATCAAACGTAGAAACCCCCCTACACCATCCTAACCCATCGAGATGATGGTGGTGGTGTTGGGAAGTTGAAGGAGGTGGTTTACCGGGGAGTTTTCTTTAGCGTGATGATGGTCGTGATTTTTTCTTTGTGTTTTTTGTTTTTTCTTTATGATCTCATTACAATCTTTTTCCAAAAATCTTTTTCTTTATGATCTCATTACAATCTTAAAAATCTACTTTCTATTAATTTGATGTATGTCGAATTTTCATTGCCGAACTCATATCTCAAAAACGAATTATACACGTACGTATGCCGTTCCGAACTACTACCGAAAAACGAACCGTTGACCGAATCCGATCTCTCCGAATCCGTATGATTCCCGTACGTATGCCGTCCCAAACTCCCCTCCGTACCCCGAATTGCTAACTAGGCTGTCAAGTCAAACCAATGACTTAACAAAAAAAAAATATATTTTAGATAGTGAGATAATTAATTTTTAAAAGTTCAAAAAGGCCCTTTAATCTTGACAGTCAAAAAAAAAAAAAAAAAATAATTTGATGGTCCAGAAACTGAAACCTACCGTAGTCTTCTCCGTCTTGTTCATCAAAAAAATACTGATCTTCTCCTCCATTTTTTACGAGGTCCACAACAGCCACCATTAATATTTCTCAAACACCATTAATCTTACGATACAGTTGATACAAAATCCCTTAAACAAATAAATGGAAACTCATATACTATTTCACAAAACCCGAACAAAACTAGTCATAAAAACCCAAAGTGACCAAACTTGTGGTACAAAAAACCCATTCAAATGTTGGGATCCATTAAAACTCCATCTTAAACAAAATTGAAACAAAAACCCCAAAATTTTAAAAATTGATACAAAAACCCCAAATTTCAAAATTGGTTTCATCAAATTCTATGAAGTTTCATCAAATTTTATGATGAAACCAATTTTGGTTTCATCAAATTCTTTGGGGTTTTTGTGTTACTTTTGTTTTGATGGGGTTTTTGTGTTACTTTTGTTTTGATGGGTTTTTTGTGGATGGATAGTGACACCTTTGTGGGTTATAACTCGCGGACCGAAACCCGAATCATCAAAATTAATTTTGCTTAATCTGTGAAAAGAAAAGTAATAAAACCCAAAAGCCATTGATTTTGATCTTCACTAGTTTGGGAGGAAATCAAAAACCGATAGAAACTTTATTTTACCAATCTCTTTCGGCATCTTCCCTTGTATCGCGTTGTTATTCAAATAAATCTCTTGAGCATTAGAACATTGCAAACCTCAATAGGAAGATGTTCTTCCAAAAAATTACCCGAAGCCGAAAACTCCGTCAAATTATTAGAATTCCAAATACCGGCCTGAATTTCACCCGTATAATTATTAGAATCAATATCCAATACCAATATACCATCAATGGATTTTTAACAAACACCATGTTGAATCAAATTCTTAAATTCATGAATGACTTCCCAATTGTATGCACCAGTAAATGAATTGCTATCCAAATAACCTTCAAACATATCCCATTACCTAGCTATTATTCTAATTTTTCCATTTTTCCCCTTCCTCATCTTTCACTTCATTATTACCTATTTTCTATATCTATATGTTGCTGCAAAACTGATTCAACATCAAGTAATTGCAAAAAAGTGGAATTGTTTCTTCAATGGGGCTGTTGCAGTATGAACAGGGTTGCTCGGTAGGGAAGCAAAATAAAAAAAGAGGTGCAGAAGAAAAACTGATAAAATTTAGAAGGAAGGGTAAATCTGTAAACTCAAAAAAATAAAAAATAAAATAATAACTAAAGAAAAAAAAAATTTGACAGTCAACTAACAGTCCAGGTACCAACCCTTAATTTCTTAAATATTGGGTACCAAATCAATGTGTCGGGCATTTGCCGGGTACCAACCTATAAGAAATCATACTGATTGCAAAAGATGACAACGCTGTCTATATATATATATATATATATAAACTAATTACAAAACGATTTGCCGTGTTAATTACAAAAAAAGAGTCGTCGTTTTTACAAAAGGTTTATAGGAAGATGACATAATAATAGGAACAATATCTAGTCATGCAAGTTAAATATCCACAAAAAAAGGTTGACTAAAACATTACTTCATTTCCAGTTGCACTCTACGATTCTGTAAAGTAATGAAAACCACTCTACGATTCTGTAAAGTAATGAAAACCTCAATAATAGATTCTATGGAAACACCTTCCGCAAGGAGTCTTTTGATGTAAATCATCATGGAATAATTAAGAAAATCTTGCCCCATTTTATTCGGGATGGCTGTTTTAGCACAATTCATAGCTGAGAAGACACGTTCGGCAGTTGCCGTAGAAACAGGAAGTGTCAATACTAGGCGTATAATCTTATCAATCTTACAATAAACATCTGACTTACCTGTTTTAAACATTCGTCGACATAGTTCAGAAATAGTAGATAATCCTTGAAAAGATGCATGAGCAAGTACATCAACTTCATAATGCTCCAACTGATTTCTCAATTTTGTATATCTTGATAATTAAATTCTACTGTATAGAACTTTTCATCAAGCATGCAAATATCTTCAATTTTGAAATGCCTAAATGAATCTCTATGATCCAAAGAGACACTAAGAATAAGAAGTTCCATTGTCTCTTCAGGATACCTATTCTTTAACTCAACAAATTGAACATCTATAGCCATATTAAATATATTAAAACGGTGATGATGTTCTTTTGTAATGTTATCAACTTGTTGACACGAGCGACCTGTACCAACAAGATGTCGAGCTTTCATATCTGGCATATTAATATCATGCTTCTCACAAAACAATTCAACAGATTCCAAAAACTTTTTCCAGCCATCATCTCTCAATCTCTGAAGAAGTGTTTGGTAGTTGAAACCAAATTCATAGCATTTACGATATCTTGTGATTTCAGTTGGAGGCCTTTACAAAGTGTATCAGTGATTTCCATTATCTTATGCATTAAGAGAATAAAAAAGATAAACTTAAATGATTTAATCTTTTCGTCGGTATCTTTTTGCTTCCCCAACATAATAGTCATCACTAGATTCACAAGTTCCAAGTTTTTTTATTAGAAGACAAGTAGGATCAAACAAATGTATCAAGATGCAAGCAGAATTATAATGAGAACTCTAACGAGTATCGGAAGCTCATCGTAAAGTATGATAGACGCATTTATGTGTCTATTTTCATCTCTATTGTGTATATTTTTAGTACCCATTTTTGTACTAATGATGGTATTTTGTCCCTTTGTAGGTATTTTTGGGGAATAAACATTTTTGGGAAAATCGGCTCGAAAAGTTGTCTAAATGCACCCCAAGGGACAAGTATTATACGGACTCCAGCAGCGGATAAGGGGCACCCATGGCTATGTGTAGCCCAAATTCATCTTTAGCACCCATCTTCAACATTTGAAAACAGATTTTGGCGGGAAATTCTTTTCTTTACTGGCAGATTGATTGATCGAATTTTGGATGATTTTTAAGGCGATTCAAGGGCTGATTTTCATTGGGTTAACCCTGTTAAGGATAAACAAGTATGGTATGAGCTGTAGAATCGATTAAACAGGGATAGAAATCCGTGTTGGAGCAAAACAGGGAGAATTCACGATTTGAGTTGTTTTCGGTTTACAAAAGAATTTGTGAAGAGTTTACGGCAAGATTGGAGTGTATGGAGTCCTTATTCAGTCCTGAGAGAGTTTGGAAACCAAGTTAACGCGTAAAAAGAAGATTAAAATCCCGTAACGTGCGGTGAAGAAAAAACGAAAAGATTTGGATTAACTCGAGTAATTTTGGGGTTTGGTGGATATATATAGGTTGATTCGAGTCATATTGAGAAGCATCAAAGTTTAGGGGAAAGTTTAGAGCCTTAGAGAAGCCATAAAAATCATTGGAAGAGAACGAATTTCTGCTGGTGCAGCTGTGGCCGGAGAAGACGAAGAACACGAAACAGCATTAAAAGAAAGTCGCAGAAACTATGACCGTAGCTTTCAAACTCTATACCCTTTGTAACAATTTTTCCAACAGTTAGCTTCAGTTCGCAACAGTTTCGCTGTATGAATAGGTTCTGTAACAATTATATTTGTTACAGAATCCGCTGTTTAGCACTTTTCACTCTTTTAATCAACTTTTGAACACCAAATATGTATTTTGAGCAAGTGGTTAATATGAGGAGCTAAACCCCTTAGCCGAGGCAACGGAGGAAGCCATTGTTCCATGAAAAGTGGTATAGTTCTATTTTAATTATTTATTGCAATTATTTTACATGATTATTTGCATAGAACTTAAAAGAAAAATTGGCTTTTATTGAATAGTTGTGAAGTGTTTTGATGGGACATGCTTAGTTTTAATACTTTTGATGTTTCATGCTTCGTGCTTACAATTATTACTTCAAAAATCTATTAAAGGCAAATATTAGAATCACTTTAAATAAGAATATTGCATGAATATTGATTAGAGTTTATCAATTAATTGGTCAATGGTGGAATCCAGAGTCTCGTTATTTTCTTATTATTGTCAAAAAAAAAATATTTAATTTTCAAAAATCCTTCACAAGTTCGAGCAACGAACCTTTTTACCACTACAACTACAAAACACATCAATTTTTGGCGCCGCCGACGCGGACTTGTTTTTAGGGTTTTTAGATTTATTTTTATTATTTTTGTTCTTCTTTACGTGTTTGGTATTTTTCGATTCTTTTCAGATTTGGAGCGGAGCTAAAAGGAAAGGAAAAAGTGTTCTAAGAGGAAAGCATCGCCAAAGAAGGAAACAAAAGAGGAGTCCAAAGGAGTGAAGAAGAAGATTTTTGTATATAGTTATTTTATTTTATTTTATTTTAGATTTTATTACTTTTTATTTTTAGAAATTGTAAATAGGGTTTTATTTTTATTCTTGTAATTTTTTATTTTTTATTTTTGGACTTTTTTTTATTTTTTGGACATTTGGACTTTGGACATTATTTTTAAACCCTACGGAATGTACGAGGTACTCCATTATTTTTAGGATATAGTTTTTTAAAGATTCGGATGATAAGCCCCCATATTAAAATAAACTCTTCGAATGTCATCACGATAATGTACGAGGTACTCCAATATTGAGGTTCGTAATCCTAAGTCACGTTTCAAATTAAAAACATCAACTCTAATGGAACCAGGTTGCTGTAACTTAATCCGTTGAACCTCGGTGTCTTCATGTTCCACTCTTTGGAAAGGATCAGTTTCTCCTTGTTCAACTCTTGCACCATTAGCTTCATCACATTATTTATTTTGTACTCCTTCGACACTAGTATGTCCATTGTAAACCCTATGAGCATTAGGCACAACTTGAATTGGTTCTAAATTATCAACATTAGATGAAGAAAAAAATAGTTTTTGATGGCAAGTAAAATGAATCTATTCTTCCCTTTTTAGGCACTGAATGTTTGCTCATTATAACCTGATAATTCAAAGATATACACCCATGATTAGAACTCCCTGTTCCCAATTGATACTTCAAAGTTAACCTTAATTCCCTAAACAAATACGAACTAAAAATGAATACAATTTAATTGAGAAAGAATCTCATGTCCCAATTGAATTGAAAATTGAAAGTTCACCCTAATTCCCAAAACAAATATACACAATTAGAATTTCCTGTACCCAATTGATAATTCAAAGTTACTTAACCCTATTTCCCAAAACAAAATAAGAACCGAAAAATGATTACAATTAAATGAGAAAAAATCCTCTGTTCCCAATTGAATTGATAATTGAAAGTTAACCCTAATTCCTAAAACAAAAATATGAACTGAAAATGATCTAAATTGAGTTGATAATTGAAGACCACTGAATCGTACAAATGATCTAACAAATATCAATCTCAATTTTCAGCTCCATATAATCTTAGATGAAAAATCAAACGTTACACCAAAATAAAGTAAACCTAAAAGTAATTACCTTTTATTAAAAGGAGTGGGAAGGAGCCGACGGAAAACTTGTTTTCTTTTGTCTGTGTAGAGAGAGAGATTAAAAGGAAACATGGCGCGCGGTATATGGAGTAACGTGTCTACTTCTGGGCTAACCATATTATTAACCCGGGCTATTATTTTTTTCTTCACAATTAGGCTAGCTAAAAGTGACTTTTATTTTATTTTTTTATTTTTTTGGGGTTGGTTGGGATGTGTGTGTGGGTGTGGGAGGGGGCTATAGCAGGTAAGCCACCCAGTACCGTCCCTGGTCGCATGGGTAAACGTTGCGTAAATATGTCTATTTGCATGCCTTCTACATAAAAATGTAGAAAAAAGTCAAATTATATTATAGAAAAATAACTATATGAATATAGAAAAAAGTCAAATTATATTTTAAAAAAATATCTATGTGCATGCTATTTGTAACAAAGTAGTTCTTCCGAGACTGGAAATGCGAAAAAACAAATTGTTAAAGATGACAAAGATCTTAACTGATGAAAAGCATATGAATTTATGTATATTGGTCCTCTAGGAATGAAATCTTGCACTCTATTAGACGAAGGGATGTAGGGACAAATGAGTCCGTCGATCCCACTTGATTCTAAAATCCCTCTACTATAGGCTTATAATTTTGGTAATTTACTTGTCTTGTGGGGGCAAAATATGCTTTATAAAATTGGAATTTTAATTTTAATGGGTCCAAATTATAAAATTCATGTAAAATCAATAAAAATACATCAAATGCATGTACGACGTAAACAATGAAAAAACAATCTAAGTTACCATACCTTATTTAACTAAATTATTTTATCATTTGATTTTAACATGGTTAATACTAAAAGGTCAATTATAATGCCAAAAATAATAATCTGTCGGCCGAATACAGCCAATATATGCAAACTTTTACCATATGAATTTGCCCACACTTAAGGAAAAGTCTGGCTCCATCACTGATTAGACATGTAATTACGCGTCCGAACTGACTTCTGAATTGAACTCCTAGCTACCGCAAGGTCATATTCAATTCTCTCCGCTCTAGTATGCGTTTTCTGTATACACACAAGAACTACCCATTAACCGAGAAAAATATGATCCATGCACACGAAAAAAAAGTTATAACTACCAAACTCACTCTATCATGAGTATGCTCAGATGATGTAGTGGATCCGGAAGTTATTGCGAGACTTCCGTCATTAGTTTCACTAGTAGTAGTATTCGAAGCTAATGAATCATCAGCTGAGAAATTTTGTGGTCTTCGAATGTAAGGAGAAGTGCTGTTATTAGAAGAGAAGAAACCAGTATTGATGCAGAAATGCTGTTTGTTAGAAGGAGACAAATAAAAAACAAGAAGCAAAAGCAAAGCAGTAGAGACCATCAATGGCGTTTTGCAATCCATCGTGCTTGCCATGTTTTTCGCTAGAGATTATTAGCTAGACTTATGGCATTAGGCCGGCTTCTTAAAATTATCAATACAATCAACTGATTGATTATAAGGTGTCACTGTAATGGGGTTATAGATTGGACTTCTGATTATTACTAATAGACACGTAATTTGTCATATTGTTAATATACTATGAAAATGGCAAATCAGAGTGGGGTAGCCAAATGTAAGTAAATATAAATATTGCAACACTGTCAATCAAAATTGCAAGTTTTGGCGATGTTGAAAAAATATTGTGGCTGCTTTCTCTAAATGAGTCCATATGCTTTCTATATCAATACTAAATCGTATTGTGAATATGAAGAATCTTTTCTGCCGACTCTTTGTATCTTTTACAGTATGTATGTATTTTTCGCGTAGAAATTACTACGTTTATGTATATAAGATCTCGTCTCCGGGATGTTGCAGAAAATTAGGGCAGTTCCTATGGTAATGTACAGATGAAATTTTTTAAGTAGCAGGTGAATGGGCAAAATAAAAATTCCACTATGGAATAAGAACTCAGCGTTGGATGATTATGTGCGCGTTCAAGAATCGGCCGGCCACAAATCATTTTCTGGTGTCACAGTACATGAAATATTTTATTTTATTTTATATAGTAATGCTTTTTGTATATTATATTCCTAAATGCGTGGACATGAGAAAACCGGAAATGTTATACCCCACTTTCATATATTATAATGTTTTAAACGACTTTACCCATGTAATAACAAATATGAGAATCAATGAGCGTTTGTATCACGCCCGAGCGATTTTAATTTACACGCCAACGTACTTACTTCATACGCCAGCATTTGTGGCATAAGTGCCCGACCTTCTATCAAACAGGCGCTTGTTCTTCCATCTCACTCAACAAACCAACAAATTTGTTGGTTTGTCCTTAGGTTTTTCATGTTTGTTGAGTCCATATTGGAAGCAAAATTAATCTTATACTATGATAATTGTTTATAGATGTCAACGTTTCAATAAGGTTGCCCAAACACGTACGTATCTGTGGATCATTAAACTAGGCTCTCCCTCATTGCTGGTCAGCTGTCCATGTCATGAGCACAATGTTAGAGAAAATGTTTGTTTTGTGATCTTGGTGGGAATGGAACTTAGGACCAATTGGTCACTCAGGGCACCAGCTCATTTTCACTGTTTGTGAACGCAACCACATATTTCATACACGCCGACACGTGCGTTATTGCACGACGTGTTCGGTCGGATTCAGATATGGGTCAACCAATATGGAATCAAATTAAATTTTGTTTTTAATGTGGGAGGCGTTTGACCTGATGGGGATCTATTTTCTTTCCGCTTTTATTTTTATGAAGACATAATATGTAGTAATGTTTTGAAAATCTTGTTATTAATTCGAATTTATTTTTATTTTTAATCCGGATTTTATTCCGTAGTTAATGCACAATAAATGGACATCATTTTGGCCATCTCTCTCAAACTCAATATAAGCCAATGGAATCCTTCGTTCCAAAATGTGTTCAGAAGAGGCTAATGTCTCTCTTCTTTTCGTCTTTCTCCTTCTGTGTTGTTTTTAAATTCTATGCTTTGTTGTTGAGATCGTCGAGTGAGTAAGTATTGCAGTGCCTAGAGTACTAGTAACAAACAATTTTATCCGACTTCAATATAGGGTATTAGCATCACTCATTTTTGAGGAGTACTAGTGAACTGTCATGTTAAGGACATCATAATGATCAAAATGACTCAGTCCTCAGTGTGATGTTTACAATTGAATGGTTAATTTTACTTTTCAACATTTTTGTTTACATCATTTTTCAGTAATTTATTGTTGCAGTTCCAACAGATAATACAATTGTCAAGATAGAGTCAATGTTAATATGATTTTCCTTTCTATATGATTAGTGATATGTTAATTGCTTTTTCTTTGTTTGATTGGCTTCACTTCTGGTTTATTGACCATGCGTCTACTCTACTTGAGGAGTCCAAATGTCTGTTTGATTTTATGGTCTATTTGAAGTAGCAGAAATAATTTTATTCTCAATTTTAAGAAATGAAACCTCAGGTGTTGTTATGCGGTACAGCTATGTTAGTTGTTAAAAGTTTCATCATTTAACTTTGACCTTTTGGCATTAGGAATATATGGCAACAATCCTCCTGATGATGGACAACGAGTAATATTGATGGTTCTTTTGATGCTACCACAGTGATAAATGATGATGGATATGCGATGAGAAACTCTCCAACGGTCAAACATTTTGTTGGGCTATTATAGTGTTCTAGATGTATTCCTTAGAACACGAAAGTCGTTCACTATACATGCCAAAATAGAAAATGAAATTTGGTATAAAATTAATCTTAAAAGGTCCATAAAAGTCATGTTGCATACCATGAATTAAATCATAATCAAAATTAAATACCCTCCATTTTTGTAAAGATCAACATCCATATTGGCGGAATACATCGTATTTATAATAAATCTATTTAAATCTCATCATTTTAAATGTACTTTTCTGATTCGTTAAGTATTATCCATATTGAGTGTTTGCATTGTTGCTAAAATATTTGCTTAGAGAACCTTTTTTCATAGTATGTATCTATCCATCAGTATCTCTCAAACCCCAATAATCTCTGTGAAATATTAAACGGGTATCATTACTTATAGAGTATTTTAACCGTCTATCTATAAAGATTACATCAGAGATACTAACTCGTGTACCTATTGAGTCGGTTCTCAACTACAAACTAGTAATCTCTATGTTATGATGAGTTATTTACTTCCGATGAATTAGATGATTATATGAGACTAGTTTGCAGTTGAGAACCGGTTCAATAGGTACACGAGTTAGTATGTCTGATGTAATCTCTGTAGGTAGACTGTTGCAATACTCCATGAATGATGAAACCAGTTTAATATTTCACGGAGATTATTGGGGTTTGAGAGATACCGATGGAAAGATACATACCATGAAAAAAAGGGCTCTAAACAAATATATTAAAAACATGCAAACATTCAATATGGATAATTGGGTCGTCCGACCGGAGGGTCCGAAGGGCCTGAAGGAAGGGAGACCCTTTTATGGCCACTTTTTTTGTAAAATGAAACCTAACACAAATGTTCAATTTGGAGAAACGATTGGAATTTGGTGTCGATGGTTAGTCTTTTTCACTTGACACAATTGTTTCTCCCTTTTAGTCCAATTACTATAACTCCTTATGTATCCTATTCTTTTAGGGTTATAATTGGCAACCAAACTTTAATATAACATGCTAAAAATCCGTGCCTTGGAATTTTATAAAATTTTATCTCGTTAGAAAGGTTATAAAAAAATCTACGCAATGAGTACAAACAACAATATCAAATTTAGAGTTTTTACAAAAAACTTGGAAGTATTTATCATTTTAGGCACAATTTTAGAAAATTGAATGTATATCAATTATGCAAACCACCACAAAGGATACATAATACTTTATGTATTCATATTTTAGTTTATGCATTAACTAATTTTCCTTTGCAGCTAATAATACGATATACTCCCTCTGTTTCAAGAAAAGTGATACTCTCACTTTAGGCACAATCTCGAAAACTGAATGCATAGCCATTAAGAAAACTACCACAAAGGATGCATAACACATTATGCAGACATATTTTGGTTCATGGATAGACTAATTTTTCATTTCAGGAAAAGTGATATTTTTACATTCCGCTTCAGGAAAAGTGATACTTTCACTCCGTTTCATAAAAAATGATACTTTCACTTTTTCAATTTTGCATACTTTTAAGCAAAAATGAAACTGTGAAAGTATCTCTTTTTCTGAAACGGATGTAGTATATGCTTAAAAATATCATTCCAAAAACAAAAAATGCATAACGAATTATGGAGCCACCACAAACAATGCATAACAGTTTATACAATCGTATTTTGGTTCATGCATCCACTAATTTGATTATGCAACCGCTAAAACTATGTATATGCCTCAAAAATAACATTCCGAAAAAAAATATGTATAACGCGTTATGCAATCAGGGATGTTTCGTTTTTCTTCGATCGGCCTTCCCCACCGTAGCAGCGGTGTTCTAGTACTTAACGGATTCACAAAAACGCATTCAGAATGATGAGATTTAAACGGATTTATTATAAATACGATGTTTTCCGTCAACATGGATGTCGATCTTAACAAAAATGGAGGGTATTTAATTCATGGTATGCAACATGTTTTAGACTTTTATGGACGTTTTAAGATTAACTTTATTACCGAATTTCATTTTCTAATTTGGCATGTATGGTGAATGACAACGCGCCAAACTTCAGCTTACTCATGCCATAGTGAGAAGTGATGTCAAGCAGTTGGTTGACCAAATTTTTGTACTGAAGGCAACCAACGTGGAAAGTGAAGTAAAAATTGGTTTCCTACTAGTGGCCCAACAGATCCTGAGGTCGGTCAATTCGGCCCTTTGGATTCCAGGTTTTTTTTTTTTTTTTTTGAATTGAAGGGCAAAAGAAAACAAGGAAAAAGAAACTAACAAGACATAGAAGCCTCAATCTCAATAAGATGAGTAATACAGGGAGGGTTAGTTAACCATAATCCTAAGGATTGGTTAGTTACTGCTTGAGCTACAAGTTGATGAGCCACGTTATTGGAAGTGTTTTTGACAAACTGGAACTCCACCGAGTTGAATCTAAGGAGATTGTCCCTGATCCTTCTAATGGTATTGTGAATACACCAAGGGTACTGATACTTACTATACTTGAGAGAGTTTATTAAGATAAGGGAGTCTCCTTCAATAATGATGTCCTTCGGAACTTTGGTGATGTCCATCTCAAATACCAACATAGCACCATGTGCTTCAGCCTCAACTGCAGAAACAAATCCGAGGATCTTGTTTTGTCGTCCACTGTATTGAGCGGAACAATCTCTTTCCACGGCGCTGTAAGCATATCCCTTTGAACCAGCTGCACCATCAACATTAATTTTGACTCTGTTGTTTGGTGGAGGTTCCCATTGATCTTTCCCTGCCTGCAGCATATCTTTTTCAGTGGGGATGACATCCAGCACTTCAATAGTTAGCTTCATATTGAACCAGTAAATTGCTTCCTTAATAGCATCATGGATACTAAATTTATCATTATTCAAAACTATTTTGTTTCTTGATTTCCATATAGCTTAGAAGACACTGACCCCCATCTTGAGTTTGAGAAACTGTCCTCCTTTATTTAGCCATCTTGCAATTTAATCCTTGACTGTAGTATTGTGATTAGCATTGATTCTAAGACTCATGGGAGATGCAAATAGGACTGCTTGAGAAGCTTCACAATGAATAAATAAGTGATCAACAGTCTTAGTGGCTTTGTTGCACAGTTTACACTCATCATTGATCCCTGCAATATGTTTGCTTATACTTACCGCCACAACCAATCCATTCTTTAACAACCTCCATATGAACAGTTGTAGTTTAAGGACCAAATTTCTAACCTTCCAATACTTCTTCCATGGAAAATCAAAGTTATGGGACCATAAGGTTTCCTATGTATCAAGCTTTTAATGAAGGATTTTGCTGAGAAGGTACCTTCAGGATAATGCTTCCATATCATCTTGTCATTTGAGTCAGTTTCATTCACCGCAGGTAAGTGGATCTCAAATATCTTCAAGACCTCTGAATGGTTGAATAGATGCTTCAGCTTGTCTTTGTCTTATCTTCGCTCTTCCTTAATGATTAGGTCACTCATTTTGTACATGTTTTGCGTCACAAAAATTACTAAGTTATCTCTTCTTTCAGGCACATTATTTGACAGATTTAAAACCCAAGTGAAAAAGCAAGGGTATAACAACCACACCCAATAATTCGTTCGGCAATCTGTATGGACTAACTCCAATATTATTCCAAGAGCACCAACTTAAAAGTGAGCTCAATCAAGAAAGATATCAAATATTTATATCTTTATTTCTCAATGCAATCAGCAAATCGAACAGATAGAAATATGTGAGCCTGATTGATATGAGAAATAACTTGGACGGTGCCAAAGACCAATGCCCAAATGTCAATCAAGTTATATCCAACAAACTTTTGATTTAACAACTGTGATTAAAATACGCACAACCTGTGATATTTCAATTATATAAACAAATATAATGCGGAAAAGAAATAACACAAACACCAGAAATTTTGTTAACGAGGAAACCGCAAATGCAGAAAAAACCCGGGACCTAGTCCAGCTTTGAACACCACACCGTATTAAGCCGTTATAGACACTAGCCTACTACAAGTTAACTTATGACTGGAATGTAGTTGAGCCCTAACCATGTCTCACACCGATTAAGGTACAATCGCGTTCCTTACGCCTCTGAATCTCAGCAGGACTCTACGCACTTGATTCTCTTAGATGATCTCATCCACGCCTAAGAGTTTCAACTACCCAAAGTCGAAGACTTACAAAAAAAATTGTCTCCCACAGAAATGTCCCATCTTTATTCTTTTTGTTCCGTCGTTTGATAAATCAAGGTGACTAGAAACCAATTGATAATCCGGTCTTATACTCCAGAAGAGCATCCTAGAAATATCAATCACCTCACAATAACTTACCAATATGGTGGTAGCTAGAAGAAGTTATTACGGAATCACAAAGTATGAGACGAAGAACTTTGTGATTACTTTTTATATCTTACCTATCGGAGATAAACCTCAAGTAAATCTTAGAGAAGATAAAACTCAATAAGATAGAACAAGTAAGATCATAATACGCAACTACATAGAAAATAGTTGGATCTGGCTTCACGAATACTAAATGAAGTCTTCAAGTCGTTAACCTAGTAGAGGTTTAGGAAAACCCTAGGCTAAAGGAAAATCGACTCTAGTTTGCAACTAGGACACAAGAAAGTGTCGGGATTAGGTTTTCCAGTTGCTAGAGTTCTCCCTTATATAGTCTTTCAAATCAGGGTTGCTTACAATCAAAGCTAGGTTTAGCTTAGTAACAAAGCATGCAATATTCACCGTTAGATGAAATCCTGATTTAATATTCAAGCTAAGTCTAATTAGAAACTAAGCAATATCTCTCCAACGTTAGATGGTCTTAGCTTGTTACACACAAATGACATATACCTATATTTAGATATGGGTAACCGTACCTAAATGTACATATTGAGTTGGCTCAATAATAGTTAACCGAAGTTGGACATATGCACACTTTTGTCTTAGCCGTATTCATCCAACAATTCTAAATCAAATATGAAGATGAATCAATCATGATAGATACTCAAATGAAAAAATGGGGGTATGACAACCACACCCAATAATTTGTTCGACAATCTGTATGGACTGACTCCAATATGATTCTGAGAGCACTAACTTAAAAGTGAGCTCAATCAAGAAAGATATCAAAGAGTTATATCTTTATTTCTCAATGCAATCAGCAAATCGAACAGATAGAAATCTGTAAGCCTGATTGATATGAGAAATAACTTGGACGGTACCAAAGACCAATGCCCAAGTGTCAATCAAGTTATATCTAACAAACATGTCGGATTTAACAACTGTGATTGAACTACGCACAACATGTAATATTTAAATTATATAAACAAATATAATGCAGAAAAGAATTAACACAGACACCAGAAATTTTGTTAACGAGGAAACCGCAAATGCATAAAAACCCCGGGACCTAGTCCAGCTTTTAACACCACACTGTATTAAGCCGCTACATACACTATCCTACTACAAGTTAACTTCGGACTAGAATGTAGTTGATCCTTAACCAAGTCTCACACTGATTAAGGTACAATCGCGTTCCTTACATCTCTGAATCCCAGCAGGACTCTACGCACTTGATTTCCTTATATGATCTCACCCACGCCTAACAGTTGCTACGACCCAAAGTCGAAGACTTATAAACAAATCTGTCTCCTACAGAAATGTCTATCCTTTATTCTTTTTGTTATGTCTTTTGATAAATCAAGGTGAACAGGAACCAATTGATAATCCGGTCTTACACTTCCGAAGAGCATCCTAGAAATATCAATCACCTCACAATAACTTAACTATATGATGGTAAAAGAAGTTATTGCGGAATCACAAAGTATGAGACGAAGAACTTTGTGATTACATTTTATATCTTACCTATCACAGATAAATCTCGAGTAAATCTTAGAGAAGATAAAACTGAATACGATATTAAAAGAAAGATCAGAATACGCATCTACATAGAAAATTGTTGGACCTGTCTTCACGAATCCCAAATGAAGTCTTCAAGTCGTTAACCTAGTAAGGGTTTAGGAAAACCCTAGGTTAAAGGAGAATCGACAGTAGTTTGCAACTAGGACACCAGAAAGTGTCAGGATTAGGTTTTCTAGATGCTAGAGTTCTCCCTCATATAGTCTTTCAAATCAGGGTTGCTTACAACCAAAGCTAGGTTTAGCTTAGTAACAAAACATTTAATATTCACCGTTAGATGAAATCCTGATTTAAGATTCAAGTTAAGTCTGCTTAGTAACTAAGCAATATCTCTCCGCCGTTAGATGGTCTTAGCTTGTTACACACAAATGACATATACCTATATTTAGATATGGGTAACCGTACCTAAACATGTATATTGAGTTGGCTCAATAATAGTTAACCGAAGTTAGCAATATGAACACTTTTGTCTTAGCCGTATTCATCCAACACTTCTAGGTCAGATATGAAGATAAATCAATCATGATAGGTACTCAAATGAATATAATTGTGTTTCCTATAGAGTTTTTCAATTGTTCATCATTGAATACAATGTATATGAACCAATTGAAATAAAATTGGTTTGATTTGTAATAGTACAAAGTACTTATACAAGAATCAATCCTTGAACATTAAGCCACGGTTTGTAAAGATTTCATTTATTAATTCATAAATGTTTTAGTTCATGAGTATGCAAATTATGCATGACCGATTTTAGAACTTAAGCACTTTGTTCGCAAATTTGGTACGCGAACAATAGCTCTGGACCTTGGCCTAGTCAAGCCGCTAGCAAACTTGGTACGCGAACAACTGTTCCGGACCCAACTCAGGTAAATCCGTTCGCATATTAGGTACGCAAAAAATTGTTCCGGACCCAACTCAGGTAAATCCGTCCGCATACTAGGTATGCAAGCAAGAGTTCTGGACCTAAATCATAACAATACAGTTCGCATACTAGGTATGCATACCATGTTGTATCCAGACATAGTTAATTGTTCTAAACTCTCACTTCAATCATTGAAACATCCTTAGAAGACGACAATGGTAATTTCACACATACCATTAGCTTCAAGTAATTTTCAAGTGATCGAATGATTAATATGAAACTTCCCAAGCTAACATCAAATGACTGTCTCACACAAATCGTATAAGATGTTCAAGGTGATTTTCACATGATCATCTTTTGGCTTAATACTTAGTTTCCAGCAAATAAATTGTCTCCAACTAAACTCGTCAAGAATATATATGATGAACATAGCTAAAGAAAAAAGCTTCCAACACATATTTCAAGAAATAGATAAGCGAGATGAGCTCAGCTCGAAATATCAATTATGTATAATGTAAAAGTTTATATAGCTATACGACTTAGTCTCATTAGAAGATATAATAGAATAGACTTCTAAGTGATAGATAAGTTTTAGTCTCCGCCTAGCTTTTGTTGATGAAGTTCCTCCAAGCTCCTCATTAGATCTTCTTCTTCAATTGGTGAACGTCGTGAAGTCTAAAACTCAACTACACATTCTATCCTAATCCGAGACATATCTATAAGTAGACTAGAAATCAAATATATAATTTTGATCAACTAAACTTGACAAACAAACTTGAGATAGCAACGCTTGCGAGTTCGACCGAGCAGTGCTCTAACACCAAGGATCGTCCCATATACTAATACTCTCTCCATTCACCACTATCCAACAGCAACCTTCACGCATAATCTCTCTGCACTTCAACATCTCATTCCATGTGGAAGAGCAAACAACCGGTTTTTCAGCTTTCCAGAAGTTACTTTGTTTCAAGTATTTCGCCTTCATAAATTGACCCCAAGGGCAATCACGGTCATTTAAGAACTTCCACACTAGTTTCGCTATCATGGCCATATTTAAGTCCTGCAACGATCTAATACCCAAGTCGTCTTCCTCTTCAGCTAGTTCCATTTGTCTCCAGTCTATGAAATGCATCTTCCTTTCAGTCCTGAAATGCCCCCACCAAAAGTTCTCATTGTTCTTGTTAACGACTGACTGGTCTTCTTCGGGATGATCATTGTAGCCATGTAATATGGAGAAATGAGGCCGAACTCAGTTTTTATCAAGACAGATCTGCCAGCTTGCGATATAGAAAGCTCAATTCAATGTTAAAATGAATCGACTTGTTTCTCTGGGGAAGAATCGTTTGGCGACCGTAAGTGGTCGGCATTCCTTCGTTATCATGTCAGTCAATTTTAAGTGTCCCTTTTGGATCAACAGTGTGGGACGCTGCACACGGTTAATGATGGTTCTGTTCTTTCGAAACTGCCATCGGAATGGAGAACAATGCCTGAACGTTGATCGATCGGCTGTTAAATTTATGAACAAGTAATTTGGATACATTTTATTAGTACGCGGTGCAAGTTAGGATCAATGTAAGCTTTTTTTTATTTTTTTTGCCATTAGTTTTTATTCTGGTTGTCATTCTAAGGTTTGTTTCATTCCTTAATCATGTCCTTCAACATCTTCAGTTTTGGCCCATCAATCACATTTGCTCTTTTCTTATTTTCTTGCACATTGGGCTTTTCAGTTACAGTACGAGTATTAGTCATACTTTTTTTTTTTTTTTTTTTTTTTTTGGGTGGAATGATAAAGATTTTGGTACTGACGATACATCGACCATTCTCTTCTTCTTTCTCTTTGTTGTTTTCTTTCTTTTGAGGTTACAAATAGAATTTCATTTTCATTTCGTCGGTAGTGTTAGTTCTCCCAATTCTCTAAAGAGTTTTGTCAAATTTATGAACAAAGAGGTCCCCAGAACATCAATGGACTTTTGCCCTTTACACAACTACTATTGATTCGTATTACTTGATTAAAGCGAGTACAGGAATTAAAGAACCTACACACAAAAGTGGGCTGAAAATGAACGTTCATATTTCATTCATGCAATTTGTTTCTATCACATTTGAATATTGGATTGAATACGGATCACTGAGAAATGATGGTGGAAAACATGCCATACATATCACACACAAGTAGCTGGAAAATTGCGTGTTTTCAATCATTTATTGATTCTTTACTGCAATATATCAGGAATCGTATCATCTGCAGTTCTTCTTTTTTTTCATTTTTATCGTTTCTCTGAAGCTAAAGTGACATGATCTAAACTGGGAATGTCCTTCAAAGTTCGAAATCAATATTGAGATTTCTCCCAGGATCAAACCGGTGCCAAAACCTAGTTAGGTGGATGAATAAACACTAAATGTTGAGGTAAATAAACAAAAGAAGAATAGTTAAAATGCCCAAGCCTTGGATTTAACATTTAGATGAGTAAGACCAACAAGTACAACGACAACATAATGACTGGTATCTTTTCAATACACGTACATGGTACTGTTATTACAGCTCTGCTACTGCTATCATCATCAATAATGAAGATGGGAGTTGGATCTTCTGCTTCTGCTTCTGATTCTACTTTTCTTTTTCTTTTTTTTGTTTTTGGTGATGAAATTCAATGAGAAATGACATTCTAACTAACAGTGTAACAGTGTATATATACATCAAATAGAAATCTTCTAAAGAATCCAATATAGGACCAACCTATACAATACAATTCAACTTTTCCGTGCAATCTGTCAACTTCCCTGACCTGAGCCAAATATGTATCTCTATTTCCATCTATTTATCATGTACTACTGACTTGACTGCGCCCAATCAATGCAAGCATTGTATTAAACAACCCTACCTTGATATGCTAGCTGCTGCATTCACTGTTGTGATCACTTTGAGCTTCTTCGGAGAAAGTCCAAATCCAAAAGTCTTTTCCAGTAACAAGTACCGGGTCGATTAGAGAAAATCTCATAAAAAATATAACAAAGTTTTTACGCCGGCTTGTCAAGCCTTGCACAACCCACATTACGTAGGCAATGAATTCTCATAGAAAATCTCACTTTGAGCTTCTTCTAAGAAAGTACCTTACTAAAAGTTCTCAATGAATTCAATGTCACCGGCATATATCTAATGCGTGTTGTGGATCTAAGGTGTCTTCTATAGTCGGCTATGTCATCAGCTAGCGCAGGGGTTTGCGGAATTACAATTTGTACAAAATTTTTATAAGGATTACAGATACCAAGCAAAATTTACCATTCACTAGTATGAAGTTTAAACTGTTTAGTAATCACCCTGCGGAATTTGATAACCCTATTACAGTCTTGGCTACCGAGTGGAAGTCCGTTAGAATTCAAGAGGTATGGTTTCGTTCGCTGTTAAAGAGATCCCTTAATATGAATTGCACTCACTTTAAAAAAGTGATGTATATCCTCTTTAATTTAACGCACTTCATCTTAATCCTAATCGAACACCTTTGACTTACAAATATAAGTGACGTAAGCACATATCTTGGCACTCTTTTTTTTCTTTTTAATATATCCTTTGCTTTTTTCAAAAAAAAAGAAAGATGAAATATAAGGTGGTTTCATAAATGATGATCGAACTAATCAAGCAATAATTTGATTGATCTGAAAATAATTCATGATAACAATTTCTGTAGGTGTACCTTGAATGGTGACATTTGACCTTACTAGTATGAAAAATTTGTACACAAACGGGGTCCATATTTTCATTAATAAAATCACTCAACTTGAGACCCATAAACTTATTTATATCAACCATAATTACAAGGGGATGACGGATGCATCTTCATGACACAGGCCGTTCCTGAATTTTATTTTGCCCCCAAGCCAAATTTGTTTTTTTTTGGCCCTATATAGGGATGCCTAGGATATTTTCTTAGGTCAGACTAGAATGTCACTAGTGTGCGAGGTGGCCGATGGCCGCTACGAGTTTTTTAAACGAATTGTTTAGTTAATAGTTAGCTTGTAGTTCTGATTTACAAATAAAATACTAATAAATAAAAAGACAACTAAAATTTAAAATGAAAAAATATCAATAGCCCAAAAGTTATCATGGAAAAAATATATAGTTTAAGGAAGAAAAATGGAAGCTAATTGAATTGGTTAGAAAATATTATTTTACATTGAAATAAAATTCTACTTTAAATAACCTAAAAATTATGTCATAAGTGTAGGTTCGCTAAACGGACATTTAATGGGATGGAAAGCTTCACATTAGTGGTATGCGATGGGGCTAGAAAAACGAGGAGACGAAAGAAAGAGATGGGAGAGAAACTATAAATCTGTTTCCATAAAAGTT
Organism: Papaver atlanticum; assembly: GCA_023531105.1. Classification (NCBI taxonomy): domain Eukaryota; kingdom Viridiplantae; phylum Streptophyta; class Magnoliopsida; order Ranunculales; family Papaveraceae; genus Papaver; species Papaver atlanticum. The sequence goes on from JAJJMB010013226.1 coordinate 272,209, forward strand.
AAAACTATTTACTAAGTCATTTTCAGTCCTTCGAGCTCATATACATAATAATGCAGTACATTTCCTTTTTATTTTTAATCAAAACCCCCATCAGGCTTTTTGTTGCCCCTGGGCTCTTGTTGATTTGGTCCTTTTGGACCAGATCTGAGCAAGAATTCTTTTTTCTTTCAAAGTTTTTGGTAGTAGGTAATGATTAAGATGTTTTTACATTCTGGTGTCTTTTAACATATTTCTTCGCCGATTGATAAAAGAAGAAACAAAATCATATTGCTTGAAGAAATATGGGCCATTGGATACTAGTCAGACTCAGATTTTTTTTGTTGCGATAATGATGATGTAGTATGGGTACTAGTCAGACTCAGATTTTTGTCTGATTGGGGTACCCTGCCAATATTTACTACAACAGGACACTTGCACGGTTGGCTCATTATCAGTTGCGCCATATCATTAAGGACCTAATAAGCCACCACCTCTGCTTGTACCTTCATTGCAGTTACCTTTGAAAAAATTACTTTCCGACGTAATTTAAGTCAAATGAGTCCTTAACCTATATATGCGTATACAAGTTAAAGAAGACCTTTACTATAATAACAAAATAGATAGTGGTTGCCGATGACAGCCGTTCAAGTCTCAACTACCAAAGTAAATTCCGCTGCTCTCAATTTCCTTCGAAACTCAACAGAATGGATCCAATTAAACTGTTTAAAACATTTGACCTAATGTTCAATTTGAACCTAAAATGTATCAAAACTCTTAACAACTAAAACAAAAACAAACTTTTTTTCCAATCCGCTGTTCGTTTGTTCGTGGCCTAACCTAGAATAAGTAATCTTCAACTAATATCCAACAAAAACTAATGGGATGTTATTTACAAGTTTCCATCTGTCTCATCAACTTTTTCTTATCATCTCTTTTACTCTCTTTATTTATTTTTCTCACTTTCTTGTTTCTTCCTTGCCATATCTAGACCCAACAACCAACCAGACACTAACAAAATAAAGAAAAAGTTTTTCCATTACCAGATTTCTGAGAGATTTTGTTTCAAATCATGTCGTTCTCTTTGATTCTAAGTGAACAACCTAAAAGCCAACAATCACGACGTGAGCAAAGCTGGTATACTCCTAAATCTGAATGTTCAACGGACAGAATCTTCCTCGCATCGAAATCGTTATGTCACGTAGAATATAGACTCATGAACATTAAAAATAATTCAGATGTTTGTCAATTGTATCAACAAAGAGGGTCCCCATAACATCAATGGTTTTTCCCTTTACTTATAACTACTATTGATTAAAGCGAGTACACGAATGGACGAAACCACAAACAAAAGTGGGCTGAAAACGAACGTTGGTATTTCATTCGTGCAATTTGTCTCTGCAAGAAGTGGAATTATTTTTCATTGTTATATGCTTTTTTTTTTTTTTTTTTTGCCTTTGGTTTTATTCTTTTCCTTTTAGTTAAAGAAAGGCAGATTAACCACTAACTTAATTTGGGTCATTAGCAGCTATGGAGGAAGGATTGAAAGTTAATATAGGCTAAACCAATACTATGGGTTAATTTCTAGGGGCTATTAATTCTCTTTCAAACTCGCAGGGGAAGCTCAAAAACTTGTTGTCATTCCCGAACGTTAGCTTCTAATATTCATCGAGTATGCTTCTTCAAGGATCAAAAATACATATAGTTGGAAATGTTCCTTGATTGTATTAAAGTCGTGTTATTGCTCTTGATAACCATTTTTAGTTGGTTTAAATTTTCAAAAAAATTTAATTTCGCTGCAATAACAACAACACCAGTTTCCCAATTTCAGGTCGTGATAGCATGATTGATAAAAGGGGATGCCAGTACAGTGGGGTTGATACCAAATCTATATAAAACAAAATAATCATGATCATTGGATTTTTAAATTGATATCACCCACGCCAATAGTGGTATCCTCTTATCAATTAATAAATAAAAAATTACCATGGTTTATTGGTATCCTCTTTACCAATAGTGGTACTCTAATTTTGAAATCAAAGTTCCGGAAGTGTACCAAAGTTTAGAACATCAGTGTGGAGTCCAACTTTGTGCACCCCGGCTTTAGCCAGGGTGCACATTCCTCCCCTCATTATTTGTCGAGTCCTCTTCAACCGTTTGTTGTTAGTTTTGTTGAAAATATTACTTTCATTTGTTTTAGGGAAAATAAAAATACATTGGAAATGACGAACTCCACTAATACCAGACATACTTTCTCTTTGTTCTAGTGTGCTGTGTAATATATATTTCTCTCTGGTTGCTCTCTGCAAATCAACAAAATATGTTGATCTTGAATATGCATTTCTAATTATTTTCCTAATCAATCTTTATTCATTCGAAACACTATGATTATAGAGCTTTGAGATAGCAAACCCATTATAAAACTATGTTTATGTAAAAATAAAGGCTTGAATTTTGCCTTTCACCCGATAATTATGCATTATCTTCTGTATTAAACTATTGATTTAAAGGATCATTATCACCATGATCATCAAGTTCATTAGCAGATGACTAAACTTGGATGAGAATCTCATGTTTTGAACAAAATGGATTCATTCATATGTACGGGAATAGTGATTCCGTTGTTTGTATAGACATGATCACATGGACTGCCATTGTTAATGGCTTATGTTAAAACAGGGAAGGTTGTCCATAAGGAAAGTTAGCACGGAGAGAGGAAAATACAGAAGATGGAAGAATAAACAGAAAATGAAGAGAACATGTCCGAGGGTGATAGATGGGTAGACCGAGGGTGTCTCAAGGATTTATTTCCTGTTATCTTTAAAGTTTGTAGGGATAAGCAAGCCACTGTGGCGGATATGATTCGAGGGGGACGATGGCAAGGCAGCTTTAAATTTCCACTTAACGCGAATGCCCAGCTAGAATGGGACTTACTAATACGCGACTTGGGAGAGGCTCCAGTGCTTAGAGAAGGTGAAGATGAGGTTTATATTCTGGATAGTTTTAGCACCAAAAAATGCTATGATATGTTTTCAGGAAATCCGATGGACTGTGACTTTGAGAAGTATCTTTGGCGAAAGTCTATGTTGAAAGCTAGCTAGTTTATAGGACACGGTTTTGTGGGAGAGTCCAAATTGTGTGGAACTCCCAAACCGTGTGTCTAAGGTCGGTGTTTCTTGTTTTTATCAGTACAGTCGGTCATTAATTCCTAACTTGTAGGAATTCTATTGGACTCGGCTAAGTAAACCGTGTATGGAAGACCTAGCTAGCTAATTAGTATAAATAGCCTATTAGAGAAAGCAAAAAAGCACACCAAAAATTCTTTTTCTCTCTAGGGTTAATATGTTTTCTCCTAAACGATAATATATAAAATCTCTTAGTTTTCCCGAGGATTCAACCTCGTTAATTCTCGTCTCTTTTCTTTTCTAGTTTGTGTTCTTTGCAATATTTAGAATACAATTGTGTAGCTGTGCAAATCGCTTCCGCAGGGTTTTAGCGCAACAATTGGAATCAGTAGCTTGGGTTACGTTCTTGGAATTTTGGGTATTCGTAATATTGCAGCGGGGGTATTTTTTATGAAATTATTTGAGGTAATTCTGATCTCATTAAAGTTTAGTTTTTTTTATCTATATTTGGTTGTTTGTGAACAATGGTTGATCCGGGAAAACAAGTTGATCCGAATAAACCAGTTGATCCGTTAGGCGAACATTCGGAGTCCACAAGTAAAGATAAAGAAACCAAAGAAGAAATACTTCATTCACATAGATCACAACTGAAGGTTGAAAAGTTCACCGGAACCAATAATTTTGGTTTATGGAGAACAGACGTAATGGATGTGCTTGTTCATCTTGACCTAGATGAAGCTCTAGAAGCTCGGCCAGCGGAGCTGTCTGACAAGCAGTGAAACAAGATGAATAAATTATGTCTTGGTTCGATTCGAGGGTGTTTAGCAATGGCAGTAAGAATTAATTATCAGCATGAGACTTCAGCAAAGGAACTCTGGGAAAAGCTAGAGAAGGAATACCTTGTGAAGAACGTGGCGAATAGGATACATCTTAAGCGAAATTTGTATCGTTATAACATGAAGAAGGGTGCAACTCTAACAGAGCACCTAGATTTGTTTAATAAACTTCTTGCTGATTTGGTTAACTATGACGAGACGGTTAACGATGAGGAGCAGGAATTGTGTCTGGTGAATTCTCTTCCTGACATGTACGAGCCCGTGATTAAAGTATTAATGCATGGCAAGGCGAAGCTGACGTACGAAGAAGTCACTACAGCATTGCGAAGTGAAGAGTTCAGGAAGATGGATCGTGAAAATCTTGCATATGAAGCTGACGGAAATGCGTTTGTTGCAAGAGGTCGTTCGACAGACAAGAAGAAGAAATTTGGTGATCGTGGCAAAGGGAAAGGGCGTTCAAAGTTAAGAGCGCATCTGCAGAAGAATGAATGTGCGTGGTGTCATTACCTTGGTCATTGTGTTAAGGATTGTACCAAGCGTAAAGACGGAGAAAGAGATAACAACAAGACTGAGGTAAACATTGTTAAGGCAAGTGAAGATTCAGGTGAAGCTTTAGATTTCTCACTAACTGTGACACCATCAACTTGTATCGTAACTGACGATACATGGGTACTAGATTCTGGTGCTACTTATCATATATGTCCTCATCGGGACTGGTTCTCAAGCTTTGAAAAGTTTGATGGAGAAGTGTGTATGGGGAATAATCACACCTGCAGGGTGATTGGGATTGGTAGTATTCGAATCAACATGCATGATGGTATGGTTCGGGAGCTGAAGGAAGTAAGGCTCGTACCTGCTGTGAAGAAGAATTTGATTTCACTCGGAATTTTGGAAGATAAAGGCTACAAGCTAGTAGTAGAGAATGGCGTTCTAAAGGTAATCTCTGGATCGTTGGTAATCATGAAGGGCACACGACATCATAACTTGTACTACTTAACTGGGAGTACAGTAATTGGAGATGTGTTTATTTCAGAACACATCGAGACTGCAGCTATGGAGACCACGAAGTTATGGCATATGCGGCTTGCACATCCAGGTGATAAGTCGTTACATTCTTTAATTCGACGAGATTTATTGAAAGGTGTTATTGCCTGCAAATTAGAGTTTTGTGAACATTGTGTGAAAGGCAAGAAGACAAGAACAAGCTTTGGCACATCAATCCACAACACTAGTGGTGTTCTTGATTATGTTCACTCAGATGTTTGGGGTCCCTCCAAGAATGCATCATTGGGAAGGAAACATTGGTTTGTGTCGTTTATTGATGACTATTCTAGGAATGTATGTGTGTACTCCATGAGGCATAAAAGTGATGTCCTAGAAGTCTTTGTGAAGTGGAAGAAGGCAACTGAGACTCAAAAGTGATCCATTCTTGCAAGTATGTTAGAATGAGGGAATACAGAGGCACTTCACAGTTAAGAAGACACCGCAACAAAATGGGGTAGCTGAACGCATGAATCGTACTTTACTGGAGAAGGTACGATGTACGTTATCTAATGCTGGATTAGGTAAAGCATTTATGGCTGAGGCAGTTACATATGCGTGCTTCCTCATTAATAGGTTGTCATCAGCTGCGTTAGAGGGTAAAACTCTGATGGATAACTGGTATGGTAAACCAGCTTATGACTATGACTCAATTCATATCTTTGGTTGCACTGCTTGGTATCATGTTAGTGAAAACAAGCTTGATAGACGTGCTATTAAAGGGATTTTTATGGGTGTGAAGAAAGGAGTGAAAGGGTTCAAAATTTGGAATCCAGTACACAAGAAGATAATCATGAGTAGAGATGTTACATTGTTGGTGTGCTTTTTTGCTTTCTCTAATAGGCTATTTATACTAATTAGCTATCTAGGTCTTCTATACATGGTTTACTTAGCCGACTCCAATAGAATTCCTACAAGTTAAGAATTAATGACCGACTGTGTGGATAAACACAAAAGACACCGACCTTAGACACACGGTTTGGGAGTTCCACACAATTTGGACTCTCCCACAAAACCGTGTCCTATAAACTAGATATCTTTCAACAATTCTCCACCTCGGATCATGCATTCATGCATGAAACGATCAATACATGAAATCTCCTACGTATTCCAACGTCAATTGCGCAATAGGCTGCCTACGTATCCTCTGCAAGGGATCAAACCGACCGTAGTTCACTCAATGTCCTTACTAGAAAGCCTCCACCAGGTTCCTAAGAACCTCTACCCCAAAGGGTCTCACCAAACCGGAAGAATGTGGATCAATTTCGAGGAATGACGAAACTTGACCCCAGATACTACTTTTGTTAACATATCAGCTGGATTGTCTTTGGTATCGATCTTCACAAGTAGAATGTCTTCTTCTTCCATAATTTCTCTAACAAAGTGAAATCGAACATCTATATGTTTGGTTCTGGCATGATGAACTTGATTCTTAGCCAAGTAAATTGCACTAAGACTATCACAATGCACAGGCAGCTATTCCTGCACAACACCCAAGTCATCGAGCAAACCTTGTAACCATATAGCCTCCTTAAATTCCTTTGTCACTGCCATATACTCCGCTTCAGTAGTTGAGAAAGCCACAGTAGACTACAAAATCGATCTCTGACTAACCGGTGCTCCAGCCAAGGTAAATACATACCTGGTAGTTGAACGCCTCTTGTCCAAATCACCAGCATAGTCAGAATCCACATAACAAACACATGGCTGATTGTTCCCATCTTCGTTCAAAAACTCCAAGCCAACATCAACAGTACCATAAAGATACCTCAAAATCCATTTCACAGCTTGCCAATGTCCTTTACCAGGATTATGCATATAACGGATTATCATACTTACTGCATGTGAAATGTATGGCCTCGTACATACCATCGCATACATCAAGCTACCAACAGCACTAGCATATGGGACTTGGGCCATATACTCACGCTCTTCTTCAGTACTAGGATACATATTAGGACTCAACTTAAAATGAGGACCAAGGGGAGTACTTATAGTTTTAGTTCCTTCGCAAACACCAAATTTCTGTAACACTTTCTTCAAGTATGCCTTTTGAGACTAACAAACTTTACCCTTCTCTCTGTCACGTTGAATCTCCATGCTAAGAATCTTCTTAGCTTCTCCCGGATCTTTCATCTCAAACTCAGTTGAAAATTTGTGCTTCAAATTCTCAATCTCTTTCTTGTTATTCGATGCTATCAGCATATCATCAACATACAAGAGCAAATATATGAAAGACCCATCACGTAGCTTCTTGAAGTATAAACAATGGTCATGTGACTTCTTATGTATGTTTGGCCTATCATAAACTGGTCAAATCGCTTGTACCACTGTCTTGGACTCTGCTTCAGCCCACACAACGATTTTTTCAACTTGCATACACAATCTTCTTTTCCAGCAACTTTGAACCCACTCAGCTGAGTCATATAGATCTCCTCTTCTAGATCACCATGTAAGAATTCCGTCTTGACTTTTAGCTGAACTAGGTCTAAATCATATTGTGCTACCAAGGCCAACAAAATTCGGATTGATGAGTGTTTCACAACTTGAGAGAACACCTCATTGTAGTCAATCCCTTCTCTTTGGGCATAACCTTTCGCAGCTAACCTTTCCTTGTAGCGTACTTGATTCGCCTGAGATCCTTCTTTCTTAGCATATACCCATTTGCACCCAATGGCCTTCTTACCGTTCGGAAGCTTCGTAAGAATCCACATGTCATTCTTGTAAAGAGATTCCATCTCGTCCTGCATAGCAACTTCCCATTTTTGACGCTCTACATTGCGTATAGCTTCAAAATAGGTATTAGAAATGCCTTCTTCAATAACTGGTAATGCATAAGCTATAAAATCATCCATCCAACCAGGTTTCCTAGTTAATCTTCTTGGTTTGCTGGTTGCTATGGTCTTAGTGACCGTAGCTTCTGTATCTTCCACTGCTTCATGTTCCTCTTCATTAACATCGTCACTGTCATTTGGAACTTCAATAGTTACCTCCCTTGTAGATGCCATTCCTGGTCGGTGTCTTTTGTGCTTATCAACACAGTCGGTCATTATTTCCTAAATTGTAGGAATTCTATTGGAGTCGCTAAGTAAACCGTGTATAGAATACCTAGCTAGCTAATTAGTATAAATAGCCTATTAGAGAAAGCAAAAAAGCACACCAAAAATTCTTTTTCTCTCTAGGGTTTATATGTTTTCTCCTAAACGATAATATATAAAATCTCTTAGTTTTCCCGAGGATTCAACCTCGTTAATTCTCGTCTCTTTTCTTTTCTAGTTTGTGTTCTTTGCAATATTTACAATACAATTGTGTAGCTGGGCAAATCGCTTCCGCAGGGTTTTAGCGCAACAGTTTATACCGCACAAGGTCTCCTTTATGCTTTCGGCTGTTTTAAATCACTCTCTCCCTACAAGAGACATGCTGAGACATAGACGTATCAACCTTCAAAGCGAGGTATGTGTATTGTGCAATTCAGAGTTGGAAACTGCCGATCATATGTTGCTAAACTGCAACTATTCCTTTGAGGTTTGGGATTTTTTTATAAAGGCATTTTGAATCTCGTGGCCTATGCCAAGTACTGTGCATCAGCTTTTTGATGCTTGGAATTGGAATGTGTTAAGAGGGAGATGCAGGGAGAGATGGGAGATAATTCACTATGTTATTCTTTGGAGTATATGGACAGAAAGAAACAATAGAATTTTTGGAGGAGGGAGACATAGATCTGCGAGATTATCCTTTTGGTTAAGCAAACTATCGTCTTATAGTGCTGCGACTCTGACATTTTTAAGTTCATAGACAGCGTTTCTATTCTCCATAAGTGGAAAACTACTATTCACATGTGATGGTGTGGGGGTCTTTGTTTCTGTGAGGGAGATTTTCATAATTGTTCAGTAGCTGGACCCTCTTCTGGCAATTATTGTCATTTCAGATGGTAGAGTCTACTGCAGCTATTCCCGTGGTGGAGCAAAAATGGGGAGGATTTATGGAATGTCTGTCCGGAGTCTCTGGATCAACATTTGTGAATCAGCCTCCTCCTGATGCTAATGGGTATTTGGATAACAGGGGATCAGTGACGGAGCCAAAGGGGGCTAACCTTGGTTGTAGCCGCCCCCCTACGTATAATAGAGAGAACAGAAGAAGCCGAGAGAAACAGGTTTAGGAGGTGGCGAATATGAGTGATTATCATTCAGCTTATGATTTTAGGAACTACAACTTATTTATTTGAATAATGTTAGCCTAAAACTACAGCTTAGTTAGTTTAGGAATGTTAGTCTGTTCAGTTGGGCATTAATACTAGTACCACACTGAAAATTGTTGTTTGCTACCTATTAATAAGAAGAATATGATTTATGAGTAGTTTCTGTTTGTTATTTTGATATGGTATTCCTAGTATATATAAGTGTGACTATTGACTAGTATGCTTATACGTAGCCGCTTCGCCGCGCCGCACGCCATACGCCTTGCACAACATACCATCTTTGTATATGTTTTTCGTTGATTCGCAGGGTTAGGGGTGATCCTCGGTTATTTTTACAACCAACTTACAACCAACAACTGAAATTAGTGGTACTTTAGTCGGGCATCACCGAAAAATAGACACCATGAACTAGCGAGCACAGGTACGAATATCAAATTTATGTGTCATGTACTTTGTTTGCCGAATTATTATTTTTTAGCCCCCCCCATTCAGAAATCCTGGCTCCGTCACTGCAGGGATATGTGGATATTAGTTTGTCTCATGTACTGCCGATGACGATGAATATCACAAATGCAAAAGATGTAATCTGCAATTGATGTAATGCTGCAGACATGGGATTTGTATTTCCCTTTAAGTATCCTGTCAAGACTTGAGTCATGAAACTTTCTTTTTTAATATAGCGTTTTCCTTCGGAAAAAAAAATTCTCTTTCAGAAAATACATATGAAAAATAATGAACATCGGGTGACTTGACTTAATATCAGAGATTTGGGGTGGGAGTGGGGGATGGAACTCCCCGAGCCACCCATATTCCGTCACCGCTAGATAGACTTTTGTAGAAGAAACAATTTTAGTTGTTTATTTTTGACAAGTAGATACAGATAGATTGTTTGTTACCGATTCATTTTTCAATTCAAAGTAGAAACACGGTTTCCGTAAACTTCTTTAGAGATATTTTAGGATGACCTAACTTGGTTATAGAAGAGAGTATTCCAGACATGTTGTTAAGATTGTTGAGAGTCTTCAAGATCTGCAATGATGTTATCTTTGACACCCCCTCAAGTTGAGCCTGAGTTGACGAATGTTCAACTTGTCCCTGATAAACCGAAAACGTGGGGGTGCTAATTCCTTTGTAAACACATCGTCAAGCTGATACTTGGAGCTGATAAACTGAACATGTAGCTGTTTGCTGGCAGCTCTCTCCCTACAAAAAATGATAATCTATTTCGATATGTTTTGTACGTGCATGGAAGAATGGAGAAGTGCATCCTCATGAGTTGTTATGTACTCAAGAGTGCGTCGGCCCATAGCAGGACATGCTTATTGTGGTAAATAAATGAACATCAAGAACTAGACTTGATAAACATAAAACCCATGCAAAATATTTTGACATCTAGATAGCACGGTAACAAGTACAACGACAAGATAATGACTGGTATCTTTACACTACACGTACATGGTACTGTTATTACAGCTCTGCAACTGCTATCATCATCAATAATGAAGATGGGAGTTGGATCTTCTGATTCTACTTTTTTTTTTCTTTTTTTTTTTGGTGATGAAATTCAATGAGAAATGACATTCTAACTAACAGTGTAACCATTATCCATAAGAGAAAATCTAGTAATGAAATCCAATACTTTCCCGTGCAATCTGTCAACTTTTTCCCTGACCTCATCTGATCTTAAATCTATATTTCCAGCTATTTATACTGTACTGCTGGCTTGACTAGCCAATCAATGCATGCATTGTATAGAACCCCAACCCTACCTTCATATATGCTAGCTGCTGCATTTACCAATCTTATTTTGAGCTTCTTCTAAGAAAGTACCTTACTAAAAAAAAGTACTGAATGAATTCAATGTCACCGGCACATCCTTATTGTGAATCTAAGATGTTTTCCATTGTTATCTTAGGGGTTCACGCTTTACTAACATAGCTCGGAGGTTACCAAATTCTACTGAGATTAACAATATAGAGAAAAAAATATCTTATTGCTATTGGAGCTTGGCAGCCCTCTATGGAATCGGATAGCCTCATGTAACACTCTTCACTACCGAGTCGAAGTCCTTTGGAATTTGAGAGGTATGGCGTTGGTTCCCCATTAAATTAAGTTGTCCCTTAACAAAAATTGGACTCCATTTAACAAAATGATGTATGTTTTCCTTAATTCCTTTTACACCATTGTTCTTTGATCAAACAATTTGACTTATGTTGTAAGTGACCGAACTATATTGGTAATTGGTTATCCTAGTTGAATATAAGATGGTTTAATAGGTGATGATGGAGCCAATCAAGCAATAATATAATTGATCTGATCTGATAATTATGATTAAGAGGTCATCAACTTGTGTAGGTATACCTTTTATGGTGACACTCGACCTTACTAATCTTTTCTGCATCATTCCAATTTTACAGGTCAAATCAAACAACCATAGTACGAAAACATTTCATTTCTCCCTCGAAATGTTATCCTTCAGGGATTTGATTATTGGTTTATACAGGGAGATGGCAGATGTATCATCATAAAAGATTTCAATAGTTTTCTTCCCATCTCTTTGTTGTTGTTTTTTAACTCAACCCACTCGTTCTAGCCTGAGTCATATCTAACTCTAAAACAAAATTCTAAAATTAAAGTTTACAAAATTTATTTATTTTTTAATCCTGGATAATGAGTCTGGTACAAACATTCAAACACCTCGGAAACGGATATGTGACTCAAGTCAGATCTCATGTCACAAATCCAAAAAAAAATAAGAAAAATAAACGATTTGGTATCTAATCCGAATCGAGTTAGATGTCAAATCAACTTCTCCAAATGATATCCAAACAAACCGTTAAAGAACCCGCCGAACAAGGGATTCGGGGAGCGAGAAACCAGCGGCTTTTTAAATAGTGGCTCACTCGTAATCCCAAACGTCGTTATTTAATAAAATCGCAACTGTTATAAGGGGTGCCGATTTGCATGGGGGTCACCAAATTCATATAAAAATAATAATCTTACCAATTGGAACTACTGATTGGCAACCCCTTCGACATCCGAGATTTGTTTTTCTTTTCATCATCGTTTGACATCCTTCAAAGCACCAACCCTAGTTGGCATTCTAAAATTCAGGTTCTTTCCAAGAAACTTGGTTAGTCTTATCAAGAGAATGAGAGCTAAAACAAACTCGATGATTGATGATGATCCAATCAAATCTTTTGAAGATTAAAGATTACAGTGGATACATGATACGAATGATGTAACCTAACCAAAGCTATTTGACTCTTTTTATTCAAACAAATTTTTAAAGTTTGTGACAGCTTATGTTCATGGAATGTAATGTATTATAACATGATAGTTTCTAAGTTGTTACGTGTACAATATTTTATCCATGTACGGCCAAAATCATATTGACCCAACATACATTTTTTGGTATACTTTGATCATCAATCATCAATAGATTCAGAGACAAAAAATATACATTCTTATGATTTTTGTTTTTAATCCAGCCCATACTTGTAGGTACAAGAAGTTGGTTACTCTACTTATCTAGAACCTCAGACCATAAAAATTAAGTAATCTTTGATTAACAATAATGAGGAAAAACTAAGCTCTAATCAACCTTGATTAATTGGCAGAAACTTACTTAACAAACAAAGAATGGGTTATCCAATAATGCTTGCTCAATTAAGGCTACCTAACGTCCTACTTAAACAAGATTTTGGGTTTGTAACTTTATAATGATGTTTGGAGGACGTATGTATCTCCCCTGTCTGTGATCCAAACATTGTCAAAACCGATTTTTCCGAAGTTCGAATATCTTGTATACCCTTGCGAGCCACTTCCACAATGTATTTTTTTAGGACGGACACTCTATCTAAGTCAATGACATTCAAAATGTGTTCATTTTCCTTTTTCATTGTAAGATCTAATGTTTCAAGAAGTTATTTTTGGGTTTGGTGTAGGAAATAAGAAAGTAAATTTTACGAGTACAAAAAGGAACACATGAACAACGTTTTCTTTACCTTCCTCAATTGGTATATCTACGTAGAAGGTAATGTTAAAGCCTTGGCAAATTAAGACCCTACCAAAAAGTTAACAACGACACTTGAGAATTTCTGCACCAGAGACCCCGATACGGACAACTTACGAGTCTCATTACTCCGAGATTGGATAACGACGAAACATGATCCACGGATAGACACGTATTGGCGGTGTAAGGACAAGTTATGAGTCTCATTACTCCAAGAACGGACAACGACGACTCATTATCCGCAACCAACATGTAGCGGGGATGTCATAACCCCAGGACCCTTCCCCGGCCTAACTCTAACACGACTAATAGGCTTTGAGTTTTATTCATCCATTCGATGTGCTACTCCAAAAATTAATTTGGAACACTACTAGATGGAAAGTATGCATGCCAGATCTAAATAATCACTATTTGCTCAACCTAAAATGTTAATGGTTGCCATCATAAGGTCCCAAGATTTTAGTTCATTTTATTTTATTACTACTCATAACGAAAAGGTAGAGATTGAGACTAATCCTTGATGTTTCATTGTTAGGGTTTGTGGTCCGACTTATAGTTATGAACTTATGCTTCTTCAACAAAAAGGAAAAGATTGAAAGGGAAGATAGATCCAGTGTCGAATTTTATTATCTCCATACAATGAATGGGTGAAATGAAAACCCCCATACTAGCAAACTCTAAACTTTTATATTATTAATCTTCTATGTCTATAGAGAGAAATCAACGTAGAATTTTACTTGCAATGTGGGATAACATTAGCCATAACTATATGTCAGTAGAGCTCAGTTTCAAACCCAATGGCTAGACCAAAAGCTGAACAACAAAAATCCTACCATTTAGTATCGTTTTGAGAAAAATTGCTGTTCTGTGGCAAAAGTGTTATAACGTAAAGTTTTTTTTTTTTTTTTTTTTTTTCCAAAACCTACCATGAAGTTATATGTTTTGTTTGCCGGAATGATTGGCTATCGTGAATCGTGAAGCTTCAGTAAAAAAAAATCATTTTTATTCATAAAAAGAGCCTAAATAATAAAATGAACAAATAATTTAAATCCTTTTTACTTATCTTAATGTCGGGTAAGAGGAGCGCAGCACCAAATATTTATATATATATATATATATATATTCCACATCTTCATAATAATTTAAACACCCTTTATTTTCTTTACTCAACAAAAGTTCCGACGTGAATACGTGATTGCAAAATTACAAAATTTAGTTACTAATTTAATCTTTTAGCGGCTACCAACTATTAAAAATAAGAGAAATTTGGTCAATTGTCCAAATATTTTTAAAATGGGTGAAATGTACACCAAAAAAATAACAAGAATGAATCTGGATTCATCCTGGCTTAAACTTAAAAAATAATGAGGGTGAAACTGAATGCATCCTGATGTAAATTAAAAATAAGAAAAAGTATTTGAAAATGGGTAGGATGAAACTGTTTACATCCTGACTATTTTTACATTCTCGTCCATTTAAACAGTATCAAATTTTACATGTCTTTTTCACCCAGGAATTACCGTTATTGGATTAATTGATCAATTTTATGTAAAAACGAAGGGGTCCTAAATTTTCCTAAAATCGTACTAAAGGAACGAAGGAAACAGGATATTTCGAAAATTAATAGTTCTAAAGAGACAGGATACTTTGGAAATGACTACCAGATCTTGAATTAAATTTATCAAAAAATAAAAAGGACAAGAATTTATTTGAATAGTCGGTGGATCTAATGAGAGGGGCATTTGTGTTGGAATCGAAAGAGGGAAATACATAATGTTGGTATTTTTTGGATCCTCATTTTAATGTCCGATCCTTTGTTTTGTTCAAGTTGCACACTTGCACCATTTATATTTATTTTTATTTTTATTTTATTATTTTTATGTGTTATTATTTTAATTTTAGTTTAATTTTAGATTCGATGGTGTAAATTTGATGATGGTGGGTCTAGATTCGATGATTATTTGTTGTATATCTTCTCTTGTCTTCTTTCTTTTTTTCATTTTTCTTTGATTAATGCAATATATCTTTATCGATCGATTGGTATGTATGCATTGGTTTTTTACACTGTACACCACTACGTATCAACTATTCATCTAGAATTTAGATTGTGTCCACGGACTTTTGCTCTCGTGCTGCTTCGACATTTTTTATCTAATAGTATCACGATAATCATTTCAAATATATATATGGTTAATTGTAATAGTATTTACAAAATCATCTGCAGAATAAAAACTTGTCCAAATTAACTAAATTGGTTGAATAACGTTCTCTAAATAGTTAGTTTATGATGCTGGTATGTAAAAATACTCGAACAGCACGTGAGCAAAAAATATTCTGATATCCAATTAGTGGTAAGATCCTTGTATGTACTCCGTGAAGTCCGGCATTTAAATATTCTTGAGTCTCCGTCTTAGATTCAAGTTGGTAGGGCTTCACATGGTTCGGTTCAGTATGGTTATTGACAAAAATAAAACCAAAACCGAAGCACTCGGTTTACTAGTTTTAAAAACCAATTAAACCATTTAGCTTACTCGGTTTGGTTCGGTTTTAAACAGACTCGTTTCGGTTCTAAACAAACTCGGTTCGGTTCTGAATCTACCGGTTTTGGTTAACCGACAGATTTGAGCATATCTGTACTGTATTCTCCTCAAAAATAAGAGGCAATTTATACAATAAAATCAGAGACAAAGCGCAAAACAGAACAAGAACAATAAAATCAGACCAGACTCAGATATGGAATTTTTGCTCACATTCGTTCAACATTGGGACCATAATTTGCAAATTGAACCATAACATTAATATCGCTTCCATCAACATTCCTTCTTACAATACACACGAAAACAACAACAAATCCTAAGAAAAACTAGTCAAAGCAATCAAACCTTAAAGCTCCAAGCGGAAACATGAAACTAACTATCAAAGCTTTCTAACAGCTTTTGAAGATTCATCTAGACATTTGTACCGAATGAAATCCTCGTGAATCTCCCGTCCTAATTTACAAAACCTGTACACAATTAAACAATAAAACACGAAGTTGTCTCAAATAATAACCTTAGTTACTAAACTGAATCAAAACCCAATGTTAATAAACAAAAAAAAAAAACAAAGAAATAATCACTAAAAAAATCAAAGTTTCACTTATGAAAGTACTGAATTAGAATCTTGCATGGCTGTTTGGTGCTTAATTAGTTGATTCAAAGAAGAAGAAAAAACAGAAAAATAAGACAAGGTTTGGGATGAATATTGTGATGGAGTGGTGGAGTTTCTGTGTATAGAAGAAAGAGGAGGAGCAGCCGAGGAGGAAGAAGAAGAGTGAGAGTGGTTATGTTCTGTCGGAATGAAGGTTGTGATTATTAAACCTAAAATTGATGGCCGTGATTAATTTTATATACATCGGTGTTAATATTATATTTGATTTTCTCTGTTATTTCGGTTCGGTTTTGGGTAACAACCGAAACTGAAACCAAAACCGTCGGTTTTTAGAAATTGACAACCGTGATTGTACCATGGGGATACGGTTTTGGTTCAGTTTAAAATCAACGGTTTTGGTTCACGGTTTCGGTATGGTTTTGTGCAGCCCTACAAGTTGGTTTAGATGGTACACTCTCACAAGATACTGTACAACTTTAAAATATATCAGTTTTTTTTTATTATTCTTTTTTTTTTTATTGGATAAAGACTATTATTACAAGAAACTAGTTGGAAGCTTAACAAACTAAGTTCCAACAACGTACTACTACATTAGTTGAACAGGTTGCCGTGCTAGCTTATCAACGAGCCTCATCAGGATCCAACCAATAGAGCCGAAGAGGATAGGGGGTGATTATGTCGCAAATGGGGCAAGGTAACTCTACCTTTCATGTCAAATTCTGCAATATTACGCCATTGGGGACTCGAACATGGGACTTCCTGGAGTGCATTAAATCTTTGCGGAACAGGGATTACCAGCTGAGCTAGCTACAGAAAATTAGATGATTAATAAAATCGAAATCCGACTTCTAAAAGAGAAAAGTTAAGGTCTTCTAGATTTATTTTTTTATTTTATTTTTTTTTGTGAAGTAATTTTGTTTTGACTTTAATGACTTATGCTTCTGATATTTAAATTGACGGCAGCTTACGGCAGATAGTCGAGGGTGTGTTTATGTAATCTCAAAAACCGTAAATTACATTATACAATTGTTGTGTCATTACTAAATGTATGATGATGAAACAAAAGGATGTGTCTATCTACCAACTCTCCTATGTAATCCTTCACACCAAATAAGGTACTCTAATAAGGAATGGTCATTGACGGCCGGGTACGCCGTTCTTAATTCCATGTGACGGTTTAGCTCCCAATTGGAATGGGGACCACCACACGGGTGTCAGAGATCTAATACTAGATTTTATGTTTTTTTTTACCATTTTGTAATGATGTTTTGCGGCTAGAAAAAAAGCAGCTTGTCCTTTTGAATCTCGTTTTAACCATTGTTTCACATTGACCAAATCGTGTGGTTTACTAGCCGCCACCCCCACCGTGTAACCGACGGAATTAAATTGAGAGGCAAAGTCATGAAGTATGGACCATTGAGTACTTTATGATGAGATCTGACTTAAACTTTATTGTGATGTGATCATGATGGGGTAATAGACATATGTACGGTTATAATCTGCATATAAGCCATCACTTATTTACTCCCTTTACCTAGTGGAAAAATTCGTTAATACGGTTATTTTCATGGTGTCTTATAGTACGGGGCCTATTGGCACCAATTTTTTTTATCTCTTTTATAAAATCTAAATAAAGATAAGTTTTTTTCTTTTTTTTTTAATTGATAAAGAAGAATATATTTGATAAAAATATGGTACATAAAATTTACAACTCAAAATGAAATATACATGAGAGAGAGAAAAATGTACAAAAAAATCAAAACGAAATTAGAAGAGCTAAGCTAAGCATAAAACAAAAAAAATACGGAGTCTTGAAATAAAAATCTTTCCAATTAACCATCACTTGTTGATAAGAGATATCCGAGAACCTCTTAAAAAAATAAAGATAAGTTTGAAGTAAATTTATTATGGATATGTTTGTCTTAGCGTAATCTCTTAAAAAATGAGTACAACCTGAGTCACTCTAACTTTTTCAAAATCAGTTGCTGAAAATTAACAGTAAAAAGGAAAAACCGATAAATGATAAAAATTGTGATTAGATATAGATGATGTTGCTGTTTAAGATATTTGAAATAGTTGCCCGCATGTTTTTTTTGCCTCACTTTAAAAAAAAGGTTTATTGCAATCCTAAAGTGTTTAAAACATTGAACTAAAGTTCAATTTGAATTCAAAGTCGAACTACAATAACAAAAACAAACTTTTTAGATATTATTTCTTCCACCAATTAGTTTAATTAGAATAATCCTTAAACTAATTTCAAACATTATCCAGCAACAAGCACCTAATCCTTTTTCCTATCTCTTTTTTCTTTAGTCTCACTTTCTTGTTTGTTTCCTTTCCATTTCTAGACCCAACAACCAACCAAACACTAACAAATTACAAAAAAACTTTTCCTTTAACAAAGGGATTACCAAATTTTTCAAGAGATATTTGTTTAAATCATGTCGTTCACACATGTTTACCTTGTAACATAACGACCAATTACACTGCTGCCATTCTACGTGCACGGTCTAAAGTCAAAATCAAAGAAAATGTTTCTTTAAAGCGGTGGTAAAATTGTTTTTTTTGAAGAAAGATAGTAAAATTGCGCCCCGGCTACGATGTGGTCGGCCACATGCATTTGATTCAAATTCATACCCCCTTTGTCCCAAATTAGATGAGCTATTTGATTTAAATTTTGTCCTATAAATAAATGAGTTATCTTAGTAATCAAGGGGATATTTCCAAAACTACAATTTTAATTGATTATTGTTACTATAAAAAATATGTATAATTTGATAGTCATGTTTATATTCGTTACTTAGGTGTTTTAAAATGTTTTTCAACAATATAAAGTTAACGAAAAACCATGGTATAGATTAATAGATAAATTATTTCTAAGTTTTACTAGTTACTATTCATGAGGGTATAATTGTAAACTATACTTAAACATACTCCCATTTCCTCCTTGTTTTAATAATTGTGCAAACTACAATTAGCTCATCTTATTTGGGACAGAGGGAGTATTAAAGAGAAAAAAAAGTAAAACTCCAATATACAATCAAGAATTACACAGGATCATCTCCCAGTTCACAACTCAATAGAACAACACTCTCTTTGGTCAAAACTTCAATCATCTCGTTATCTTTAGTTCTAGATCCAAAAACCCTGTTATACGTCCCGGATGATAGCACGATGGATTATATCCTTAGTTAGCAATTCGGAGAATGATTCGCGAATTATTCCGTATTGGTCGGCTACGCACTATTCAGCCGTCCAACTGAAAGTCCGACCTAGGTACGTGTATCTTATGAAGTTTCCGGTTTATTCGCGGATTTCACGTACCGAATCAAAATTCGCTATAATAAGATGGCTAGAAAATATCTCGTATAAATTAAACCTTAAAAACACTGAGTAGATTTGTTATATTCTGCCGCAACTCTCTCGCTTTTTCTCTCAATCTTCTTTTCTATAGAAACAATCAAACAAATTCTTCTCTATAGAAACAAAGGGAGCAGCAGTGAGATGAACGGACTAAGGAAAAAGAACTAATTGAAGTATCAATAGAGAGATTTTATGATGAGAGGAGTAAATACCAAGGCTGCTAATAGGGGTACCAAATTGCTTGGGGGTGTACCTTTTTTTATTCGAAAAAGAGGGGTACCTCAGTCACATTACGATAATAACCGGAAAACTACCGGAACTGTTACAAAGGTTTCTGTTATGATTAACAGAGTTACATAGTGGCCTAGAAATGACCAAATTTTAACCGGAATCTGACCGGAATAGCTAAGTATCACTACCACCACCGGATTGAATAGGAAAGATGAAGAATCCATTTCAATCAATGATGCCACTATAAAAAACAGTGGTTTTTTGCTGTAGGGAACTACCCTGAATCTTACCGGAAATACACCGGAGATTTTCGAAGTTTCTCCTACCACTACAACCGGATTGCACCTAACCA
This sequence comes from Papaver atlanticum, assembly GCA_023531105.1. NCBI lineage: Eukaryota > Viridiplantae > Streptophyta > Magnoliopsida > Ranunculales > Papaveraceae > Papaver > Papaver atlanticum. Next base: position 292,496 of record JAJJMB010013226.1, read on the forward strand.
TTGGATGGTTATCTTCAATAACCGGCGCCACTGCAAACAACGGGGGTAGATTGGTTTGATTTTTACCACCATCATCAAGATCAACCCCTTTTGAGAAGAGGATAGATCGGCTGTCTTGTTGCTGTATCATCTGTGTCTTTGTTGGTGTTGCTGTGATGGTGTCTTGGTGAGGAAAAGTGAAGTAGATCGAAGAGGAAACCCCAGTATACTCACTAATACTATCAACGATTGAGAAATCCATAGATTCTATACTGCTACTACTACTGAAACTTAACACACAACAGCTCCTAAAATAAAAATAAAAACTGAAAAACGAACTAAAAAATAATCTTGAAATAGATCGAATACAGTAAGGAGATTCAGAACTTGGTGGTGGATGGGATTAACCTGCTCAGATCTGCTCCAATGGAGCCGATATGAGCAGAGGGCTAGGGTTTAAGTTTTCTCTAAAAAAGAAAGAGAGAGAGAAGATAGTGAAGTGATCGCATATATGACAAAATATATGCGGCTAGGGTTTAAGCTTGGGGGTGTACCAAAATGCATATATGACAAAATACATATTGATAAGGGATTGGTACACCCCAAGTAATTTGGTACCCTATTAGCAATCTTGGTAAATACTTCCAATTGAAATTAAGCTTTTAACATTCTTGTGCAGATTATCTCAGTACCTTCCAACAAGTACTACTTTGTTTTACAGAATCTCGATCTCCACTGTCAAATTACACTCTAGACGAAGAGACTGAGACAAGTTTTAGTTGGTTGAATTTTCTAGAGAAATTGTAAAGTAAAATATTCTGCACGGAATATTTTGCAAAATGCATGAAACAAAACACAAGACTGCGCAGTTGCGACAATAAGGTCAGAGCACAAAAAAAAATCAGTCAATAATTCTAGTTAAACAATAAAAATGAACAAATGAAGGCGCCGTTTAATACCATCCAATCTAAAATGCGCGTAAACTCCACGTACTAAAAGTACGCCCATCTTCAAATTCCCCACACTATATAATAAACCACATCAAACTCATTTCTATCATCATCATCTTCATCACCACATTCTTTCTCTTCCCCTTTAAAAGTTCAAAACTATCAACAAAAACCTCGAATTTCAGTTTCTTAATCCATTTTAATTTTCAGAAATTTTGCTTTACAACAATGGCAGAAGTGTATTCACCAATGATGAGCGACTCCTCAAGCAACTTCGACGTCGACAAACTCACAAACGATATCTTTTCAATCCTTGAAAACAAATTCCTCTTTGATTCTAAACAAACCAACTCAAAATTACAAGTAGAAGATTTAGTCGAGACACTAAAAGCGAACAAACACGATGTGGGAAAAGTTCGTGTACTCTCAATTGACGGTGTCGGTTCAACAGACGGAATCCTCGCTGCAAAATCACTATGCCACTTAGAATCCAGGCTCATGAACATAACGAAGAATTCAGATGCCCGTGTTGCTGATTACTTTGATGTTGCTTCGGGTTCAGGAATCGGTGGAATTCTCATCGCTTTGTTGTTCACCCGTGGCAAAGATGGAAGACCGTTGCTAAAAGCTAATGAAGCGTTGCAGTTTCTCGTGAAGAACCGTAAACGGTTGAACAATTTGGGTAACTCCACCGGTGGGATGTTCGGGAAGATGTTTCGGTCATCGGCGAAAATGGAGAAAACTTTCCGACAGATTTTCGGTGAATGTACTTTGAAAGATACATTGAAACCAGTTTTGATTCCTTGTTTTGATCTGAAAACAAGAGCAACGTTTTTGTTTTCAAGAGCCGACGGTTTAGAAAACGACGGTTATGACTTCAAGATGAGGGAAATTTGCGTGGCGACGTCTTCAGATCTAACAGTTAATGGTGGTTTTGAGATGAAATCAGTTGATAAGAAAACAAAGATATCAGCGGTCGATGGTGGTTTAGCGATGAATAATCCAACGGCTGCAGCAATTACACATGTGCTGAACAATAAACAAGAGTTTCCGTACTGCGATAGCGTTGAGGATTTATTGGTCGTTTCTTTAGGAAACGGTGAGTCTGATGCCGGTGACCGGAATCTTACACTTTCAACTGCCGGGTTTCTCAAAATTGCCGGAGAAGGAGCTTCCGACACGGTAATTATCAATTCTTTAGCTAACAGTTTCTAATTAAGATAACGTTTTTCTTCGAATGACTAAAATCCCTCTAAAACCGTTTTACTTTTAACTGCCGGTTATTTTCTAATACTCCAAAATGGTTCTAAATGTGTTTTGGCTCATGTTCTGTAGGTTGATCAAGCTGTTTCAATGGCATTCGGAGAATACAGAACAGAGAATTACGTTCGAATTCAAGGAAATAATGGAATGACTAATCCCCAGAGAACCCCTATCAGGAAGAACCCGAATACGGTATCAATGGACGGAAGAAAATTATTGGAAGTTTCAGAGGCAATGCTTCAACAAAAGAAGGTTGAATCAGTACTATTCCGAGGGAAGAAATTGGTGGAGACGACAAACTTGGAGAAACTAGATGAATTTGCTGGACTTCTAGTTAAAGAACACGAAAGAAGAAAATCCAGCATTTTTGCAACTGTGATGTTCAAACATGCCTCGCCAAGGAGTTCTTCGGCTACTGTGTCCACTGATTTTTCGTGGTAAATTTGAAGAATTATATAATTCCTTACGAATCCCAATTTTTATGCTCTCCAGTGCTGTGCTTGCCTACTTCTGAGATATCTAGCCGGGGTCAGAGCTGAGCCACATGTTTATACAACAAATATATATAATTTCAGGGTTATCTGTTGTTTTTAATAGCGAACTTTATTTGAGCAATTTTACAAGGCTATAGGGTTTTAAGAGTTCTCAAATGTAGTTTAGTGCTGGTAAGGAATGGAAGGAAACATTCTTTTGCCCAATTGTGTAGAGTTTAGGTGTATTATATAAACTATCGGTTGTAATTTGTCACAAAGTGACTTCAAGTGTTAGTAAAGAAAGAGGAGCATACTAACTGTTACCGCTGCTTCTTCCGCAAATGTTACTTGCAGTAGTTATTTCAAACTGAGCTGGGCTGGTGATTTCTGTATAATTGGTGTTACATACTTAATTGAAGATAATCAACTCTTTGCAAGATATGTGACACGTTCCCGATCCCAATTTTTTTGTGTACAAGGTTATGCTAAGAGACTAAGAACTTGTAAATTGAATAGGTTCTGTGTGAACTTGTAAATTCTTTTGTGAACAAGGTTTTAAGTGGAGATGTCGATTGCTTTTTATTGTGAGGACTGATGATGCTGAAATTGATAATCCAACATACCTAATTTATCAAGGACAGGAGAAGCCAGAGGATGCTGACATTGCTATGGACGACAACATTCATCTTCCAGTCATTGATCGAGGGATTCTCCATCTAGCTCCTCACACACACCCCTCTTCAACCTAGACATTTAGGTCGCCCCATATCCCACAACCTAGACATAATAGTCCTCGGGAAACACCCTTCAGAAATTCTAGTAGCCCATGTTTAACCCAATCCTTCGCCAATAGGCTTTAGTGTCGCTTCGAGATGCATTATCCTGTGTATAAACCGTTGCATACATGTATAAACAATGTCATGCCTTTCCTCTTGTCATTCAGAGTCCGTTGTTGAATAGGTGTTGTTTAGAATCTCAAACTTCAAGAGGTTAAAATTTCCGGTAACAGGATGGTTTTTATGGTTCACGTACTAAAATTTCACAGTTGGAGGATGGTTTTTAATGTTCACGTATTAAAATTTCACAGTAACAGGAAGGCTTTTAGTGTTCACGTTGTGAGGGTAAATTACCCGATGGCCACGTGTCAACATCTCAAGGATGGTTTCATGATAAGATGATGAGATAGAAGCATCGAATCATACTCTAAAAGGTGATTTCGTCTGAATCGAGACGCCTGCTACAACGTTACATGAATGACGCGTGTGAGGAGTGGTCTAATCGACTCAAACGGTCAATTCTAAAAAGAAGGAATGCATTTAATGAAGGATCAGAAGAGGCGTGGACAAATCTACATCGTATCAGAAGACTCAGACGATCTATACTATAACCCAAAGAAGGTGCAGCACGAGGTTCCCCAAGGAAGAGCAACACGATGACGTACAGGGAGAGATGACTCGGAAGGAGAACCAAGCAGGGCATCACGAGGGATAGTATAGAGCTCGTCCTAAGTAATGAGAAGATGTACGATAGCTCCACCAACTCGGCGAGATCAGGCCATCACGAGTCTAATTTACCTATAAATACCAGCCCATGTAGAAGGAAATGGACATGTAATTTTAGATGGTCTTTCTACAGAGAATTCCTGAGAGAGATTTAGAGAAAGAGAGATTAAGAAATCTAAGTGATATTTGTAGCTCTTTCAAGGGTAAGACCTTAATAAATAAAGAAAACATCTTCTTTCCCGTGGACGTAGGTCTTCATGGACGAACCACGTTATATGCTTGTGTCAATCTTTACTTTTCATGTTCTTTACATCTTGTTTATCTTTGAATCTTGAATTTTAGTAGTTTTATAGCCTTTAGATCTACTTGGGTGTAGCCATCAAAAAAGATGCAACTACATTTTGGCGCTAGAAACAGGGAGGTATGAGATCTAATCTATCTCCCTAGTAAACAGCTCTATAGTTTCTTCATAATCTCTCTAAGAGAAGTGGTTTTCATACCGCTGTGTAGAATTCTGTCAAGTTCATGAGTAGATCTCGGACGCAACACGATCCACACGATCAGTGAAGTCCTGAAGAGCCTCAGAATCATCATATCTACATCTTTTTCGTTAATTTTCTTTAAGATTTTCGTTCTTTTAAGATTTCTTGTACCTTCCTTAAGATGCTCAGGAGAGTTGAAGATCGGAGTGAAAATGGAGCTTAAAACACTTCAAAACAGCACTCAAGCGATCTCCTCCATGAAAGGGTTGGGAAGAAGTGTAAGTCAGTAAACTCCATAAGGGAAAAAACCATCCTATGAAAGTTGAAAAGACGAGTTATTCATGATGTTCTTCATCTTTTAAGAAACTCAAAATAATCCATAATCTTCTTCTTAGAAATCTAACTCTAAGTTAAGGGGAAAGGTTAATGAGTACATAATCATTCAGCAAACTCAAAGTTTTTTCAAAATCTAAAGTTTAAAGATGATGAGAAATGTTTCCTTAAATGGGAAAACGTGCTCAATTGTCATAACTTGATTTTTTTCCCATTAAAGGTATGACGTGTTGAAAGAGGTATTTTACTCGAAAAGAGAGACAAACAAAACACCTTTTTTCCATCACTAAAACTTTATGCAAGTGGGGAATGTTTTGACATCTTCACATGTCTCCAAAATTTGCTGAAAAGTCTTCCTGTACTAAACTGTCCAGTCTGAACTATGAATTAGTAATTGCACATGACCTGCAAATTTAGGGTCCCATCTTTCTAGAAGAAAATACAGATTAAGCATTATTGCATATATCGCAGGTAAGGTGATGGTGACGAGACGATTCGCTTGCACGAGCCAAGGTGAAACTGGTGGAGCCCAACCCGAAGGACTAGACGAAATGGAGTTAGGCGAAACTATGAAGAACGGTGTACTCCTAGGAGAGGGACAGCCCGATAACCAATATTGGGAAGGGTTAACAGAAAACTCTAGTTTTGACGAAGAGGGAAACCCCTTCGAAGGACATGGCGACATTTATCTAACTCAACCAGGAGGGTTAAATTGTTTGCCAAGGCAAACGATAAACAACGAGGCAAAGAAGGATGGCACTTCTGACCTCGGAGACACCGCTGCAACTCTTGCAGCTATCCTGAAAGCGCAGGAGGAAAGGATGAAAAAGCTAGAACGGCGTAACAAAAAGCTAGAACGGAAAAACCGTAAGCTAAGAGGCAAAACTAAGAAAAAAAGTACCACTCACTATCATAGAGTAGACCCCCGAGGAGAGGAATCCTTTTGAGAACTTGCAGGATGACGAGCGAGTCCACATCCCTGACACCTCGAATGAGGAGATAGAGGATCGCTTTCCTAAGGGAAGCCGAGGAGTCCCGATCGAGGAGGAGAGTCCGTCCGAGGGGTCGTACGATGTAGATCCCAAACATAGACGAGAAAAGAAGAAAGAAGGCAAAACTAAAACCAACTGCGTGGCCGAGAACCACACAGTCATAAACCCCAAACGATGGGAGACTTCAAAGACAACTCGCTCTAAGATAGTATCGTACGTCGAACAATCGAATGAGGACTCAGGACGATCAAGATATCGTTGCCCAGAAGCTTCCTTCTCGCCCGAAAGAGCGCAAGGACGAAAGAAGAAGGCCGGAACGAGGCACAGTGACGATCAATTACAAGCCCGACTCTGCCAACTCGAAGCGATGTGCAGAGAGGCTACAGGGAGACAAGGAGGCCAAAAGTTGGAAGAAGTAATGCAAAATCCCTTGGCCATTCACCAAGTGGGGAGTCGACATCGCTGGACCTCTACGAGCCGGTACAGGGCAACAAAAATACTTAATCGGGGCCACCGATTACTTTACCAAATGGGTAGAAGCCTCAGAACTCAAGCACATCAGAGACCACGATGTCTTTACATTCCTCTTTTAGCACATTATATTCCGCTTCGGTATCCCATCCGCCATCGTATCAGATAATGGGGCCTAACTCCGAGGGAAAAACATTGATCTCCTCTTTAACTGCTTCAAGATCAGGAAGAATAAATCCACACCCATCAACCCCGGGAGTAATGGTCATGCAGAGGCCACTAACAAAACCATCGCCGACATGCTCAAAAAGAAGCTTGATGGACATAGGGCTAGCTGGTGTGAGCAATTACACAATGTTCTGTGGGTCTATCGGACCACTCGAAGAGAAGCAACGGGGATGACCCCCTTCGCTCCCACCGATCATACCAACCGAGGCGATGATCCCAACCACTAAGACCGAGGCTTGGGAAAAGAACCTAACCTCGGACATGATACTCGCCAAGCTAGACAATCTCGAGGAAAACCGAGAAATAACTCTTCATAGAATAGAAAATTACCATTGGAGGTTAGCCCGAGAATACAACAAACGTGTTCATCAGAGTCAATTTAGCCCAGGTGACAAAGTCTGGCGCGAGATCCCGCCAATTCCAGCGCGAGTCCGGAAAATTTTCACCCATATGGGAAGGCCCACTCATAGTCATCGCAAAAGCAGGCGATGGAGCATACAGATTGCTCAAACCTAATGGGGAAGAACTAGAGCCCCCCCTGGAACATCAAATACCTCAAGCAATACAATGCTTAAACAGCTTATCGCTTAGAAGGACAAATTTTGAAAATAGGGTTTAAATTTCTGCTTGTAAAAGGCCATGAAACCTTATCTGAATGTAACAAGGGTTTATAAACCCTCTTTTGAGAATAATAAAATTCCTCCTGTTGCTCACTTATGATTTATTTACTTTGATTGCTTTTTCTTTTCTATTTATTTGTCTCTTTATTTAATTATGATTTTCTATGTCAAATTTTCTCCTTTAATTTTTTCTCCATTTTTTGCACTTGCATGTAGAATAATCATTCCATATTTGCATCATAATCAAAGCCCATCAAGACTATGGCATGGTGCTAGCCACACCTTCCATTCTACAAAGAATGATGCGGGTAAAATACCTAAGCTGCCCAAGACGGACACAGACCTAAGGTAATGCCATATATCCAAGTGAAGCAAGATGAAGCGGGGACACCCTAATCTACGTAAGACGGAAACAGACCTAAGGTAATGCCATAACGATCATGAAATCGGATGATGTCCTGCCATAACAGGAGATATCCAGAATCAAGGTACTTTCCTTTGGCTAAGGCAAGAATCACTTGACTGAGGTATTTCCCTCCAAACAATAGTTAAATAGCAAGTGACTCAAACACCTGATCACTCAACCAAAGGGAAAGTGTAACCTAAACTGGACACTATTAAAAAGCAAAGCCCATAGAGGCATATAACTAATGCGAGAAGGGAAATGTGCTATACTGAAAGTCCAACACCGTAAGAGATGCCCTATCCAATTAAGGAACTGATCACTCCTTTGCTTTGTCACCCATGGTTGGACCGACAGTATGCACAAACATCACCCTCAGAGCAAACAAAAGTGAGAACATTGCCCGATACATATCGAAGAGCAAAAGGTATCATAAGAATTAATAAATGCGTTAACAATAGAATATTAACTTCCTCCCACATATGAGGACCTTCCAAAGAAAAATAGTTAATAAAATAATGCCTCCAAAACAATAGAGGACTTACCAAGTAACACTATCAAGAGAATTATCTTTAAACATTGCCTCGAAAGGAGCACGAGGACTTACTACCAACCTTTACATCACCTCGGATACAACACGAGGGCATAGTAACCGAAAGGACCAAAAAGTTCTTAATACCAAAACAAAACAAAACAAAACAAAACAAAGGAGCATCACAATTGTTCCCGCCAGGAGCATCCTGCTCGGTATCCATCCGATCCTCACCCTCGGAAACATCAGGAGAAACTTGCTCGGGCTCAGCAGGTTAAGGCGAAACCACAACATTGGCAACAGCTGCTGCAACAAGTCTTGGACGCTCACGAAGGATGGCATCCTTGCATGCACTTGTCATCTTGACCTTGTACTCAGCATGAAGATTGCTCATCTTCTTATGCTTATCAGCACGTTCATCCTCCAGCTCTTCCTCATGACGATTTACCAAGTAATTAAGCTCCTCATCAAGACTTTGCTTTACTCCCTTCACTTCTTCCAACTGCCTCTCCAACTCTGCATTACGCTTACGAGCCTTTGCAAGATAAACAAATGGAGACAGTTAGTCTGAAGGAAACTTCACAAAGAATGAAATGTATAAAATCAAAAAGTTGCTAATAAGCAACCTTCATGTTCAATTAAAACAGAAGCTAAGGTCTGTTCCACTTGGGCTTTTTGATTATCTAAAGCATTAATCTGTGCTTCAACAGGAGTTATGGCAGCATCACCAGCCGGACAAGATAGCATATGTCTATCACGCTCTTTCTCAAGATGGATCTTCTCTATCATCCTCTGCTTGCGTTAGCAGGGGCAGATGATCGGACTGCCATTCAATTAGTCCATCCTTATGAGATCGGAGTAGTTTGATCTCATCCGAGCGAGCTACTGCCACCTTCTTAGCATTATCTAGCATCGCACGAAGCTCCACAATGCGATCTCTATGAACATCCACATCAGTTTGAAGATGAGAGTTCTCATGATCCAAAGCATCTATCTTGCACTGACGAGAGCTCACATCGAGCTTTAAATCGCAAAGTTCTTTAGCATGCTTACGACCAATAATATCTAGCCTCCCCTCCAAATGTTTGACTGTGGCTACCAATAGAGGGACTCATTCAGAACTCTAAAACCTATTGTGGAGTCGAAAAACTTAGGCAAAGGAGAGAATAAGTACCTTCCAACTCTTTCTTATCTTGACGAAAGGACAAGGATTCCTGCTTAGCCACCTCCACAGCGAGACGCAATTGCTCGTTCTCGTGCTCCACAGCTCTGGCTCGCTTCCTGGCAATGCGAGTCTCAGACAGCATCCCAACCCTCAGATTGTTGCTCTAGCAAATCAGATAACATCACCAGTCAGAATGGAGCACTAACAAGTACATACTATTAAAATATAGTAAAGTATCAATACATACCACCTGCACAAGCTGATGCTGAACGGACTTGTCCAAGAAAGTCAAGATACGAGCTTGCTCGTCCTTGCTTATCCGAGCATATTGATCCGAGCATAACATCTTTATCGCCTCGGACCCCCCACCAAAAACGGTGGGAGACGAACTAGAAAGAACTGCTGGAACAGAAGGAAAACCACCAGCAAAAGTACTTGGTACGCTAGTACCAACACCACCACCACTTGGAACAACAGGAACAACATTACCACCACTACTTCCAACCCAAGCACCTACATCGGGGAGAGCACCCTTATCAGCAAGATTACTCGCCTGGGGCATCCTCACCTCCAATAAGGTAGCAGTACCTTCGGGATTGATAGAATCATGTAACAAGGCTTGGTCAACACCATCAAAAAATCCATCACCAAGGTCCATCATCTCATTCTCACCAAAAATAACACCAATATCAACATCCAATGCATGTTATGCAACCTCAACAGGAGCAGTAGATGGGCCAGAGAAATTCCAACTCCAAAGCCCTCAAAAGTATCGGACTATTGGCACCAATAGTTCTCCACAATTGTCTCAGGTGTATATAAATCCATCTGAGAAGGAACGAACTCGTTCTGCTCATGCTTAGTAACCTTACCATTACTTCGTCGAGCACATTCTCGGGCGATCCTATAAAAGTTACCATTGGGTTGAAATATACCTCGCTGAGGATTGAGCCGACAAAGCACCTCGTACTGGAAGGGATCTAGCGGGCAATACAAAGGAAGGCGAATTCCAGTATCGAGCTGACCCATCTTCACGACGATCTCGTTGGGACCGCAAGGGTTATCCTCAAGGATCTTCTTTGTCAAAATGCCGACCTGACCCGCCGGACTGGCAAAAGAAACATCAAATCTCCTCAGACGATGAGTAACTTTCACCGCCTCAATGTAAGCAGCATCATACCAGAAGAACGACTGGTACTAGGAGTTCTCATCGGTCTCTTCTCAGCACTAAAAAGTGTAAAACGAAAGAAGAATCAGAACTTACATTGATGAAAAAAAAACCAAGTGAAGACACCAAAAAAGAAAAAGAAGTAACCATGGTAATCTCATAAGAACTATACAGTTCAGAATAACGGTGTAAACCACCGATCAAAAAAAAACAAAAAAAACAAGAACCAACGGCAAAAGACAGAGGAGAAAAAGAATGAAAAAGTTCTGAACTTTGAAAACAGAAAATAAAGACATCATTCTCTTCCCCCAAAAGATTTTATAAGAAAACTGTTGACAACCAACCGGTGCCTCTAGTCCAATAGGTAAAAGCGCAGACGTGGCGAGAATCTCGGACGTGGCGATAAAGACAGGACGGTTACGAATTTTTCTCCCCATCATGCCCTTAGAAAGATGCAAAGAAAATGAGCAAAATGTGAGGGTAAATTACCCGATGGCCACGTGTCAACATCTCAAGGGATGGTTTCATGATAAGATGATGAGATAGAAGCATCAAATCATACTCTAAAAGGTGATTTCGTCTGAATCGAGACGCCTGCTACAACGTTACATGAATGACGCGTGTTAGGAGAGGTTTAATCAACTAAGACGGTATAGTCTAAAAAGAAGGAATGCATTTAATGAAAGATCAGAAGAGGCGTGGACAAATCTACATCGTATCAGAAGACTCGGACGATCTATACTATAACCCAAGGATGGTGCAGCACGAGGTTCCTCAAGGAAGAGCAACACGATAACGTATAGGGCGAGATGACTCGGAAGGAGAACCAAGCAGGGCATCACGAGGGTTAGTAAAGAGCTCGTCCAAAGTAATGAGAAGATGTACGATAGCTCCACCAACTCGGCGAGATCAGGCCATCACGAGTCTAATTTTCCTATAAATACCAGTCCATGTAGAAAGAAATGAACATGTAATTTTAGATGGTATTTCTACAGAGAATTCCTGAGAGAGATTTAGAGAAAGAGAGATTGAGAAATCTAAGTGATATTTGTAGCTCTTTCGAGGGTAAGACCTTAATAAATAAAGAAAACATCTTCTTTCCCGTGGACGCGGGTCTTCATGGCCGAACCACGTTATATGCTTGTGTCAATCTTTACTTTTCATGTTCTTTACATCTTGTTTATCTTTGAATCTTGAATGTTAGTAGTTTTATAGCCTTTAGATCTACTTGGGTGTAGCCATCAGAAAAAATGCAACTACACACGTATTTAAGATCTCCTCTATTAAATGAATACGTAACACGCACAAATTACAAACTCATTTTCTTATTCTTTTTGTTCGTTGTTTTCTTCCTTTTGGTGTTACAAATCGAATTTCATTATCAGTCGTCGGTGGTCTTGGTTCTCCTCTTAAAGTGTTTTGTCAAATTGATTAACCTAAGGGATCCCCACAACATCAATGGTTTTTCCTTTACTTAACTACTATTGATTCTAACAATTGATTAAACAAAAAAACAATTGATTAAAGCGAGTGCACGAATGAACCCACACACAAAAGTAGGATGAAAACGAAAGTTCGTACTTCATTCATGCAATTTGGTTCTATAAGATTTAGTAATGTTTTTCATTTTTATACGTTTTCTTTAGCCTTGTGTTTTTATTCTCTTCTTTTCGTTAAAGAAAAGCAGATTAACCACCAACTTAGTTTGGTCCAAAAGTGTGGTCTACACTCTATAAGTTTAGGGCAAGGTCTTATCCCCTAGCTAAAAAAATGTTTCAGAAACCTCCCCAAGTTTTTTAAATGTTTAGCCCATCCTACTGAGTTAGCTCATATAGACTTTCAATCTTGCTTCCGTCGCTATGCACACCTTTGTATGTCGATACATGTATACCTAATCACATTCGAACGTAATTTTCCTTGGAATGAATGTAAATCAATGAACAAATGAAAAGTCGAATTGTATATCACAACAGGGAGAGCGCCGAGGAAAATAACGCGTTTTCTGGTTTCTTTTTGGTGACAAACCAGGAAAAGTTCTCAAACAAAAATCCATCAATAGTGAGTTTCATTAGTGAGATTTCTCGAATTAATCGGGTGAAAAACCCATTATTAATATTTACGGGTAACAAGACTAGTCGTAATACCCGCCCATATAATCACCAGGAAACCTGGTTAGGTGGATGAATGATTAATGTTTTCTATCGAGACACTAAAATGCTGAGGTAAATAAAAGAAGAATAGTTAAAAAGCCCATGCCGTAAAATATTTTAACATTCTCATGAGTACAACCAACAAGTACAACGACAAGATAATGACTGGTACCTTCACACTACACGTACATGGTGATGGTACTGTTTTTACAGCTATACTACTATCGCTACTCAATCGCCTATAATGTATCATCAATAATGAAGATGGGAGTTGGATCCTTCTCCTTCTTCTTCTTCTTCTTCTTCAACCCCTTCTACTGGTACTTTTTTTGGTTTTAATGATGAAATTGAATGAGAAATGACATTCTAACTAACAGTGTAACAGTGATACAATACAATTCAACTTTTCCGTGCAATCTGTCAACTTCCCTGACCTGATCCAAATATCTATTTCTATTTCCAGCTATTTATCATGTACTACTGACTTGACAGCCCAATCAATGCATGCATTGTATTGAAACCCCATATCCTGCTGCATTCACCAATATTGTCACTTTGAGCTTCTTCTAAGAAAGTACCTTACTAAAAAGTTCTCAGTTTGTGTTGAATGAATTCAATGTCACCGCACATCCGTGTGGAACAAAGGTGTCTTCTGTATGGACATATCATCTAACTCAGTTACTCACAAGTCACACCCTGTGTTACCCTATATTGAATATATATAAGGTGGTTCAATAAACGATGATCAAGCTAATCAAGCAATAATTTAAATGATCTGATTAAGAGCAGGTTATTAATTTGTGTACGTATACCTTCAATGGCGACATTTGACCTTACTAGTTTGAGAAATTTGTAAGAAAACGGGTCCATACTTAAGACCCCATAAACTAGCAAACCATAATATGCTGATCTTCTCTGCATCGTTCCGAATTAATATGCCCCAACCATAATATGATTACATTTCATTTCATTTTCTGTGAAATTGAAAACACCTATGTGCCAACTATTTGCACACATCTACTTTCATTCATCTTATAAATGTTCAATATACAGTAACTGTACACAAGGCCTACTAGGGTTGTGACAAATACTCAGGAAAATTATGCACCGTGGAACGAAATGCTTAAGATTACAAAACGTACACATACTTGAATAATTAAAACATAAATTATTGAACTAAAATGCTGAAACATTGAGAAGCCAAATAGGTGCAGAGCCTGAATTCTAAGGCAAAAGAAAAATTGTAGGAGGAAATAATCGATGATTAAAATGATTTCTACGTAACGGCTTTCTAAATAGTGGCGCAGACAAAATAGCTCTAATCTGTTTATCCAATAAAACTGGGATCAGCTGATTCTTTTTATTATTATTTCATCATCATCGTTTGACAAAACCAAACCTAGTAGTGGCCATTTTTTAAAACTTTCAGGTTGTTTCCAAGAAACTGGGTTAGTCTTATTAAGAGAATGAGAGCTAAAACAACTCGCCGATGATGATCCAATCAAATCTTTAGAAGATTATAATCGATACATGATATGTATGATGTAACCTAATTAAAGCTATTCAACTCTTTTATTCATACATATTTTTCTAAAGGTTCGACAGCTTATGTTCATGGAATGTAATGTATTTAAATATGTGTGTGTCCTAGCTTATTTCTAAGTTGTTACGTTTTGTATATTGTTTATCCATGTACGGCCAAAATCAACATGACCTAACGTATATTTTTTGATACAATGCACATACTTTGTTTGATCAACCATCAATAGATTTAGAGACAAAAGTATACATTCTTATGTTTGTTTATTTTTGATCCAGCCCATGCTTTTAGTTTTAGGTACAACAGTATTTATAAAATATAATTTTTTATTTTAATTTTTTTTTATTTTAATTTTTTGTAGGCAAGCATGATTTCTATACTAAGGTAACACACACTAACATTAATCTGCATATAACGGTGATTAAGCATGTAATCTAAGCAGCTAAGCTGTAATATAAAATTACCAGATAGTTTGTAGTCTACAATCGAACTTTCCTTACTAGTGCTGCTTCCAATCCCAGCCTTTTGCATCCTCTATTGCACTTTCACCAGAATCTATTGTTTCTGTGTTTTCTCCTTCAAATGCTTTCAGTGAATCCAAGGTGTTTATATGAGGAAACCATGGATCCTTTTACCAAAATCCTCAAGCATTTTGGAAGAAGAAGATTTTAGGTCATAAAGATGGAGCTTCGTATCCGAGTAACATAAAACTGTACCACTACTCGTAAGTGCAAGTGAAGTATTGTATGAATCTGTACTGATTATGCTGAACTCTTTACTCCAACTGAACGACTCATCTTCTCTTTTCTTCAATAACCATACATCAGAAGTTTTGCCGTCTTTACTATCACTATAGCGTGTACCACATAAATGACCTCCCAAAACCCCACCCCAAAGCTGCCAGTTCCACAATGCAGAATAATGTTCTTAAAAAAATTCATTAGTCAAATCAAATGCCATAATTCTCTCATTTACGAAATTCCAGTAAACAAATCCATCAACACAGACAACATGTTGTTTAACAATGGAACCCAAATCTATGTTCATCTCGCCTACATTTCTCCATCCCTTACCACTGCCGAGAGTGTTGGTATTGCTTTTTACGCATCCCATACCACTGCCGAGAGTGTTGGAACCCGAATATAAAATATAATCAGAATACAATTTGTTGGTATTGCTTTTTACGCATGACATGGGCCGGAATGGCCTAAAATGTTCTTTGACTTTATATTTTGGAGTTAATTTATTTAATCACAATTGATGAGATTTAGATCCAAGACTCCAGTGAGAATAACGCGAAGAAATGTTTTGTCATGCATTCGGGTGGAGAATGAACATGTACGTTTATACTAAATATTTACTATAGTAGCGATGAACATAAATGGACCTGAAATCTGACGGGTTAAAATAGCATATTTATCAGGTTATTATGCACTTGCGTGCTTCCGAGCGTAAATCAATTAGTGAACAGAAAATTCGTGACTATCACACAAAATGTTTTGATTAACAAACCAATCAATAGTTTCAAAACTCAAATTATATGATAATTATTATAAGTTAAGCTATATTTTCAAGTTAATGTACAATTCCTTTACAATGGCGTGTTGTATGCATGTACGAGGGAGTTGGTCATTATACTTATCTAGAAACTCAGACCAGAAAATTAAATTAGCAATAATGAAGAAAAACTAAATTCTAATCAACCTTGATTGATTGGTTAATTAACAAAGAAAATAGTGGTTTATCCAACAAACGCTTGCTTAATTATGGCTACCTAATTACCTACCTTAGAGGCCTTAAAAGTCACATGCCAGTAGAAAAACACATGAACAACATTTACATTGCTTCCTCAAAGAGTATTCTGCGTAGAAGGTAATGTTAAGCCTTGGCAAATTAATTAAGACCCTACCGGAAGAAGTTAACATCGACAACTTGATCATTTCTCTGCATCCGGGACCTCAATATATACTGACAACTTACGAGTCTCATTACTCCAACAATAGACAACGACGACTCATAATCCGCGGACGGACACGTACGGCGGTGCCATATCCCCCTGCCCCTACCATTATTAATAAGACTAACTGGTTAGAAGTTAAATCATCGTTGTGCTGTTCCAAAAATATTAATTTGGAACACAAGATGGAAAGTATTCATGATTTCGACTTAGTCCAATATTCACTATTTGCCCAACCTCCATACGTAGATGGTTGCGATCAAAGCTAGGGTCACTTTTCTTTTAGCCCAATATTTAGTTCGTTTAGTTTTGTTACTATTCACTTAATACCAAAATGATGAAAAGTTGGATTGAGACTCATCACCCTTGGCATTTCATTGTTAGGGTTTGTGGTCCGACTTATAGTTAGGAACTTTTGTTGTCCGACTTATAGTTAGGAACTTATGCTTCTTCCTCGAAAAGAAAAAGATATACATAGAGAGTGACGACTGGTTGAGTGTTAAATGTTATTATCACGTTTAATTCAATCACGAAAATGACAAGTTATTCTCACCATACAATCTATAAGTTCGCTTTAGATGCTGCATCTACTATTTCAAAGTGTTACACACTTTTTTATGTCTATCGAGAAAAATCCAAAATTAAATAAATCAATACTATATCTTAGAGATATAACGTAAGCTAAAAGATCAGTTTTCACAACCTAGTACTTAAATTTACAGACATTTTCTTTCTTGTATTTTTGTAGTCGGATTACTGGATACTCCTGAACAACAAAAATCCTTAAGAGTTACATTACAATTTGACATCTTTCTCTATTATAAGAAGAATAGCTGATTAGCCACAAAAACCACTATATCGTAAAAGTCCGACAACGGGGTTTTGTTTAGAAAAATTAAAAACGAATAATTGACTAATCGTTGGCTTGATAAAAAAAATCCCACTTAAGTTAATTAAAAGTTTCTTAAAATAATAATTCTTAAACTTTTTTTTTTATCTTAATGTTGGGTAACATGAATGCAACACAATATATTCATTTACTTATAATCTTAATCTTCTTAATACTTTAAACATTAAAATAAAAATTACCAAACAAAATTCCGACAATATTACGTGCGTGCAAAATTTTACAAAGATATTTTTAGATATTTAATTTAATTTATGAGGCTACCAACTGTTACAAATAACAGTGTTCCAAAACTTCCAAACAAATCATGGTAAGGGGATATTTGGAAATGACAATCAAATCTTTAAACTAAATTCATCAAAAAAAAAAAAAAAAAAAAAAAAAAGGACATGAATTTATTATAATAGTCGGTGGATCTAAATAGAAGGGCCATTTGTACTGTAGACACTGTATAGAGACTCATGGTGTTCTTGAGTTTGGAGGTACAAAACAGAATATTGGAATCCAAGGGGCGGGAAATGGCATAATGTTGGTTTTTTGGTGGGTCGGTAGTTTAATGTCTTATCCTCTCTTCAATCCGCACCATTTATTTTTATTTTTATTTTTCAGAACACTTTTGGATTTGTATTTCTGTTATAAGTTTGTCATTTTTTGGACTGGTAAGAAGGAATTTGACGGTGGGTCTAGATGATGGTTTTTTCGGCCATTTTTTTTTCTTTCGCCGGTTGTACACCAAGTTTGTTTGTATCTGACTCGTGATTTTGATATGAGTTCATCTATGACTCGTTGTGAGTCAGATGTCAGACTGTTTATTTTTTATTTTGAGTCAGATCTGACTCGATCTCTGACTCATACTTAACCCCTGATTTGGACTCATTTGAATTAAATAACAAAACACTCATGACTTATGGGACCAAACCACTGACTCACATATTTTTGAATCAGTCGAGTCTGATCTGACTCAAAACAAACATATTGAATCAAATCTGACTAAAATCACGTGATTTCAGCCAAATCCAAACGACTCAGATGAGTTAGGAATAAACAAAGATAGTGTTAGTCATGTTGAATGATTCGATTATTTACAGTTTTGTGGGTGTTTGGTTTATATTTTAGGTAATTTGAATCTGATTCATCAAGTGGTGAATGAAAGTGTTGTTAAATCAATCATCAAATTTTTCTTAATATCCATCATATTAAGTCCAGCGCCCAAAGTAAGATTAAAAATATACGTAGATCAAATAAGAGAAGAGAAATTAACAATTTTGTGTTTTGAAAAGTACAACCATCACGAAAACGGTCAAGTAGCTTTCCATTCACCTCACAAGTTGAAGATCGACGATTTGATTCCTTCCAAACTATCGGTCCTAGCTTGACCAGGTTCACACTGGCTTAAGCCTATAGTTCAAGCTTGTTCTATCAACCTAACTTAAAAAGGGTAATAAAAAAACAAATTTTGAGGATTTAGGGGTGGCTTGAGCCAGGGTAAGTAATAACCTAGCTTCGCCCCTACTTCTAATGGCCACTCTCACAATAAATTTTTTACCCATGGAGGTATAAATGAAAATGGCTATTGTAATACCCTGATGGTAGTGGTTGGCCGAATGGAATATAAGTAATGGTTTGTCCTTTCCTATCCCGAGGCCTGATGAGTACACTTGATTGAGTTGTGGGAAAAACTTCTCAGTTAAACGTGCTCGGCCGGGAGTCACAGGATGGGTGACCTCTCAGGAAGCTGCTGCTGGATATCCGCAGTAGTGTCGTAAAAAATCCCACACTGCTGGATCACCGCAGTGGGTAAGTGGGAACAATATCGGTGTTAGTTGGGATACAACTAGGGGTCGTTCGCTTGTGCTCAGGTGGGGGAGTATGCTAGGGCGTTGAACTAGATACTGGTCTCACAAGAGGAAAGGAACGTCTACATTATACCGATGCCTTTTCAGCACATTTGGCTCAAGAGTTGGCAGAAAACTCTGCAGTTAAGCGTGCTCGGGCGAGAGTAATCTAGGGATGGGTGACCTTCCGCGATGCCCGTTGAAAACCCCACACTTCCGGATATCCGCAGTCGATAAGTGGGAACAATATCGGTGGAGGGACGGGTCATTTAAGTTATTGTCTTAGCTTCCACCCGAGATTAGTCAGATGCTCTGAAGGCAATGTACCACCATTATAACTGCTATTTCAAGTGGTGGACGAAGTTAATTCATTGCCGTACTTTAGAATGGCCCGTGACGGCGGATATCCGTGGGTACGGTGAATTATGCTCTTCTTTACATACGACTATTTAGCTCCCCTTTAGAATGTGGGACCACAACACGTGTGTCAAAGATCTAACATTAGATTTTACGGTAATAATGAATCTAATGATGTTTTGCGGCTAGAAAAAAAGCAGCTTGTCCTTTTGAATCTCGTTTTAACCATTGATTCTCATTGGCCAAATCGTGTGGTTTACTAGCCGCCACCCACCGCGTTGCCGACGGAATGAACAGAACAGACAAAATCATTTCGTTTTGGAGGAATATGGACCATTGGAGTACTTATGATGAGATGAATCAACGTCTGACTCAACTTTTTTGTGATGTGATGATGATATTACCAGTATGGGGACTAAAGTCAAGACTCAGATTTTTGTCTGAATGGGTCCCTTCAGTTATTCATTATGGACCTCAGCCATCACCATTTTTACCGTACCCCTTGGTTAATTTCATTTTGTTGCACTACAGGAGTAATTGTCATAATAACTAATAAGTTATTTGCGATCTGATGCAGATAATGATATTATTTAGATAATTGATATTAAGAGCATTTTGCAGTGAAGCCTCTTTATAACTTTATTAACTCTGGTGGAGCTACTAATGAGACATGGAGAAAAATCTGGAACCTGAAGATCACTCTTTATTAGCATTAAAATTTTCGTATAAAGCAGCGAACTTTGTACTTCCAAATAATACAAAAGTGGTTGTTATTTTACCGCAAAATAAAAGAACTATTTTTTTGAAGTATGAATTTTATTAAAATATTAGAGGGTTATTAATTTACAAGAGAGTATTTGATACCCGAAGATTTGAATACAGGTGGATCAAAATACCAAGAAATTACAATAACATGACATTGAAGCAAAAGGAAAGTGTGAATCTCCGGATTAGAATTGTGTCTGGGATGGATGTTGTAGTTGATGGCATGGATCTGGATGAGGTTGTCGAAGATCCGTAGGCCTCCAACGAATGCGTTCCACACAAAAAGTTGTACGTTTGATGGATACGGTTGTGTCCATAAGAACTTGGTTTTTGGTGACGGGGGTTGATGCAGCTGATCCGAGATCTGTCTACCTCGTTGTTTTCCGGCTTTATCCATAACTTCAACCCTAGTCTTTAGCTCTGAATGAGCTTGACAAAGTGTCTAATCTCTTCCCTTGAAGGATTTAGTGCTTGACAAACTAGTAAAGCTATTACAAAGATCACTAAAACTGAAACCAAAATACAAACAGAGTGACAAAACTATGTAATGAATGTGAAGTACGTGATTTGTGTATATTTTCCTCGTTAAAGATAATAATTCATCAAAAAAAAAGCTTTCAGGATGTAAGCGAAGATTAAAGCTCCTGAACATGGAGAAGAGATAGAGAAACTCAAAATGAATTCTTCCAAAAAAAAAAAAAAAACGACCCAAAAAACTAGCAACACATTAAGCTACAAAGAATTGAGATCAATTCGCTGTAATATTTTCAAGAGAGATCCCTTTAAAAGCTGAATGAGTAACCGATACGCCATCTTTACGACACAAAATACAATCATTAACCAGTTCTAGAAGCAAAATAGAAAAGTTCTTTCGTGGGGTAAAAAAACTTTGTTTCCAATTTGAGAAAGTTTTTTTTTTTTTTCTTCTTTTGCTTATGGGTCCAAAACATGCCAAATGGGAGATGGTTGGGGCATATAACTCATAAACGAAGTACAACCACTTAATAGATATGCGATCATCATCATCAACATCACCATCTCCATATCTATACTATTCCGGCCCAAGATACTAATATGAAACAATATTATGATGTTTTATAATAATTAGTAGATATCATTACCTTGGGTTTGAATAAATAAAAAGTGATATTCTCACATCTCAACCGTCAAAATTGGAAAATGAAATGATGTTGTAGGAATGTTTCTTGCCTCTAAACTAAAGAAAGTGGTTTATTAGAATCCTAAAATGTTTAAAACATCAATTTGAATTGAAACTAAAGTCGAACTACTAAAACAAAAACAAACTTTTAAATACATTATCTTCCTCTAGTGGACTTAATTAGTTTAATCCTTAATTAGAGAACTAATTTCAAACACTATCCAACAACAAGCAATGGGAAAATAATATACACGTTTCCATCTGTCTCATCTTTTTTCTCATCTCTTTTTCTCTTTTCTTGTTTCTTTCCCTTCCATTTCTAGACCCAACAACCACCCAAGCACTAACAAAATAAAGAAAAAGTTTTTTTATTAAAAAAAGCCAAACAGATTTTTGAGTGATTTTGTTGACATCATGTCGCACATGTTAATTTAAACTATACCATCGACAAAATAAACTGTTCACATTCTAATCACACAGGATCAACCGTTTTTCCAAATAATAGTAAAATTATTAGATGAGGATAGATATCCACACACTTTTTTTTATCTTCACACTATCTCATATTTTGGACGTAATTTTTATGAATAAAAATTAAACGGTTAGCATTTGAAGCTAATGTTTTGGTTATATGTTCCTACAAAAAAATGAGTGTATTCCGAAAAGTATAATATCACCATCTCCTGAAAATCAATGAATTAGTAACCATTGAAATTAAGATTGATAGGTGGTGGTGTAATACGTTTCAGAATGCGCTCATTTTCAATCGGTATGTAGAACTTTATAAGAGGAACTTATCCCCAAAATATTAACTTCAAATTCTATACAATTTGATTTTTATTCACAAAATAGGCGTCCAAAATGTGAGACAGTGTGAGAATAAAAGTGTGAAGGGATCCTTCCTCTTACCAGATACTGATATTTACAATTCATTTAACATCTTGCTATAGTTAATCATATTGAATGCATTAAAAAAGAACTTATATATAAACAAAAAACTTTTATAAAAATATGTAGTTTGTTGACCTTAATGTTTACACCATATTTAAGAGTAAGCACATAGTAAAACAACTTTCTTTTTCATCGATAAATATGAATTTTGGTTTGGGTGATCTGTACCATTATCCAATTAAAAATTTACTGTTGAGATCAGATGAGATCCTAAATACTGTTGACAGAATAGTAAAAATCAACACCATCCATCTTTTTCTTCTTTCTTTTTTATAATAAGCAAACAAGACACAACACAACTACAAGTTATCAGCTCTTCCCTCCCTGTGATCATTGCACAGAGTAGGAAGGAGCCACACTGGTGGAACAACCCAAGCCATATGGTTAGCATTTTCCTTGCCCCATTGAGCTAGTTCGTGGGCAGACCAATTACATATTCGGTTAACAGCTTTGAAAGTTAACGTCTGAAAGTTGGATATAAAGACTTTAATATCTTGGAACTGACAATGAGTTCGTAGATCCCCCAAGAAGAGTTTCTTGTTTATCTTCTCAATAACAACTGCGGCATCAGCTTCAATCATGATATGGTCCCAATTCCTTCCCTTTGTAACTCTCAACGCGTCCCTGATTCCACGAACTTCTGCTTCTAAATTGGTCGATTCTGCGTAGATAAAGTTGTGGGTTGAGTCTCTTATTAAGAAACCTGAACCCCAAATTTCTAAATTCGGGTTCCAAGCGCCATCAGTGTTAATTTTTAACCAATTTCCAAGTGGGGCTACCCAATAAGTAAGACTGACTGATTCTGTGTAATTATAGAGATACGACTGATTATAGGTGTTTTAGGTATATCCATCATCATGGATTTGGCTCTTGACAGAATAACCGTTGGTTCCTCCTGCTTATTGTTGTGCACAATATCATTTCGACCTGTCCAAATAGACCATATCACACAGGAAATCAAAGGAAATTGCTCAGTTCTTGAGGAAGGATCTTGATAAGGATACAACTGCAACCAAAATTTGGCCCATTGCTTAAATGTAAAATCCTGGAACTGGTCACATTGGATGTTTAGTAATTGCCAAACTCTTGCAAGCTTTTTACAAGTAACTAACGCATGCATGATTGATTCGGAATTTGTCTTTCACTTAGGACAGTAATGATCAGAGCTATGGATCCTTTTATGAAGAATTTCATTCACTGGCAAAGCATCTTTTAATGCCTTCCATTCAAAAAGTTGAATCCTTGATGTGACTTTTAGTTTCCAAACCGCTTTCCATAAAACGGCGTTAGATTCATCCCCTCTCACACTTAGGGTAGAATAAACAGACTTAGTAGAGAAGACTCCATCTGTAGATGGGGTCCAGATCCTTCTATCACTAGAAGGTTCGAAGCTAAGAGGGATTTGTTCAATCTTCTATATTGAAGGTTGATCAAAAACAACACTCAATTTTTCCGCATCCAAAGTTCTTGTTTCTGGGTTAATTAGATCCTTAACTTTTAAGTTCTTATCAGGAACAGAGTTTTCTTTTGGTGTGGCAACCCCTTTTCAAGGGATCCAGTTGTCACACCAAGGGTCAATGAAGTTTCCTTCCCCCACAACCCATGAGATAAATGGTTTTATTTTACTCATTGTATTGTGGAGGCATTTCCATGCCCATGAAGCATTATCAAGGCAGCTAGAGTTCAACACATCACAATTTGCATAATATTTGGCTTCTAGCACTTGTGCTAAGAGAGATGATGGATTTTCCACCAATCTCCAAACACTTCTAGCCATCATAGCCAAATTATTTATCTCGCTAATTCTAAGATCCAAACCTCCTTCTTTCTTTGATTTGCATATGTTCTCCCACGTCATAAGATGTAGCTTTCTCCCACGCTAATTCCAACAACATCCATCTGCACTTTAGACAAAGAAGATTGACAATCTTTAGTTAAACCTTTTAAGAAAGCGGTAAAGTAAAAAATATCCTCCACGGAATATTTTAGGGAATGCAGCAAACAAAAACACAAGACTGCGCAGTGGCGACAATAAGGTGGTCTGCACTTGAAAAAATACAGTCAATATTTTTGGTAGTAGAGTACGCACTTCTTTGAATTCCCCACACTATAAAATAAACCACATCAAACTCATTTAAATCATCATCATCTTCATCACCGCATTCTTTCTCTTCCCCTTTAAAAGTTCAAAACTACCAACAAAAACCTCGAATTTCAGTTTCTTAATCCATTTTAATTTTCAGAAATTTTGCTTTACAACAATGGCAGAAGTGTATTCACCAATGATGAGCGACTCATCATCAAACCACTTCGACATCGACAAACTCACCAACGGTATCTTTTCAATCCTCGAAAACAAATTCCTCTTCGATTCTAAGCAAACCAACTCAAAATTACCAGTGGAAGATTTAGTCGAGACAATTAAAGCAAACAAACACGATGTGGGAAAAGTTCGTGTACTTTCAATCGATGGTGTCGGTTCGACAGACGGAATCCTCGCTGCAAAATCACTATGCCACCTAGAGTCCAGACTCGTGAACATAACAAGGAATTCAGATGCTCGTGTTGCTGATTACTTTGATGTTGCTTCCGGTTCAGGAATCGGTGGAATTCTCATCGCTTTGTTGTTCACCCGTGGCAAAGATGGAAGACCGTTGCTAAAGGCCAACGAAGCGTTGCAGTTTCTCGTGAAAAATCGTAAGCGTTTGAATAATACTTGCAGTTCTTCCGGTGGGATGTTTGGAAAGATGTTTCGGGCATCGGAGAAGATGGAGAAAATTTTCAGACAGATTTTCGGTGAATGTACTTTGAAAAACACATTGAAACCAGTTTTGATTCCTTGTTTTGATCTGAAAACAAGAGCAACGTTTTTATTTTCAAGAGCCGACGGTTTAGAAAACGACAGTTATGATTTCAAGATGAGAGAAATTTGTGTGGCTACTTCTTCAGATCCAATGGTTAATGGTGGTTTTGAGATGAAATCAGTTGATAAGAAAACAAAGATAATGGCTGTCGATGGGGGTTTGGCAATGAATAATCCTGCGGCTGCAGCAATTACACATGTGCTTAATAACAAACAAGAGTTTCCATATTGTGATAGTGTTGAGGATTTACTGGTTGTTTCTTTGGGAAACGGTGAGTCGGATTCCGGTGGCCGAAATACACTTTCTTCTGCTGGATTTCTGAAAATCGCCGGAGAAGGAGCTTCCGATACGGTAATAATTCTTTACTGACAGTCATAAATTAAACATGAATAAGGAACGGTTAATTCAAATGACAAGAATACCCTTTAAAAACTACCAACCGTTTTCACTCTAACTGCCGCTTATTTTAATGACAAAATTACCTTTTAGATATTCTTGTTTTCCATTGTGAAAATGTTCTAAATCTGTTCTTTGTCTCATGTTCTGTAGGTTGATCAAGCGGTTTCGATGGCATTCGGAGAATACAGAACAGAGAATTACGTCCGAATTCAAGGAAATAATGGAATGACTGGTCCCCAAAGAAGCCCGCTCAGGAAGAACCCAAATACAGTGTTAATTGATGGGAGAAGACTATTGGAAGTTTCAGAGGCAATGCTGAAACAAAAAAATGTTGAATCAGTACTTTTCCGTGGGAAGAAATTGGTGGCGACAACAAACTTGGAGAAACTAGATGAATCTGCTGCAGTTCTAGTTAAAGAACACGAAAGAAGAAAATCAAGCATTTTTGCCACAGTTATGTTTAAACATGCCTCACCAAGAAGTTCTTCAGCTACTGTCTCAACAGATTTTTCTTGGTAAATCTGAAGAATTATGATTCCTTAGTACGGATCCCAATTTTTATCCTCTCCAGTGTTGTGCTGGCCTACTTCTGATAATTTGAGTCGGGGTTAGAGCTGAGCCGCATGTTTATACAAGAAATATATCAGGATTATTTGTTGTTTAATAGCGCGCTTTATCTGAGCTATTTTATAGAACTTTAGTCATTTTCAGAGTTCTCAAATGTAATTTAGTATCAGCGAGGAATGAAAGGAAACATTATTTGCTAAATTGTCTAGAGTTTAGGTGTATTATATCATCGATCGATCTTTTGAATCAGATTGATAGTAATTTGTCACAAACTGACTTCAAGTGTTAGTAAAGAAAGAGGAGCATACTACCTGCTACAAGTTACCTTCTACAAATTTTACTTGCATTAATTCTTTCGGACAAACTGACTTCAAGTGTTCGTTCCAGGTGCATATTGCCAGTCAGGTGATTTCCATACATTTGGTGTTACAAGCTTAAAGATAATGAAATCTTTGCAAGACTTGACGCGTTCCCAATCCCAATATTTTTGTGTACAAGGTTATGCTAAGAGATTGAGAACTTTTAAGTTGAATACGATCTGCTGTTGTGTGAACAGGGGTTTAAGTGAAGATGTCGATTGTTTCTAATTGTGATGATATGGAAATTTATAATCCATCATACATAATATACCAAGGAAAGAAGAAGCCTGAGGATGCTGACATTGCTACGCACGGCAACATTAATCTTCCACTATCTAGCTCCTTGCATTATTCTCGTACAAGGAACTCCGATCCCAATACAGTCACCCGTATCCCACAACTTAGACATAATAGTCCTAGAAAACCCCCTTCAAAGGAATTTCTTTTCCAACCTCCTTGATGTATATATTTCCACGGGGCTCTTTTGGTGCTTGTTTGTGAGTGGTGAATGTTTTTCCGTTGAGATTTTAGGGTGCTGGCTTGTAGCATTCCCTTTTTTTTTCTTTTTTTCTGGTTGGGTGTCCTTCTCTTTTTCTTTTTTTTCTAGAGACTAGTCCATAGTTTATATACTTAACCTCCTATCTATAAAACATTTAATTTACAATAAAAAATATATATTTCTAGCAGCCCTTAAAATAGGTTTCATCCAACTGTTCGCTAATAGGTTTGCGTTATCCTATGTATTGCGTACATGTATAAACAATGTCACGCCTTTCCTGCTTGTCATTCAGAGTCTCTTGTCGAATAAGTGTTGTTTAGAATCTCAAACTTCAAGAAGTTAGATTTTACAATAACACGATGATTTTTATTGCTCATAAATTTGGGATCTCATCTATTAAATGAATTCTTTGTACTCTAACACGCACAAATTACAACTCATCTTCTTATTCTTTCTATTTGTTGTTTTCTTTATTTTACGGTTACAAATAGAATTTGATTACCGCTCGTCGGCGGTCTTGGTTGGTTCTCCAAGTGTTTTGTCAAATTTATTAACCAAAGGGATCCCCACAACATCCATGGTTTTAACTTTAACATTAGTAATTTAGTACTACTGATTCTAACAATTGATTAAAGTGAGTGGACGAAAGTGGGGCTGAAAATGAATGTTCATATTTCATTCATACAATTTGTTTCTATAAGATTTAGTATTGTTTTACATTTTTGTATGTTTTCTTTAGCCTTTGGTTTTTTATTCTCATCTTTTAGTTACAGAAATCAGATTAAACACTAACTTAATTTGGTCCACATTTGTGGGCTACACCCTATAATTATAGGGCAAGGTCTTATCCCATCATGTCCCTCCACTAGCTAAAAGCGACATCTTCTTTAAAATTGTGACAGGACGCATGCACATATTAATTCACACTAAGTAACGGAACTTGGGTGGCTTAGGCCCGAGGGTGCTTCGGCACTCCCAAAATTTAAAAACCTAGCTAAAAAGTGATTCCGAAAAATTTATTATAGCCTCCAAAGAATTTCAATGTTTATCCCATCCTACTATGTTAGCTCGTATGACTTTAAGTCCTGCTTCCGTTGTTGTCCTTGAATACCTTAATCATATGCTCCCACTAGAGGAAAACACTTATCTTTTGTTGATGTGGGTGTAACTCTTGATAACTCTATTACTTGGGATTTTAAATTGCCTAGAAGAATCAATGTTGCTACAAGGGTGGAGTTGATTCTGCTTTCTTCTGACCTAACTTCATTCAGTTTTACCCAGAGTGATGATGACGAGCTTCAATGGGTGTCTTGACTAAAAATAAGCAATTTTCAGTTAAATCTTTATATGATAATCTTACTCTGGATACTGATGATGTTCATGTTAACTCTATCTTTGGTTATATATGATAATGTTAACTCTACCGAAAATCAGTTTCTTTTTATGGTTAATTTTTTATGACAGATTATCAACAAGAGAGATTTTCTCATTAGAAGACGACTAGATGTGCCAGGTACTTGCTTGTTCTGTAATGAGAATGAATCCATTGCTCATCTGTTTTTACATTGCAGTTTTGCTAGATCGGTTTGGGATGAGTTTTTGGTAAGTTGCATTGGTTTTTCTCCATGTCTAGTGATGTACTGATGTATATGATTCCTGCAGTCCGGAACCCAACAAGGTCAGTACTGCACTCTGGAATATGATTTCTGCAGCAATGACAGAGTTTTTGCAGACAAAAGACATAATGCTAAAGTTGTTTATTGCTTATTCTGCTGGGCTTTAACTTTCAAGGAGTCTGAATCTGTAAACTCCTCAGATATATTGAAAGATTGGTGTAAAATTTACTTTGATTCTAACTAAGTTTGGCAGTATGTTATTGTAGTTACCTAAAATCGGTGAGAGGCTAAAAGTGAGATTCTGGGGTTTTGAAAGTGAGTTACGGGAGGTTGAGCACGGACAGTCTTCACCTAAACCACGCACATTGGCCGTTCAAAGGCTGCTTCAGTCACAGGAGAGGTTAGAGCTGGTCTTATGGAGAGAGCAGATGAAGAGAGAGATCAGTGAATTCTAGGGTTTGAAGAATAATTGCTCTGAGAGTTTTATGAGAAACTTGTATGTTATCTTGGGTAAATAAAGGACCTATTTATAGATGAATTCTCTAATCTCAGGTCGGTGAAGATATGGATTGCTTGTCGTGCGTAGCACTTCTCCCGTCTCTTCAGGAATAGATAGAGATAAACTAGGCTAATTTTATCTCTTCATTCCACCGCCTTTACTCTCTTCTGCGGTGAGAAATAGGCTGGGTATTTCCCACACGTGTCGTAGACCGCCAGACCAAAACCCTAATTGATATCCCCCCATTTGTGTGAAGTTGAGTCAGCCTTTGCGATGATGTGTTGAGAGAGAAAAATATTCCCTTAAGATGATTTGGCCAAGATAGAGAGATATTCTCTGATTTTTGGGAATGATTAGGATGAGTCGCGTGAAAAGACATAGAATACCTCAGAAATCGTATGTAGAGTGTGAGGGAAGCTGAGGTTTAGCTCCTTCTCTCCATTGCCGGTCATATATATCACATGGAGATCGTATTGTTGTTTGTGGGGCTCTTTGTTGATCATGTGGAGCTCAAGGGAGATTATATCCATGTTTTTCAGTAGACATGTACAGTTCAGGCCCAATTTACTAGTCGTGAGTGTGTTTGAGACGCTGAGAAATAGGATTGAGCCCTAGGTGAGGCTTGTGTCTGAGTCTTACGCCTATATAAGACTCTTCAGACGAGATGGATCAGCTCGGATAAGGCCATCTGAGGCATGGCTGAAGCGACCAAGGCTTTCTGAGATTTTGCCGACGTGACTGAGGCCTGTCTTAGACTTGGCTGATGCGACTGATGCCGTCTGAGATTTGGATGATTCGATAGAGTCTCTCCGAAGTCAACTGAGACATGTTCGGGAGAGAAATAAAAGCTTGCACGCCTAATAATGTCTCTGCGAGACTTCGACTCACCTGTCTTTGATCAGCATATCTTGCAGAGATATGATAGGAGTCAATTGTGTCTGTATTGTGGGGTCGACATGACCAGTGTATCTCGAAAGGATGTTTTTGGATTCTGTCGAAAGGGCCCAAAGGCAGAATAACCAGCGTATCTCGCGGGTAGAGGTGTAAAACGTGCCGGCCCAACACAGCCCATACCACGAAATCACGTGCTTAGCGTGCTGTGTGTCGTGATGTGTTGTGCCGGAAATCAAGACGTGTCGTGCTAGAATATGTGTTGTGATGTGTTGTGCCAGAAAAATAAACGTATTGTGTCGTGTTGTGCTGTGCTTTGCCGGGCACATTTATTTTATTTTTTCCAAAATAAGTATCCAAATATTTAGGTATTATATTGTTGTTATGAAAATAAGTCAATATAACGATAATAAAATATCAATAACTGGCTAGAATAAAGGCTCTATTGTGAAATATACACAAAATGTGATGTATTGTGCCAGGTTGTGTAGTATTTTATACATATTATGACGTCCTTTCTTAACATGTTGTGTTGTGCCGTGTCACGTGCTTATCTGTTTCGCGTGCAGCACTGGGCTACTGTGCGGTTAGTCTAGCCCATCCCATCACATGAAACTAACGTGATGTGCCGTACTGGGATGGCTGTGCTCAAATTTCAGCGTGATATGCTGGGATGTGCTCCTGCTGACACAACCCAATTTACACCTCTACTCGCGGGGATGTCCTAGGAATTATTTAGGAAGTCACTGTAAGTCGAGTCATAGCTTATAGTAGACATGACCAGTATATCTCTCAGTGATGTACTAGGATTCAATCCCTAATATCAAATAGGGTGAGTCGTGCTTACAAGAGACATGTATGTCTCCGTTCTAGGTCATAAGTCCGTCGATGACTTTTTTACGCAATTACAGAGCTTACATGACTAGCAGTATCTCGTCGAGGATGTATACTAGGAATCATGGCATCACAACCAGCCGCGTCTCGCGAAGACATGCTGAAATTGTGGCTGTTCTGGTTGATAAGTCTTTCGGGGACGTTTTACGCTCTATAAAACCTACGTGACCAGCCGTATCTCGTCGAGGATGTATGCTAGAACTCACGGCATCACGACCAGCAGTGCCTTGCGGGGACGTATTACTAGAAATCGTGGTTGTGGGTGCCTTGAAATCCAATGGCTTAATCTCTCCAATGACCAGTATATCTCTCAATGATGTACTAGGATTCAATCCCTGATCTCAAATAGGGTGAGTCGTGCTTACAAGAGACATGTATGTCTCCGCTCTGGGTCATAAGTCCGTCGATGACTTTTTAACGCAATTACAGAGCCTACATGACTAGCAGTATATCGTCGAGGATGTATAGTAGGAATCATGGCATCACAACCAGACGCGTCTCGCGAAGACATGCTGAAATTGTGGTTGTTCTGGTTGATAAGTCTTTCGGGGACGTTTTACGCTCTACAGAACCTACGTGACCAGTTGTATCTCGTCGAGGATGTATGCTAGAACTCACGGCATCACGACCAGCAGTGCCTTGCGGGGACGTATACTAGAAATCGTGGTTGTGGGTGCCTTGAAAGCCAATGGCTTAATCTCTCCCGTGAGAGTTGATTTTTGTCATATGGTCTTAAAATGACACTTTTACTCCTTAACCAAATTTCACCATCTATAGTTACCAACGTAGTTTTGTTCCTTTTGTTTCTTTGTACTTTGTTTAGGGTGGTATAACCTTTATACCCCTCTTTCTGATATTCAATCCTCTCTTTATCGATCAAAAAAAAGAAAAACAAATGAAAAATCAAATTAATTGGCATATCACAACGCGCCAGAGAGCCACTTCTTGGTTCTTTTTGGTGACAAACAAGGGAAATTCACTATTGAGATTCCTCATCTTAATCTAGTGAAAACCCCATGATTCATATTTACGGTACCTAGACTAGCACAGGGACAGTATTTGAGTGGTCTGATGTTCAGAATCGGTTAGAATCCGTTGGTCTTATACGAAACAGTACCCTTCTATTCTTGGTACACGCCTGGCTGCCCATATAAATCACCAGGAAACTTGGTTAAGTGGAGGAACAATTATTGTTCTCTACCGAGACACTAAAATGTTTTTTCTTTTGTTTTTTTGAAAGGAATCACACTTGGGGTATTCTCAGATTAATTGGGGTATACCCAAATTTAAATGGACCTAGCGCCCTTACTAAGGGGTGGTCAAAATTGGTGATTTTACTTTAATACCCTTGAACTAATTAACTTAAAACTAAACCCTAAAATTAAAAACTAAAAACCTCTTAATCTTTCCTAATCTCCTTGCTCTACCCTTTCCCCTTCATCTTCTTCCATTTCTTCCATCAAAAAAATCCATGAACCCAAAATTTCAATCCCTGAGAATGTTGATAAGAACCCTCTACCGGCGAAAAGAAGACTGTAAATGATGTCTAAACTCAAACCCATTATTGTGTTGTGTGTTTTGATTGTTATATGATTGTTATATTAGGTTAGAAATCGAAAATTATGATTTCTGTGTCTTTAGTCGGCAAGGTCGTAACATGCATATCTTGCCGACTTTTCATAAAAGCCATGGCGACTGTAAAAAATTTCAACAGTCGGCAGGGTATTTTTTGAAGACCTTGCCGACTAATACATGATTCCATATTTTTCTCAACAGCCGGAAGGGTATTTTTTGAAGACCTTGCCGACTAATACATGATTCCACATTTTTCTCAACAGCCGACAGGGTATTTTTTTGTAGACCTTGCCGACTAATACATGATTCCACATTTTTCTCAACAGCCGGCAGGGTATTTTTTGTAGACCTTGCCGACTAGTATTAGTCGTCTCCTGTGTGTCAAAAAAATAAAGTCGGCATTGTTATTTAGAAAGAACCTTGCCGGCCAAAGTTAGTCGGCATGGTCTTCATTCATCGACCTTGCCGACTTTTCATACTTTCAGAACTGAAAGTGTTGATTTCTGATCTAATTTTGAGTATGATTTCATACAACAACTTTGCAATCCCTTTTTAGAAGTGTTTGGGTAGTGTGCTTTCATTTCCGTTGCAAAAGATTTTCTCAAAACAATTTTTTTTTCATCAAAAATCTTCCCACATAAGTTCAATCAAAAACAAAATTTCATATCTCAAATTCATAATTTGAGAAGTTTTAATCTACTC
Organism: Papaver atlanticum; assembly: GCA_023531105.1. Lineage (NCBI taxonomy): Eukaryota > Viridiplantae > Streptophyta > Magnoliopsida > Ranunculales > Papaveraceae > Papaver > Papaver atlanticum. The sequence continues at coordinate 325,543 of JAJJMB010013226.1, forward strand.
AATTAATCAATCTAAACTCAATTAATTAAGCTAATCATATTTTTAGTGTTAATTAAACAAAGGTATATTAGCCATTTAGAAAATACATGGTTAAGAGATGATTTCTTTTACTTCAAAATGACCTAACTTTTGTCTCATTAGGTATACCCCGATTAATCTGGGTATACCCCAATTTGGCCAAGTTTTGAAAGCAAGACACCAACATTCAGAGGTAAATAAAAGAAGGACAGTTAAAACCCATGCCTTATAAACGTGGAGTAACATTTAGATGAGTACGACCAACAAGTACAATGACAAGATTATAACTGGTACCTTTACACTACACGTACTGTGGACAGTTATACTTTGGATCTTCTTCTTCTTCTTCAATTTCTTCTACTAGTACTGCAGTCTGCAGCTACTGCTACTTATTTTTCTTCATTTAATGATGAAATTGAATGAGAAATGACAATCTAACTAACAGTGTATATAAAAATTCTAGTAAAGAATCCAATATAGGACCAACCTATACAATACAATTCAACTTTTCCGTGCAATCTGTCAATTCCCCTGACCTGATCCAAATATCTTCTCTATATCCAGCTATTTATCATGTACTACTACTGACTTGACTGGCCAATCAATGAATGCATTGTATTAGAACCCTACTACCTTCGTATCCTGCTGCATTCACCAATATTGTCACTTTGAGCTTCTTCTAAGAAAGTACCTTACTAAAAAGTTATTAATGTATGTTGAAATGGATCCAATGTCACCGGCACATCTGTAAGATATCATTAAAATTTAAGAATCATTTGTGCGCATAGTCAATACTGAAGTTAAAAGTGTCCCTTAACACGAATTGGCCTCTCTTTAACAAAGTGATGTATGTCCTCTTTTACACACTTCATCTACTGTATTATCAAACACTTTGACTTATGTAAGTGATGTAAGTATGTGGGTTATCCTAAGTTGAATATATTGAATAAATGATGATCGATCTAATCAAGCAATAATTTAAATGATCTGATTAAGAGCAGGTTATTGATTTCTGTAGGTATACCTTCAATGGTGACATTCGACCTTACTAGTTTGAGAAAAATTGTACAAAAACGGGTCCATACTTAAGACCCCATAAACTAGCCAACCATAATATGCTGATCTTCTCTGCATCGTTCCAAATTTATAGGCCCCAACCATAATACCATTTCATTTCATTTTCTCAGAAATTAAACACAACTAGCTAGGTGCCAACTATTTGCACACATCTACTTTCATTTATCTTATAAATGTTCATATACAGTAGCTGTACGCAACGCCATGGAATGTTCATATGCAGTAGCTGTACGCAAGACCATGGACTATGCAAGTACTAGGGTTGTGAAAAATACTCAGGAAAATTATGCACCGTGGAACCAGATGATTAAGATTGCAAGACTTACACATCCGTGAACTAAAATGCGGAGGCATTGCCAAATCAGATAGACGTAGTCACGTAGAGCCAGTTGTCTAAAGGAGGATTTTTTTTTTTTTTTTGTTAACGGCTTTCTAAATAGTGGCGCAGACATAATAGCTCTAATCTGTTTATCCAATAAAACGGAGATCAGCTGATTCTTCTTATTATTATTTCATCATTATCGTTTGACATACTTAATAAAACGAAACTTAGTAGTGGCCATTTGACCATATATATTTTAAAATTTTCAGGTTGTTTCCAAGAAACAGGGTTAGTCTTATCAAGAGAATGAGAACCGAAACAAGTCGATGATGATCCAATCAAATCTTTAGAGGATTAAGAATTACAATTGATACATGATATGTATGATGTAACCTAGTTAAAGCTTTTATGACTCTTCTATTCATACATATTTTTAAAGGTTTTGACAGCTTATGTTCATGGAATGTAATGTATTTAAATATGATGTGTGTGGTTTCTAAGTTGTAACGTGTATTATATTTTATCCATGTACGGCCAAAATCAACTTGACCTTACGTATATTTTTTGATACAATGCACATACTTTGTTTGATCAACCATCAATAGATTTAGAGACAAAAGTATACATTCTTATGTTTGTTTATTTTTGATCCAGCCCATGCTTTTAGTTTTAGGTACAACAGTATTTATAAAATATAATCAGAATATAATTTGTTGGTATTGCATTTTACGCATAACATGGGCCGGAATGGCCAAAAATGTTCTTTAACTTTATATTTTGGAGTTAATTTATTTATACAATACAATTGTTGAGATTTAGATCCAAGACTCCAGCGATAATAACGTGAAGAAATGTGTTGTTATGCATTCGGGTGCAGAATGAACATGTACGCTTATACTAAATATTTATTATAGTAGCAATGAACATAAATGGACCTGAAATCTGACGTGTTAAAAATGCATATTTATCATGTTATTATGCACTTGAGTGCTTATGAGCGTAAATCAATTAGTCAACGGAAAATTCTTGACTATCACACAAAATGTTTTGATTAACAAACCAATCAATAGTTTCAAAACTCAAATTATATGATAATTATTATAAGTTAAGCTATATTTTCAAGTTAATGTACAATTCTTTTACAATGGCGTGTTGTATGTATGTACGAAGGAGTTGGTCATTATACTTATCTAGAAACTCAGACCAGAAAATTAAATTAGCAATAATGAAGAAAAACTAAATAGTGGTTTATCCAACAAACGCTTGCTTAATTATGGCTACCTAATTACCTACCTTAGAGGCCTTAAAACTCAGTCATATGCCAGTAAAAACACATGAATAGCATTTACATTGCTTCCTCAAATAGTATTCTGAGTAGAAGGTAACGTTAAGCCTTTGAAAATTAATTAAGACCCTACCGGAAGAAGTTAACAACGACAACTTGATCATTTTTCTGCAACCGGGACCCCAATATATACTGACAACTTACGAGTCTCATTACTCCGGCCATAGACAACGCCTACTCATAATCCGCGGACGGACACGTCCGAGGTGCCATATCCCCCTGCCCCTACCAATAATAAGACTAGCGGGTGCGAAGTAAAATCATCGTTGTGCTGTTCCAAAAAATATTAACTTGGAACACTAGAGTCTAGAAGGAAAGTATTCATGATTTCGACTTGGTCTATAGAGCAATATTTGGTTCGTTTTGTTTTGTTACTATTCACTTAATACTAAAATGATGAAAAGATAGATTGAGACTCATCCTTGACATTTCATTGTTAGGGTTTGAGGTCCGACTTATTGTTAGGAACTTATGCTTCTTCCTCAAGGAGAAAAAGAAATATAAAGAGAGTGACGACTGGTGAGTGTTAGATGTTATTACGACGTTTAATTCTATCAAGAAAATGACTAGTGAGTTTTTATCACCATACATTCTAAAAGTTTGCTTTAGATTCTACCTCTACCTTTTCAAAGGGTGAATCGGTGAAAACTAGGATTTCCACCGGAATACCAGTAAAATCCAGACTCCTATATTGTTATACACTCTTTTATATTTATCGACGGAAATCCTAAAATAAAATACTCCCTCCGTCCCAAATTAATTGAGATATTTGTAGTTTGCACAATTATTAAGGCAGAGAGAAAAGGAGAGTATGTTTAAGTATTTTTTATAATTATATCGTTATGGATGATAACTAGTAAAACTTAGAAATGATTTATCTCTTAAACTATACCACGGTTTTTTTTAAACTTTATACCAATGTAAAGCATTTTAAAATACCTACGTAACGAATATAAACATGACTATCAAACTATTCATATTTCTTATAGTAACAATAATCAATTAAAATGGTAGGTTTTAGAAATATCCCCTTGATTAGTGAGATAGCTCAATTATTTGTGGGACAAAATTTAAAACCAATTAGCTCAATTAATTTGGGACGAAGGCAGTAAAAATCAGTGCGACATTTCATAGATGTGGCATAAATTAAAAGCTCGGTTTTCACGATCAAGCGGTTAAACTTAAATACATTATTTTTTTAACACGATTAACACGGAAATTAAACCCGTAACCTATAAATTGGGAGCTCAATCCCTGGCCAAAATGCCAGTTAGTTTATTCCTTTGTAGTTGGATACTCCTAAACAGTGAAAATCCTTGTAATGACACAACAAGTCAACATCTTTCTATATTCTAAGAAGAATAGCTAATCGGTGACATAAAACACTATACCGTAAAAGTTGTATGTTTTGTTCGCCGGAATAATTGACTAATCGTTGGCTTGATAAAAATTTCCCAGTTAACTTAATTAATTTTTTTTAAATGATAGTTCTTAAACTTTTCTTTTTATCTTAAATTCTTAATGTTGGGTAACATGAACGCACCATCATATATTTTTTTATACTTTAAACGTTAGAAAAAAAATTACCAAACAAAATTCCGACAAGATTACGTGCGTGCAAAATTTTACAAAAATTATCTTAGATATTTTATTTTAATTTATGCGGCTACCAACTGTGTTCCAAAATTTCCTAACAAATTATGGTAAGGGGATATTTGGAAATGACAATCAAATCTTTAAATTAAATTCATCAAAAAATATAAGAAGTAAAGGACAAGAATTTATTATAATAGTCGGTGGATCTACACAGAAGGGCCATTTGTACTGTAGATTGACACTGTATAGAGACTCATGGTGCTCTTTGAGTTCGGAGGTACAAATGAGAATCCAAGGGGAGGGAAATGGCATAATGTTGGTTTTTTGTTGGGTCGGTAGTTTAATGTCTTATCCTCTCCTCAATCTGCACCATTTATTTTTCTTTATATATATTTTTCAGAACACTGTTGTATTTGTATTTCTGTGATAAGTTTGTCGAAATTTTTGCCAGTTTTACAACATGTTTGTTTGTATCTGACTTGTGATTCTGGATCTGAGTCAATCTCTGATTTTTTCGCGAGTCAGATGTTAGATTATTTGTTTTCTAATTTGAGTTAGATTTGACTCGACCTATGACTCAGACCTAATCCCTGACTCGGACCTGTTTGAGTTAGGTAATAAAACATCCCTGATTAAGAGACTAAACCACTGACTTACACGTTTTTAAACCAGTCGAATTAGATCTAACTTAAAACAAACATATTGAGTCAAATTTGACTTTAGTCAGGTGATTTCAATCAGATCCAGACAACTCAGATGAATCAGGAGTAAACAAACATGGAGTTAGCCATGTTAAATTATTCAATTATTTGCAGTTTTGTGTGCGTTTGATTTATATTTCAGGTTATTAGGATATGATTCATCAAGTTAAATGAAAGTACTGTTGTTAAATCAATCCATCATTAGCCCCAAGGACCAAAGTAATTAAGATTGAAATTATACGTAGAACACCTACTTTAGTCAAATAAAAGAAGAGAAACAAGGATTTTGTGTTTTGAAAAATACAACCATCACCATGGTGACCAAGTAGTTTGACATTCACCTCAAAAATTGGAGATCGAGGATTTGTTTTTGTTTTTTTTTATGGCCACTCTCACAATAATTTTTTTACCCATGCAGATATAAATGAAAATGGCTATGGTCTTAGCCTGTACCGGAGATTAGTCAGATGCTATGAAGGCAATGTACGTACCACTGGTATAACTGCTATTTTAAGTGGTGGACGAAGTTAATTTATTGCCGTCCTTGAGAACGGCCAGTGACGGCGGATATCCGTGGGTACGGTGAATTATGCTCTTCTCAATTCTTACGACTATTTAGCTCCCCCTTGGAATGTGGGACCACCACACGTGTGTCAAAGATCAAACATTAGATTTTACGGCAATGAATCTAATGATGTTTTGCGGCTAGAAAAAAGCAGCTTGTCCTTTTGAATCTTATTTTAACCATTGATTCACATTGACTAAATCGTGTGGCTTAGTAGCCGCCACGCGTTGCCGACGGAATGAACAGAACAGACAAAATCATTTCGTTTTGGAGAAATATGGACCATTGGAGTACTTATGATGAGACGAATCAACGTCTGACTTAACTTTTTTTTGTGATTTGATGATGATATTAGCAGCATGGGGTACTAGAGTCAGACTCATATTTTTGTCTGAATGGGTCCCTTCAATTATTTACTACTGAGGACACATGTACGGTTGGGTCATTTATCAGCTGGACGAATCATTAAGGACCTCAGCCATCACCAATTTTATCTTTTAACCTTATGTTGATCTTCAATGTTTCACTATCTTGTGCCGGAGTAATTGTAAACGGTAATTAAAATTTTCATCTATAAAAAGCTAATTCTATACTTCCAAATAGTAAATGAGCAGCCTACCAGAAATTAACTGAACTGTGTAATAAAGGTAAAGGATGTCATCTTTTCCTCTAATGTAATTATGTAACGCAAGTATGGATTAGAGCTGGCAAACGGACGGGCCGGGGCTGGCTTGTTACGGATTACACGGGCCAAAACCTGCGGGATAATATTCTTCACGGGTGGCTATTTCTTCAACCCGTGCCCGTAACGGGTAAAGCTTGAGGGTTCACGGGTTAGCTGGTTTCTGGTGAGTCAACTCGCCAGAAACTGATTTTGACAGAGTTTCCTCTGTTTTGTAGTCTATTTCCGGCCACATAGCTCCTTCCCTACAACCTAAGTACCTAACATTCAACTAATTCATTCACTTCAAATTCTGCAATCACACATTCAATAACAACAGCAGCAGTTCAACCACAAACCTATACTCAATTGTTAATGCTTTGACGAGACGAAATTCAACCAGAACATGAAAATAAAGAAATTGATTATGAAACAAAAACATCTACTGCATTTGAGACTATCTTTTATCTTCTGGATCTCACTATATAAACACCAATTTCAGAAAATATAAAACCAAATCAAATTCCATAAACATCGATTCTAGATTTGATAAATAAACGACTAAATAATTAAACTAAACTCAGATTAGATAGCAGAGATTATGGGGAGGGGAAAGAGAGAAGAGATCTGAAATTTCATCTTCTAACAAAGGTTTCCAAAAAGATCTGAATTATTAGGCTTTGATTTGGGAAATTCGTTACGAATTGGACTTGTTTTCTTTAGCCTAGGGTTTTCCGGAGAGAAAGCGAAATCCCGTTAAACACAGAACTCCATCGAAACCCTGTAATTCATCATCATCTTCAATTAACTGAAGCAGAAACAATACCCATCTTCTAATTCTTGAGAAACTCTCAATCTCAACTTAATTTCATCCTTGATTTCTTGCAATCAACTAATTTCTGGGATTAACTCAAACCCTAACTTTGATTTCTCACCATCTCGTCCCTGTTTCACGATTTAATCGCAGTAATAGCTTCCTCCTAATTCTCCTCTAACCCATCTATGACTCATACACGGTGAAACATCTAAATTCCTGATTCTTTCCCATCTTCAATTTCAACCATCGACCTAAGAGATGATGAAGGAGAGACAAATAAATCTAGGGTTTTGTGAGGATTGAAACTTCAATTCAATGATTCAATCCCTGTTCTAGGGTTTTGAGTTGTAAGCAGAAGAGAAGAAAGAAAAGAAGAGACGAACAGGAAGGGGGTGAAGCGAAGAATTGAGGACTGAGGAGAGGGAGGCTTAGCCGTAGCCACAGACGCAGAAGAAGACGGTGGAGAAGAAATGAAAATATCTGATTCTGTCTGCTAGGGTTAGAGCTGGAGTATTTATATCTTTAACGTAGGGATAGGATTAAGTATGTGACATAATCCAATGGTGAAAATTAAATGTAATTTATTAATAAATATTATACACGGGTTTACGGGATGGGCACGGGTTAACCCGTTTACTTACAAGCCACCATTTCTCTAACCCGAACCCGACTTGTTTATAACCCATCCAAGCCGGGTTCGGGTTTTCACGGGCCGGGCATGAGTTAATCCGCGGGTTTCAACTTGTTTGCCAGCTCTAATATGGTTGCTTTTAATTACTAATGGAGCTACAGATTTCCATGGATGACTTTCAGGTGTTTTAGTAACGCTTTGTCCTATGGTCTTCAAATCTAACATTTAGATTGGAAGTCCACGCCAGCTAGAATAGTCATCTAAGTCATATGATCATTCCAATCTAACATCTAGATGGGCCGAACCATTCCACGTAGTCACGCTGAATGGAACAACGCAGCCATCTCAGCAGTCGAATCGAAAAATAAAACAATCTAGCTGAACCATTCCGCGAAAAGTAGAATTTTGGTTGCGCTGAATGAAATAGTGTAACTATCTCGCTACTAGTTGGCATTCGAGATGAGAGCGTAGTGTTGAAGAATAGACAACGCTTTGAGAAGAATTTGCAACGCTTTTTGTCTAATCTAGAAGCCAAATCTAGCCCATAATACTTAACCTAACAATGTTTGGGATAGCTATATATATGTCATGGAATGAAAGAAGTCGAAAAGAAGAGTTCGGAAACCAAATTTTACAATTAGTGAGCAAAAAAAAATTCTTTTTAGAGTAAAAAAATCTTTGTTTCTGCTTTCCGAAAACTTCTTTTACTTCTAGTGCAAAAACATGCAAAAGGGGAGATAATTAGTGCATATAATTCGTGGATAATGTTAATAGATAATGTTAATAGATACGAGATCGTCATCATTATTATCATCAACATCGCACCGTCTGTACTATTCCGACCCAAGAAGATAACAAGAACCAATATTATGATGGTTTATAATAATTAGTAGATATCATTACCTTGGGTTTGAATAAATAAAAAGTGATATTCTCACATCTCAACCGTCAAAATAGGAAAATGAAATGATGTTGTAGGCATGTTTCTTGCCTCTAAACTAAAGAAAGTGGTTTATTAGAATCCTAAAATGTTTAAAACATCAATTTGAATTGAAACTAAAGTCGAACTACTAAAACAAAAAATAACTTTTAAATACATTATCTTCCTCTAGTGGACTTAATTAGTATAATCCTTAATTAGAGAACTAATTTCAAACACTATCCAACAACAAGCAATGGGAAAATAATATACACGTTTCCATCTGTCTCATCTTTTTTCTCATCTCTTTTTCTCTTTTCTTGTTTCTTTCCCTTCCATTTCTAGACCCAACAAAATAAAGAAAAAGTATTTCCATTAACTAAAGCCAAACAGATCTTCGAGAGATTTTGTTTACATCATGTCGTTCGCGCATGTTAATTTTAACTGTATCATCAACAAAATAAACTGCTGACATTTCTAATCAAACAACATCAATTAACTTCTCAAATTATACTAAAACTGTTAGACAGTGATATTTACGATTTGAATTCAAAATTCGTTGACATCTTTTCTACGGTCATAATGTATTCGAATTTTCTTTTATGAAAATATAATTTGTTGGCCATAATGTTTATACTATATTTAGTTGTACGCGCATAGTAAAAAATAGTACTGATAAATGATATGTATCCTTAGACTAAGTCCCATGGGCTAGATTTGCCAAAAAGTGCTGCAGATTAAAGAAAAAGCGTTGCATATTCTTTAACACTACTTCTCTTTCCAGATATTTCTCGCATTCCAATTAATAGCGAGATAATTTCCCAGAATGGTTCGGCGCAGAGAAAATCGACTTTCGCTGTAGATTGATTTATTTTTTGATCCGACAGCTGAGATGGTTGCGTTGTTCCATTCAGCACAACCTATTTCTACTTTTCGCTGTTCCATTCAGCGCGTCTAGATATTAGATTGGAATGACCATAAGACTTCTAAGAGTATTATAACTGCCAATTTAGATGCTAGATTAGAACACCATATGACTTAACCTTATACAAAACTTTAACATCATAACATCGGCAACTTTGGCGCAAATTTTTTCCAACCAGGATCAATAAATAAAATCCTAAAACACTATTGACATAATTGTAAAAATTCACAGAATCAATTTGCACCCAGACAAAGAAGATTGACGATCTTCAGTTAAACCTTTTAAGAAAGCGGTAAAGTAAAAGATATTCTCCACGGAATATTTTAGGAAATGCAACAAACAAAACACAAGACTGCGCAGTGGCGACAATAAGGTGGTCAGCACTTAAAAAAATACAGTCAATCTTTTTGGTTTACAATAAAAAAAATGAATGCAGCCATCTAAAATGCGCATGAACTCCAAGTACTAGAGTACGCACTTCTTTGAATTCCCCACACTATATAATAAACCACACCAAACTCATTTCTATCATCATCACCACCACATTCTTTATCTCCCCCTTTAAAATTTCAAACCCATCAACAAAAAAATCAAATTTGAATTTCTGTTTAAACTTTTGTTCTTTAGAAATTTTCTTAAATTTTACAACAATGGCAGAAGTGTATTCACCAATGATGAGCGACTCATCATCTAACCACTTCGACATCGACAAACTCACCAACGACATCTTTTCAATCCTCGAAAACAAATTCCTCTTCGATTCTAAACAAACCAATTCAAAATTACCAGTAGAAGATTTAGTCGAGACACTGAAAGCAAACAAACACGATGTGGGCAAAGTTCGTGTACTCTCAATTGACGGTGTCGGTTCGACTGATGGAATCCTCGCTGCAAAATCACTATGTCACTTAGAATCCAAACTCATGAGCATAACAAAGAATTCAGATGCCCGTGTTGCTGATTACTTTGATGTTGCTTCCGGTTCAGGAATCGGTGGAATACTCATCGCTTTGTTGTTCACCCGTGGCAAAGATGGAAGACCGTTGCTAAAGGCCGACGAAGCGTTGCAGTTTCTCATGAAAAACCGTAAGCGTTTGAATAATACTGGCAGTTCTTCCGGTGGGATGTTTGGAAAGATGTTTCGGGCATCGGCGAAGATGGAGAAAATTTTCAGACAGATTTTCGGTGAATGTACTTTGAAAGATACATTGAAACCAGTTTTGATTCCTTGTTTTGATCTGAAAACAAGAGCAACGTTTTTGTTTTCAAGAGCCGACGGTTTAGAAAACGACGGTTATGACTTCAAGATGAGGGAAATTTGCGTCGCTACATCTTCAGATCTAACGGTCAATGGTGGTTTTGAGATGAAATCAGTTGATAAGAAAACAAAGATATCAGCGGTCGATGGTGGTTTAGCGATGAATAATCCAACTGCTGCTGCTATTACACATGTACTGAACAATAAACAGGAGTTTCCATATTGTGACAGTGTTGAGGATTTATTGGTCGTTTCTTTAGGAAACGGCGAATCTGACGCCGGTGACCGGAATCTTGCACTTACGTCCGCCGGGTTTCTCAAAATCGCCGGAGAAGGAGCTTCCGACACGGTAATTATCGGTTCTTTACCTGACACTTTTAAATTAAAGACGGTTATTCTGAAATGATTAAAATTCCCTTCGAAACCGTTTTATTAGAAGTAAAACTATCGGTTATTTTCTAATGATAAAATTACCCTTCAACTATCCTGTCCTTCATTGTGAAAATGTTCTAAATCTGTTCTTTGTCTCATGTTCTGTAGGTTGATCAAGCTGTTTCGATGGCATTCGGAGAATACAGAACAGAGAATTACGTCCGAATTCAAGGAAATACCGGAATGACTAGTCCCCGAAGAACCCCGACCAGAAAGAACCCGAATACTGTGTCAATGGACGGGAGAAAATTATTGGAAGTTTCAGAGGCAATGCTTAAACAAAAGAATGTTGAATCAGTACTTTTCCGTGGGAAGAAACTGGCGGCGACAACAAACTTGGAGAAACTAGATGAATTTTCTGGACTTCTAGTTAAAGAACACGAAAGAAGAAAATCCAGCATTTTTGCCACTGTGATGTTCAAACATGCCTCACCAAGAAGTTCTTCGGCTACTGTCTCAACAGATTTTTCGTGGTAAATTTGGATCTCAATTTTTATCCTCTCCAGTGTTGTGCTCGCCTACTTCTGAGATTTTGAGTCGGAGTTAGAGCTGAGCCACATGTTTATACAAGAAAATATACTCCGGTGTGATTCCAAGATTATTTGTTGTTTAATAGCGCGCTTTATTTGAGCTATTTTACGGAGTTTTAGTCATTTTTTAGAGTTCTTAAATGTAATTTAGTATCAGTGAGCAATGGAAGGAAACATTCTTTCACTAAATTGTCTAGATTTGAGGTGTATTATATCATCTGTCAATCTCTTGTAACCGATTGATAGTAATTTGTCACAAGAATTCCCTAGCTTAGCGGAACTAGCCAGTTCAGGCGAGCTAATTACAGTCAAATTGTGTTTGAATATCAAGTTATTTTTCTCTACATTCATTGTGTACAGGAAATTCAATATGATTATTACAAGTTCATAACAATTTTCTGTTCCTTTTTCAATCTTTTCTCGTTTTAACAGAAGTGAGCTCAACTTAGTTCATTGTTTTTCGACCGGAGCAGTGTCAGAGACCTTAAGTCAGGTTATTCACTGCTCTAGGCCAATCAGTCAACAGCTACCATATATCGGAAACAACAGAAACAACGGTAAGTACGCGATAGAGGAATTATTCGTACAGGGTATGGTTTCAGTGACTGAAATACTGTCAATTATTTACATATTTATAAGGTTGCAGAATCACAACAATTACTTAGCAAAGAACATTGAACAATACAAATTTCTCTGTGCGAATACCTTTCTTTCATGTCTCCAGTACATACAACAAGCTCGAGTGAATGCGTAAATATTTCACCCGTTTTATGAGAAAAAATGTTGGTATCAGGACATTGTTAGACCCTGCTCATCAAAGTGAACTTCGCGGCAGCTGCAACCCCACTAACTACTGCACCCTGAACATTTGGACTAACGCAAAAATCACCACAGATGGCTAACTTCTTGCTTGCGTCCCAAAGGCACTTTTCATCTTCTGCAACAGCTGTAGCTGGAAAGGCACCACCCCTAATTGAAAAAAAGAGAGTAAGGAATTGAATATTACAATGCATTTCTCAGAATTAGACAAGAGAACAAATCATCAGAGAATATATGCTTTGAACATTTAGATGATGATATATGCCTTTGTGAGATGGTAGGATCGATACAAACTCACAGAAAAACAAAGAAGAATACGAAAGTTTCGGATGCTACTTTCACATACTTCTAAGAAGTTTTTTCTAAATTAGATGCAATTGAAGTATGGCTTTTTGTTATACTGACCATCTATGAGCTCTTGTGAAGAAAGGCTTTGGTACATGACTATCTATCCTTAAAAATTCATTAAGCATTTTTTCAGCAACTTCAGTCAGTAATACATTCGAAGGCTTCTGTAGTCCGGCTTGGCTAATTATAGTCCTTGCATAATCTTCTGTTGAATGCAGTACCCAGCACTCACTGTACACCACATCAAATCATATTAGAAATAACACAAGATAAATGATTGGATCATTGGGTATACTGAATATACATGCCTTCTCGTAGAGCGCCCTGGCTTGCTACTATCACAATATGCCCAGCTCAAAACTTCAGAGTTCTTGAACGAGAAGCCTTTCACGGGTATCTGGACCATAAAAATCGCAAGCAAAACTCAATTTCAGGCTTCTAAAAGGGAAAAATTCAATAACCAATTAGCAGTCTAAGAAGATCTGAGATAAAAGACACAACAATGATGGTGATTCGAACACATAACAGCAAAATACAATAACCTAAGACTTACAGAAGACAAATGTTCAGGAAATGCCAGCATCAGGGCAAAACGTGGAATGGCTGGAATATTTTCCAACTTCACAGCTAATTCTGGAAATGACGTCAAATCTGACCAGATCACACCACACAAAATCATGTAATGCTGAAGTTGAAGAATCTCAACTTTACAATTGAATAGTAGGACGCAGTTCATAATGCTGAAAAATCTCTATCACATACAAACCAATTACTCAAAATGAAGAAGACCGCAAAGAACAAGCGAGGATAAGAACAAACCCAAAGGTGACTTCCTTCCAGTTGAAGGCCATAGGTTAACTATACTATTATGTGATGCCACCAAACCATCAAAATGCCCTAAAGCTTGGCCATTCAGATCAATCAATGACCATAAATTTTTCTCCTCCAACCATTGTACATTCGCAACAGTTACTCCAAACTTTGGTTCAACACCTAAAGAGCAAGAAAAAAGAACAAACTAAACAAAGATTCTCTCCAGAACATTTTTTTTACTAAGATTTTATGACTTAGTGTTCGACAATACATACCTGGCTCATTGCAGAGTGTTTTACATATAGAATTCATGCCCGGAATACCGACATACTTCTTCCTAGTTGATTCTTCCTATAACAACACCAAAATCACTTAATGCTGAAGTTAAAAAATAGTAATTGATTGATAACATTGTGCCCATCTCATTCTGAAGGAAAAATTGGTAGGAATTGGTGGAAATTTCTTAAATCAGTGTCAATAGTAAAGCTGAAACACGAAGACATGTCGACACGACTTTACCATAAAAAAGTGGGTAAGATGAAAAACCGAATCAGCTTCACCAAATTTAGCAGTGGCATAATCAAAAGACCCAAATTTCTCCTTCCACTCAGCGACGAAACCTCGTTGTTCCCATTCGCGTACTAGATCCATGACACCATTGTCAGTAATTGTAAAAAATGGAGCACCATGATCAAACATTAGCTCTTTTCCATCTTCAATCATTTCTCTACAATCACAATCCAATTCAATTTCTTAATAAACCTACTCCACAATCCCAATATCCAAACCCTACCAATACTGACATTCAATCTAGCTACATACCATAAGAAGAAGCCCTAATCATGAAATTCAGAGAAAGGGGTTAGTGGGTTTACCTTCTTTGAGACATTCTACCGCCTGGTCCTCTTCCTTGATCAAACATGGTGACAGACATTCCATTCTTGGCAAGAGTGGAAGCACAGACAGACCCAGAAACTGAACCAAACCCATCAAAAAGAATTAAAATTTACACCATTATCAAGCATTTATCAACTGATTAAGTAATAGAAAGTGAAACAGAGAGGAAAAACCTTACTTCCACATCCGATTACAGCAATCCTTTTGGCCATGATTTGTTGATTTTGGGTTGAGAATTGAGCAGCTGAAATGAAGGGTTTTGGTTTGATGAGTTGTTTTGTATGATGGGGGGTTGGGTAGAATAAACGATGGAGATGTGATGATACTACTGAATTTAACAATAAACTTTCCATTTTCATTTTTTGTTTCAATGTGTGAAGATCAAATTGGGAAGGGACTGTGTAAAAGTGAGTTACTATTTTGGGCTCTTTGTTGTTCCATCAAGCCCTGTATGGTTCAGTTCAGTGTATTAAGATTTGATTTTTTTTGATTTTTTTTTAATTCTGCAAATTTTGAGTCATTTAATAGAATTTGGTTAAGAAAAGGTTGGATTGTATGGTCAGAAATTGCTGTTGAAAGATTTCTCGCTTGCCTTACGTCTGCTGCATAATTCGCTAGACCATCTGCTGCTTGATTTCCTTCTCTATAGTTGTGATGTATGTTGCACCGAGGGATTTGTCGCATTTTTTGTTTTATTTCGTCAATCATTCCAAAGAGATACCAAGGAGCTTCGTCTGACGATTTTATGAAGCGCATGTGATTTTCTGAGTCAGTCTCAAATAGAATTTTTGGCCATTGTCTCTCTGTTGTCGTCCTGGTTGCAATCAATGTTGCCCACGTTTCGGATGTTAACGCAGTAGTTATTCCTAAGGTTGTGCATAAGCCATCACAGTTCGCGCGTTCGAGTATCTACAAATAAAACCTGCTCCTGCTATTCCTGGGTGACCCCTAGCAGCACCATCGGTGTTGATTTTTATCTAATCTGATTCTGGTCTGGACCATCCTGCTGATATAGTTGCTGTTGTTCTGATATTGGTTGATGCAATTGTGATGGGTGATTCTTCAGGGAGAACTGGGGGTGATATTTTTTTTACCCTTCAAATTTTTGTTGTTGTGTCAAAGATCTTTCCAAGATGTCTTATGAAGGAGTATGGTATTGTTTGAAAATGAATTCATTTTTGGTCGTCCAATGATTCCATAATAGAAAATAATATGCAGTTATTGAAGATTTTGGGGCAGATTATTGCAGAATTTGTGAGATGGTTGTTTGGGGAGTTACTGTGGTTGGTGAGTTGACATTGGTGGTTTGATGAAAGTCGATTGAAGAGGTTGTTCCAGGTAGTTACTAAAACTGGACAACCGATAAGCAAGTCCTCAGCTGATTCGGGTTCGGCGTTGCACTGGAGACATATGTTGGAGTTTATGAGGTTAATGTGATGTAAGATAGACAAGGTTGGCGGACATGGTAAGGTCCACAAAAACTTGGTGACTGGGAGGGGGTTAAGTTGTGAATGATTATCTTGTTGGATTAGACAATTGTATCCGGACGCTGTGGTGTAATTTCCATATTTCCAATGTGGCCAGATGATTATGTTCGGAGGTGTATCTAGGGAAAGGTGAATGTTTACAATATGCTGGACAACATTAGGTGGGAGGTTATTTAGCTGCTCATGATTCCAATTGTGAGTAAGCGGGTCAATGAGGTCCGCCACTATTTGGATATGGTAGCATTAGAGGGGATCCAGGTTTTGAAATTGAAGTATCTAGTTGGCTTGGATAAGAGTCTCTAAACCGTTTCCAATACAGTGAAATATGAGTTGTACCCCGGGTATATAGGTGGGGTCGAGGTGGTTGGCATGCCAAAGAATTGGTGCAGAATGTCTATGTTATGTGGTTGCAGTCTTGGATAGTGAATGATTGCAGATTTTGCTGTATTGGTGACTTGACCTGCCAACAAGCTGTAGGATTGGAGTTACCTCTTTAGGTGAGTGGTACTTTCCTGGGAATCCTTGTAAGTGATAAGGAGGTCGTCTGCATACATTAGATGTAAAATAGGAGGTGCTTTTTGTGATATGCATAAACCTCCTACACGATTTTGATCTTCCAGGTTTCCTAGATTTTTCGATAGGATTTCTGCACAAATTATGAATATGTAGGAAGATAGAGGATCTCCCTGTCGAATGCCTCTCGTAGGAGTGATGTAGCCGTGTGGAGTATCATTGATGTTGATTGAGTATGTAACTGTAGTGATATAAAGCATGACATAGTCTATAAATATGGTAGGAAATCCTAGTTTAGTACAAGTTGTTTTGATGAAGCCCCAATCTAAGCTATCATATGCTTTATGAATATCCTGTCTCAGAGTCGCTTTTGGGTTTTTTGTGAGTGCCGAAGTTTTGATGTGATGAAATTGCTCTCCAACAATTGTTATTTCATCGTGTATTAATCTTTGTGGGATTAAAGCACTTTGATATGGACTTATTAGGAATGGGAGAAGACGTCGTATTCGATTCACCAGGCTGATTGGTTTGAATTGGGATGATTTTGATGGGTGGTCTACCTTTGGGATTAGTGTTATGTTTGTGTGGTTCAAAAGTGGGTGAATGTTTAAGGTACTAAAAAAGCTACGGATCATGGCTATTAGTTGAGGGTGTGTGGTTTCCTAAAAAAACTTTGAAAAACTTACTAGTATAACCATCTGGTCTAGGGACGCTTTTAAAATTGATGGAGAATATAGCATGTTTGATTTCCACAGTGGTCACTTCTTCCGTGAGTATGGTGCTTTGTCTAGATGTCAATCTGGATGTTTTCTTTTGGGACAAAAAAACAAATTTGTCGTAACAGCGAGTTTGACATCATGTGATAAATTTTGAATCACATGACATATCTAAATTTTATACCGGCAAATGCTAAGTCTCGACACAGGTTATAAGTCACTAAACAAATTTAAAACATGGTTATATAAATAGGCCATGGGTTGAGTATTGGGTTTAGAGAATAACTTATAAAACAGTAGAACAAATTATTGATTATATGTCACTGATTCTTGGAGAACTGATATTCTGAAGTGCTTGTTTGATAGTGAGACGATTAACTAAATTATAAAGATTAGAATTCCTCTATTTGGTGAAGATAAACCAGGTGAAGATAAACCACGTGGAAGCCAAACAGAAGTGTAAAATTTACTATAAAAACTGCTTCTATGGCTATCCTATATGATAATATTATGACTCATCCTTCCAAAACCAATATCTATTGGAAGTACTTCTGAAAATGCAACAATACAACTGATGAAATCAGCAAGTTTGCTAGAAGTATATGTCACAATACAGCTGATGAAATCAACAAGTTTGCTAGAAGTATGTCAGTTAGTCAAGAATAGGAATTTGATTTGCCATCGTGGCTTTGTTTGTGACGATAGTTTTATTTTGTATGGATTTAGTATACCCCGTGTAATATGATATCCTAACTCTTAGACAATATGTCGTTTAGATTTGAATGACAAGCTATCAGCCTTATAGGTTTTTCTAATATTTACATAGTGTTTGTTTTTTGCTGACTTCAATTTTTTATTTTTTATTTTGAGTCAGATCTGATTCGTTACCTGACTCAGACTTAACCTCTAACCTGGACTCGTTTAAGTTAGGGAGTAAAATACCCCTGACTCATTTTTGAGTCAGTTTAGTCCAATCTGACTTAAAAAAACAAACATATTGAATAAGATCCAGATGACTTCGATGATTTCGGTCAGATTCAGTCAGATCAATAAAAATATAAAATGATGTTAGATAGAACCTCAGTCTTCATCGTTTATTTGACATGAATAATAATAATAATAATAATAGTAATATACGGCGACGAACTGTGTGCCGTTTGGTGAATTAAGGGCACAGTCTATATGGCAGTTGAAAAAATTCATTACTTACCGTGGTGTACACTCCTCAATCTTATAACCCTTGCCTCTAACTAGCTTTTCATTTCAAGGCTAATTATGGTCAACATATAGGATTATATGACCCATTATTATAGCATCATCCTGATTCTTGACCGAATAATAGGGCAGTGTCCCAATTGTTCTGCCACCCTATATTGGTATTTACCTGGATGAATTCGTCAACTAACTAGCTCCTTAATCTGATTTTCGATGGGCACTTAGTATAATTCAGTACTGTACCAGTGAACACAAATTAGCTCGAATCAAAATTAATGGCAAGTGATGATCCCAATGATTCATCATCTGATTCACCAGTTCGTCCTGGGAAGATGGTGACAATGTTGTGTATTGATGGAGGCGGTGTTCGAGGTATAATTCCAGCAGTCATCCTAGAATTTCTAGAAGACGAGATCCGGGTAAATTTTCATTTTTACATTCTTATTTAACCCGATCAAAGCATTTTTGTGTAACCCGAATGACACTCTTCCTATGAATTTGCTGCTTAATTTTTGGTGTATGTGTAGAGACAAGACAGTGAGTATGATGACGGAAGACTAGCTGATTATTTCGATGTGATAGCCGGAACTAGCACCGGTGGTTTAATAGCAACGATGCTCGCAGCTCCAGATCATAAGAAACCACGTAACAAGGATGGCCGGCTTCGTCCTCTTTATGCCGCACATCAAATTCTTGGTTTCTACAAAGAACAGTGTCCCAAAATATTCGAGAAATCAATGTTGGGGAATTTGCCGGGGATTGGAAGGATCAAGGAGTATATGCGGTGGCCTAAATACGACGGAAAATACTTGCACAAATTGTGTAAAGATATATTAGGAGATCTGAAAATGCATGAAACCATAACAAAGCTGGTAATCCCTACTTTCGACATCAAGCTTCTTCAACCCACAATCTTTTCGACCGAAGAGGTACAACGGCAACCCCTACTAAGAATGTTCAAATCTAAAACTTCGATACACTCTTAATCAATAAAGATAACCGGACTTTCGATCTTTTTACAGGCAAAGAGGAATGAGTTTAAAAATGCGTATTTACATGAGGTGTGCATCGGTACATCAGCGGCTCCAACATATTTCCCTGCTGTTCATTTCGAAACGGGTGACTGGGAATTCAACCTCATCGATGGTGGCGTTACGGCCAATAATCCTGTAAGCTTAAAACCTCTTTACTAGCTTGTTTCCTTCTTCAAGTCTTCTTTTTTTATGGGTTGTATTTTTCGGATTGAGGCAATTAATGCTTTAACAAAATACAGACAATGGTGGCTATGAACGAAGTAATAAGGGACAGTTTGGAGGAGCACCAGAACACTCGGCAGGTGAAGGCTACAACAGACCGTACCAGGTACTTGGTGCTTTCATTAGGGACGGGAACAAAACGGAGTGCGAATAAATATGACGCTGAAAAAGTTAGCAACTGGGGTATGGTGCAATGGATAACTCCAATCATGGAAGTGTACTCTGAAGCCAGTACGGATATGGTCGACATTGAAACTGCCATTCACTTCCGGGCAGTCCAAAGCCAGGAAAATTATCTCCGCATTCAGGTAAGTAAACGACACTTGCGTACAACCGGCGCTAGATTTTGCAATGTGATCCACCTCCAATTTCGTTTTCTTTAATTAACCAAATGAATTTTCAGGCGTGTAGCTTTATCGAAGATTCAGCTCCTCCGATGGACGTTGCAACAAAACAGAGTATGAAAGAACTAGAATGCGTAGGGAACCTACTCATACATGAGGATGTTTCAAGAGTGAATATTGATACAGGAGTATATGAGAGAGTGGAAGGAGGAGGCACAAACAAACAAGCCCTAGAACGCTTGGCAAAGCTTCTAGTAAATGAACGCAAGGCACGAAAGCGGGATGCATGCACGGCAAGAGAACAAAGCCTTGAATGCGCCACAAAGCTTCTCTTGGATAAACCCGATGTAAGACAAGGAAAGGTTGTCAATCGAAAGATTACGCAGATGAGCGTGCAATGAACTGTTTGGAGGCTAGAGACCCGACTGCTGTCAAACAACTCAAGAAGGATCTAGGTCTACTAATTTGATGGGAAACGGGCTCACATTATTTGAGTCATGTAGTTGTCCTTTATGGTCTTCAGAATTTAGCTTACTCGTTAAGAACTCATTTGAGTTGTAGTTTGTGGCATAGATAGAGTTCTTCTTTAATTTACTTTCAATATTTCGGTGTTTAAGATAATCTCAAATTTTCCGGAAGGAAAAAATAATAGCAGACTCCGAGTTAGATTAGTTTTGTGGTTTTAACCAATAGAAAAACTTAGGCTATATTTGAGATCAGATAATTTCATGGGTACATTATTTATATGTCCCTACTTTTGACACCCAATAAATATATCCTTATACAACAATAAATATGTCTCTGCTTTTTATTAATCTTATCCATTTAAAATTAGATTACCTTAATACCCTCACCCATATAATATTTTCTTTATTTCAAAATGGAACAAATTTTTTTCTCTACCACTTCACCACCACCACTAACATTTAACTACAATTCCACCACCACCGTTGAACAACCACCACCTACCAACCGCCACCACCACTAATATTCCACCACCAGTCCTTCACCACCACCAGTCCTCCACCACCACTAGTCCATCGCCGCCACCACCACTAGTCTGCCGCCGCCACCACCACCGGTTCAGATATTTTTGTATCAGCAGCAGTAGTTGATCCAAATAAAAATAGAACCAACAGTAGAAGTTGATCCAATTTAGGGGATCAACAGTAGAAGTTGATCTATTAAATGGAGTGAACTTGGCGTGAGTCGAACACGCATCATCTGACATGGAGTCAGTCATGCTACCATTGCACCACAAGTTCAACATTGGAAGAAATTTACATGATTTAAACTACAAGCATGATTATACTTATCCAAGGAAATATTGTCAACAATAGGAGTTGAAAGGATCAACAACAGTAGTTGATCCCATAAAAAATTGGGTCAACAACAAGAGTTGATCCCATAGATGGATCAACAACAGTAGTTGATCCCATAAAAATTTGGGTCAACAACAAGAGTTGATCCCATAAATAGGATCAACAACCGTAGTTGATCCATAAAAACCGAAGTCTATCCATTTACTTCTCACTTCCAACACACATCTCCGGTGTTCATCAGCAGCAACACTTTTATCTGCAGCTCAGCCATTTCCTTGCTCCTCAAACACTACCAGCATACACAAAATCACATCACAGCCACCATCATCTCTGTAACCGACTTTATCACCACCAACAACTACAATCAAACCCATACCACTTCAAATACATAATCATCTGAAATCCTAACTTCCACAAACGAAATCAATTCCTTATGAATCTCGAAATGAACCAAAACCCATCCTTCAATTTCATAAACCTCTTCTTAAATCAAATCTCCATCTCGTCAGATCTAATTTTGAAAATTAATCTTCAAAATCCCGAACCAGTTAGCAACAACGAAGGTGGAGATAGTTGCAGAGCTGGTGACAATGAAGATGGTGGTGGTGGGAGTGGTTTGGTTTGATTTGATTTTCAATCACAGAACTCTCTCTCTCAAATCTCAAATATAATCAATGGTGGCGATGGCGATGGAGATACAGATGGAGGCGGTGGTTGTGGTGGTGTTGGTTTATCGTTGCGGCAACAAAGACGGTGGTGGTGGTTGCAGCTGTGAAGTTGGTGGTCGTGGATTCAGTTGATTTTTATCTGAGTGCTAATGTAACGAAGAAGGAAAGAAGAAGAGAAAGGTTAAATAAGAGATATTGCAAAATATATTTCTATTAATAATTTCAACTATGCCATCAGGGATATTTGTAAAGAGGCTTAGGGATTTTTGTGAAGACCCATCAGAATGAGGGACAATAGTTCAATTTCCACTAATTTCATTACTTTCATTAATATCTGCTGCATTAGAAGCTCATAAGAATCATAACACGCGATATTACTCAGCATTTTAGATCACACGCGCGGAAGTGAGAGTAACTTTTTTACTTTCAGTGGAAATGTCTCCAACCAATTCAATGTTTGACCACTGTTTGACTTGCCAAAATTCAATCAAAAGTTTAGGTTTTTTTAGGTGGATTGTTAAGAATGATTAAAATCCAATTAAAAGAATTTGGACTTATTTCCTTGAAAAATGTAGTTTCCAATGGAAGTATAACACTCGTATTGTTACAACTATTCAAACTTGGAGTTATTATCCGCTTATCCGTATTTGGAACAATTTTCCGTTTGCCATTCGGTGGTGCATTTGGAAGGAACGGAATGCAATAACAAAAAGACAGATTTAGCAAGCATAATTGGAAATATCAAGATTCAAGCTTATTTTTGGGAGGAATCAAATACTAAAATACTAGGTTTAACAGCTAATATGGTCATTTGTTATGGGATTCAAATTTATATCATCCTCTTTATGAGGGCATGGAGAAGCAAGAGTGTTTATTATTTCATTCACTCCGGCTAATAATTATCTTTTTGTTTTCTAGTCTGATCGATTACCATGTCAGATTCCCTTTCGTGTTTAGGTTATTTTATTGGGTTGAGGTACTCCATTAAGTACCTCATTATCAATGAATTCTCATTTTGACTGATCAAAAAGAGTTATTACACTATTACTAATATGGGAGATGCCATTGTTAGCGGGGAAATACCGATCCAGAGGTCAGAATTGTTTTCTTTTGTATGAATCAGTGTCTCCCTTTTAGCATTAATTTCCCCCATTATTAACAAATCACTAACTTTTCATCACTTATTCTCGAGATTTTTGGTTACGTGGTAGATTTGTGTGCCAAAATTTGATACAAAAACCCCCAACGAAATTGGTTTCATCAAATTTTGTGATGAAACCAAAATCGGTTTCATCAAATTCTAAGATAAAACCTAATTTGGTTTCAACTTCTTTTTGCTTATTTTTTTTATATCATGAAACCGAAGATTTTAATGATGAAACAGTAAGTTTATGATGAAACCAAATTTTGGTGGAACTATTTCTGGTTAGTGGTGGTGCTTTTTATGGTGATGGTAGTGCTAGTATTTGTTGGTGGATGTGGTGTTGGTTGCTAGCAGTGGTATTTGATGGTGGATATGGTGGTGGTGCATGGTTGGTGATCGTAGTGGTTGGTGATGGTAGTGCTGTTATATATTGATGGTGGATATGGTGGTGGTGGTTGGTGATGGTTGTGGTGGTGATTGGTGATGGTGGTCGGTGATGGTAGTGGTGGATATTGATACAAAAACCCCAAATATTCATATTATTTGGGGTTTTTGTGTTACTCTTTTTTTAATGGGTTTTTTGTGGATGAATAGTGACATCTTTGGGGCTATAAATCACGGCCCGTTTTCACTATTTATTTTATTTATTTTTTAATGTCTAATAAAGTATTTTAGTTTTACTCACATAAATGTTTAATTAGGTCATGTTCCTTAAAACTTTAGTAAGAAGAAGTTAAAAACTGAAAAGACTCCAGTCCGGTTTGGAGTCTCTCCACTCCACTCCACCAGCAGCAGTTGTTGTTTGTATTTCCACTCAATTTCATTTTCCAGCCGTTTTCAAGTATTTATTCTTACTACTAATCATCAACTGTCACACTTTTCCCCTTTATTCTTGTCCTTTATCTCAAAATTCCGATCTCACTTTCCTCCTACAGGAAACAAGAACAATCAAAGTAATCTGCTTCCTAGGGTTTGCAGCTTCACCCAATTCAATCTTCTTCAAGATGGCTGCAAATCCTGAAGATGAATTACAATCTTCCTCTGTATCAGCCCCACAAGATTTCCCCCTTAATCAGGTACTTTTTTTTCATCTCTAATTTCTTTGTTGGAGGGGATTTCCATTTAAGATGAAATGAAGTGTTTTATATATAAGATGAAATAAAGTGTTACAAGATCAATGATAAATGACACTATATATATCATGTTGTATTGAAATTTAAGATGAAGTTAGAGTTTTTCTAAAGTTATTTGAGACGATGACTTAATGTTTTAGATGTTGATACATCTTTCAATTTGTATTGCTTCTTTATACATAACAACTTTTTTTTATGATTTTTTAATCACGTACACGTGTTCAATGATTTCAACCATAAATTACTTTTCGAATAATTGGTTTTTCCAAACTCCGATAAATATTAGAATTTATACATAATATTAAAACCGGTGAGATTTATTTGACGATAGAGATATACTTTTACTAATAATCTATCAAAGTTATTACCACAAGTGACACCTCTTCTACCACTGTAAATTGATGTTTCATAGCAACAACATGTTCATGAAGAGATTAGTAAAAAGTGTGTTACGTGAATTCATACCAAAAGAAGCATGCGTATAAGTGACTCACCCATTAGTTATCCCTCTCCATTTTTTTCGGGTCAATTTTTTGTTTGAAATAAGAAGAAAAAAAAAATTATACTACTGACAACCAAGCCAAAAACATAACTAATTAACACAGGTCCATCCCAACAAGAGAAGCTACGAACAGAAAATCTCATACGCCGATCCCGACCCAAGCCCTTAAGGATAGTACATGATCGCTCTCATCGGGCCGATCACGGGGTCCCATATTGTTCAGTTTTGAGACCCTAATATGATAGATAGAGAATAACCACACAAGTAGAATTAAAGTACTAGTAATTTGCAATAGAACACGTTAATTATATTGCTTTAGAGTAAGAAATTTACAATGTTTACCTTTTAGGTTTATTTCTGACTTAAGTGTTGCTTCTTGTCTTGGTTTGTTTTCTGCTAGTATTCTTCTAGTTTTTTTGCGTGTGTCCTCTACAAACGCTCAAGGTTCCTATTTATTGGTTTAGGACTATGCTAAAACTAGTCATACACATATTAGGAAACCCCCATATTTTTGTAACCTTCTATGAATATGACTCCTACTTTTCCTTCTAGGAACAGAAATCTACTTCTAGAATTACTTGGAGAGTAATTCAGTTGTATTTTAAACTTAGGTATAGAGCATTCTAATGGGCTTATACCTAAAAACGGATCACATATGGCAGAACGGGAAGGGAGGTATCGATGATGCCTGGGTTTATTAATGATAATGGTTAAACGTTGATATATATAATAGTGGTTCTACAAATTAAATGGGGTTCTATAAATTAATTTATTTAGCAGATTTCTATATCATAGAGAAACCAGCTCACTACACCATTTTTAAGGGATTAGCAACCCAGATTAGCTGTTGCGAATTTTTCGCAACCGCGAACATTCTATTGCTATTAGCAACTGCAGAGTATTTACGCGTGCGGTCAGACCGTGTGGCAGGTAACACCTAGTCAGAGACTTTGACTTGACTTAGCGTGTGTGAGATATGCGTGTGAGGCTTCTTAAATATAAACAGACTGAGAAAGTTAGTTTGGTTATGAGACAATCTAACCCGTTGAAGAACTGTGCTAATCATATACGTTTGTTGTTTTTGAATTCAGTTTTGTTTTATTTGATAAGTTGATTTTATCTGTAAGATTTATTTTAGGTTTTTTTTTTTTTTTTTTCACAAATTTTTTGATTTGTAGTTTTATCCACAATTTCGATTCAAGAACACCTCTTCTAAATATCTGTCTCAAACACAGAGATTCTACTCTGTTGGTACCATTTTTTTTCTTCTTCTAAGAAACCCTTTACTGTATCAGCTTCTTCTACTACTTCTGCTCTCCAAGCACTAAATTTTAACTGTGATGGTGTAATTCTTGAGTCTGAACTTACACAGACAAGCTTACAATGATGCATTTGCACATTTTAATGTCAGTTGCTCTGTTTCAGAATCAATTGGGATTCTGATGTTCTTCAGAATCAAATCGGGGGTGGGGGTGGAAAGCCTAAGATGAGATGATATATTAAGGAGAATGGATGGCCAACTAGTTCAATCTTTGGATCTGCACCGGAGAATGATTCTGATAAAGATATACTCATTGATACACTTCAGGTATGTATGGCTGTTCTTCTATTCTACATAATGGGTGTTTGTGTAATTGTCACTGATGAAATTGTAGTTTTGCTTGTAGGATTGGAAAACTGAAAGGTACAAAGAAATAATCAAATCAGGAACTGTAAGGAGATATACGTTAAGTGTTCACTTCCATGTTAAATTGATCACCAGTACACAGTTCAATTGAAAAAATGAATGCAAAGCTGATGTTGTTATCAGCAGGTTGAGCCTAGACCAGGAGTTTTGAGATTAATGGATGAGGCCAAGACTGCTGTAAAATAATCGTATTCGTTGATGTTATAATACTTTTTTGTTCTAATGTTCTATGCGTCTTGTCATGCATCTTTTTGGCTTATTGTTATTCGTTGTTGTAAGGAATTAAGTTGGCTGTTTGCTCCGCAGCAACAAAGAGTTCAGTAATACTTTGTCTTGAAAGCCTTATAGGCAATGTAAGTTCCGCGATCAACTCACTTGTTATTAGTTCTACATTAGTAATTAGTATTGATGCAGGTTGAATTTGTTTACATGTTTTAGGATGGATTCAAAGGTCTAGACTATTTCCTCGCAGGTACATCTTTAGTTCTGTATTTTTGATTAGGCTATTTTGTGACATAAGAGTTCACTCTGAACTTTTGCTTCCACATGTCCTAAAGGAATGAATGCTGCGATGCCTTAAGTTTCCTTACCCATCTTAGCATGATTTTCTTTGTTGGGTAGTATAGCCATCTTGGCCAGCATTGGGGTTTGGAAATCACCGAACCTACGCTCGCTCATGTCTAGGGTCAAACTCGTTCATGTATCTAAACATAATAAATGTCTGCGTTGTACTGATCTTAAAAGAAGTGTATGACGAAAAATCTCTTGTATGATTTCAGGTGATGATGTCTAGCAAGAGAAGCCCGATCCGTCATCTACGTAACCGCTGCTAAGGTAACAAATATTAAACTTTCTTTTCCTGAGTACCTCTAAAGTCTTCTCAACAAGTCCTGGCCGAAGTATGGCTTAGTTCATTCTTCTTCATGTTTTACCTACAAAAGCAGGGATTACATATTGTTTTTCTCTGTGCAGAGTTTAGGTGTTCATGCAGAATGTTGTATGGTGGTAGAGGATAGCGTAATTGGGCTACAGGTTACTCAACTGAACAACTCATGGTTTGAGACTATGGGTTAAGAACATAATACATTCTTAAATCCTATACAAAGCGACCATGTGTGCATAGCTCATGTGAGATTTGACATACGTAACACTGTGGCGATCATCTACCGTTGCTTGCTCGAGTTGTAAATCGCTTCACTTAAAGCTACAGACGAAATTCACAGTAGTTCATTAAGCTGCCTAATTGTATTCGTTCTATTGTTTCCATAAGTGTGCAGTCTATGTCGAGGGTTAAGCAAGTCTTTTTTTTTTTTTGACAAGCAGCAACAGGTGCAGGAATGTCAATTGTGGTAGCATACACATCATCAACATCTAACCAGGTGAGAGCTCACCTTCTATATTAGTAATTATCACTCGAAACAAACTAATAATGCAGTAATAGTTCATACATCTTGAACCAAAAACTATGACAATGGGGTGTGACATTTTCCCCTTTTCTGCTGGATTGTTTATAGGATTTCACAGATACTATTGCAATCTACCCAGATTTGAGTAACGTAAGGTTATCATTTCTGCTCCCAACAAGGACGCTCCAATGTTTGTTGTTCGTGTCAACGAGAAGGAATACACCTCTGGCAGCAAACATTCTTTCAAACGCTAGTTGAACCACATATTGTCTTGCTCCAGTTTCCGAGGTTTGTTTGCTCGCCTTGATTACCTGTTGTATCAAATTATAAGTCATCTTGAACAAATTCTTTTTATATTTTGTACCTCTATATTTTGTATCAACTTGTAAGTCATCTGTATCATAGTTTCTGGTCATTATCATGGCGTTGGCATCTGTGTGGTCATTGTTGACATCCTAACAATCATTTCTGGTCAAGGGATCGAGAACAGAAGTATTTATCACTGCTTTTTTGGCCGACGAGTAACTATTCTTAGCATCGTGATGATTCTGTTGTTTAATTGTGTATCCTAACTTGTACAGGTTAGCAAAATCTTTGCAGAAATGATTTACAAACATGGATGTGTGCATTGTGATCCACATGCTGCGAACTGCTTATTCAGCCTTTGCCTTCTTACAATATAAGAGCATTCTAGGTATGACTGTTGTATCTGACCTTTACATTTGCACCTTGTTATATTCCCAACAAGGTGGTTGTTTCATCAAGATCACTACTAAAAGGGTAGCTTGTGCATGAAAATAGTGTTTGTCTTTTGAGACCTCGGTACTGAAACTTCAAATTTTGGTGCTTATGCAGGTATTTAGAATTTTGGTGCAAAGAAGCACTCTGCTGGTGATCTTAGAGCATCAACTGAATCTACTTATGATTTTCATAGGAAATTGGCTAAGCACAATCTCGTCATTCTTCTGGTGGGGTTTCTATCTTCCCCTGTTTTGCAATGTCTCTTTCAGTTTACATAAATTAGGTAACCCATCCATTTATGAACCTCAACACAGAACTTTGTATGTCAATTATAAAAAAAAAAATTGGTCTTCATCATCTCAGTAAGTTTGTTTGTTGTGATACTTGTATCTCCTACTCATACTTTAAGTTCACATCAATTGAGGAATCTTTTTTATATAATCATAAGTTTGTATGTTAATTGAAAGGAATTGTGGTTTGTATCTTTGTGCGCATGTTGAACATGATCGAATCAGAAGTCTTGATTATTCAGGCACTGCAGGGGATTGGGTAATTGCAGGGGGGAAATGGATTTTGACCAGGTCAACAAAGAGTTGACCTTTTTTTTTTCTTTCCTTAAAAATTAGCAACATCAATGACTGTTGCTAAATTAGAACCAGAACCAATAACATATAGTTCCGGGTAGGGGTATTCCTGTAATTAGCAAAAGCTAGCAACAGAAGACTTCAGTTGCGAATGAACAAACTAGCAACGGCAGAGGCGGTTGCGAATCCCGTTGCTGACCCAGAGTCGCAATGGAGCTTATGCCGTTGCGAACAATTGCAACACGGTGTTTTGAACAAAGATCATCCCGTTGCGACCCCAGTCAGCAACATTCAGGGTCCGTTGCTAATCCTTAAAAATGGTGTAGTGGCTGAACACTATATCTTAGAGAAACCAGCAGAACAACATCTAATATTCGATGTCAAAATCAAATAGTTGATTGAATGTTTCAGTTGATGGTAATTCCGGTTTCCCTGAAACCATCTTATCCAAAGTAACTAAATGCAAGTTTTAATGAACATGGATTTCATTCCATGGTAAAAAGAAAGAATTTCTTATATATCATTTCCAAATAACTTTCTATTGAGAGGAAACAGATCAAGTAAGATGAGTGTCTTTCATCAAGATTAAACACTGAATGACTACATTGAATTTAAACCATCTAGGACACTTGTATAAATATTAACACTAATACCTATACTGAAATTGAATTTAAAGATAAAATTGCTAGTTTGTTTTGCACCATTATTGAAATTTCGGAGATAATGGAGTGGGTATTGAGATAGATTCCTAATTAGAGTCTAATTTGAAATACTTTCTTAATTGGGATTTGGCTACTCCCCTAACTAACCTACTTTTAGCAAAGGTTGAGCCCCGGCCGATACCTAGTCTCTCCGTATTTTCAAGCTCTATTTTCAAATGCAAGTACGACGAAATGCAAGTAGATTAAAAAGCATATAAAATATGTAGTTGCATACACACAAAGTATTATTTTAGTTAACTTCACTTTCAAAGTCTACCATTTATCGTTCTTTTTTTGCTTAATAATAATTGTATTGATTTTCAAAAATGAGTTTACAAAAGTTGTTCAAAAATAACAACAAAGCTCTGAAATATAAGCAAACAGGCAAGCTTCCTTACAATTTTCAACTAAACCTATAATATGTAATATCAGGATTTTCCATGTGTAACATAAAAGAAGGTCAACATAAGAAAATTCTCTTTTCACCTCTAGGTAGGAGAGCTCCCATCTTTGCAAGACCATCAGCAGAGAAGTTAACTTCCCTGTAACTATGAATGAATTGGCAGCTAATAAGTATATCAACTATTTTGTTCCACCTTGTCTGCACATACCAAGGAACTTTTCTGGCTGAAAAAGAGTTTATAACTGCCTGGGAATCAGATCTAATGCATATCTTCAAGAAACCTTTGCTAATAGCCCATTCACATGCATTTATGATTGCATAAACCTCTGCCATGAGGTTTGTTGCAATACCCATTCCACCTGCAACAACAATTAAAACAGTGCCATTTGAATCTCTCCCTACAAACCCATATCCTGCCTATCCAGGGTTGTTTCTTGCTGCTTTATCACAACATAATAAAATTTGATCACCAGTGGGAAAAGAAAAGAAAATTTCTTGTATTTTGATATGCTTCACTCTCCTGCATTCCATTCCAAAGGTTTTCAGAATTTGTAAGTCCTCCATTGTATTCCACATACAACCATTCATTCTAACTTCATATTCCTTAGTACACTGCATTATCCTCTGCTTCAAGGCTTTTGCATTTTGTTGTATATCATCAAAAACTGCTCTGTTTCTAAGGAAGCATAATTCTTTCATAGTTATAAAAGAAGCAGTCCTCCAGACTTCTTTTACTGCTGGGCTTTTGGATTCTGTTAAATTGAAAACCTCATCAATTGATATAGGATTAAAGAAATAAAATATACCACCCAGCCATTGCCAAATCTTCTCACTGAAATTGCAATACCACAGAATATGTTCTGTATTTTCCTCAGATTTCTTGCAAAATGAACATCTAGCTGCTAACTTGAAACCCTTTTTCCTCATGTTGTCATATGTATTCCATACACCTCTTAGTATCTTCCACAAGTTACTTGAAACACTTGGATGATTTTTTTTTGTCCAATGCATTTCAGGATTTTTTTCCCTTATACAGTTAACAGCATATGCAACTGTGAAATCACCTGTTTTTTACCATACCCATATTTTCCTTCCTTTCTTACCATCCACTACTGGTAACTCATTAGTATCTACCAAATGTGTCATTTCATCAAGAATAACCCATTCATTGTTTCTTAATAATTCTTGCACCTTAAGCTCTGGATTCTGTAGCATGAATGAATTTCTAGGGAAAAGAGTTTTTAGTGGCTCACTTGTTATCCAATTGTCATTCCACACTGAGATGCTTTCACCATTTCCAACTAACCATCTTGAATTATTAAAAACATCATCCAACACCCATTTCATTCCATGCCATATGGAAGACTTCTTATAGTAATTTATCCACAAACCATTTTTATCTTTAAATTTAGCCTGATTTTTTTTTGACCATTCATCATCTCCATTCTGCATTTTCCAATCCAATTTCATAAGGAGTGATTTGTTAATGTCTTCTAAGCTTCTTAGTCTCAGTCCTCCTTCTGAAAATGGAGCATTAACCTCTTCCCATTTGAGTGTTAAAAGTTTCTTCTTTGATGGATCTCCAGACCAAAAGAAATTTCTAAGTATTCTGTCACATTCAAGAAGAACTTTTCTAGGCCATTTATATAAAGACATGGTGTATATGTTGCATAAAACATGTTTCACCAAAATGAGACTTTCTTGAAAAGATAACATCTTTCCCATCCATCCAGGCATCTTGCTCTGTAGTTGATCCACACAACCCCACACATGACTTGATTTTATTCTTTCAGGTACAAGTTTAACACCTAGATATTTATCTGGGAAATGTGATAATGACATACCATACATACTGGCAATCCGCATCTTTCTGCTTTCAGTAGTACCCCCTACAAAACATTTACTCTTCTCCAAACTTACAATCTGTCCAGATGAAATTTGATAATCTTTCAAAAGATTCAATAACTTCTCAATATTCCTTTTATCACCATTACAGAACAATAAAATGTCATCAGCAAAGAATATATGAGTTGTTTGAATACCATTTCTGTTTACCATTGGAAGTAAATTTTTTTCTGCAACTAAGAAAGATATTCTTCTACTTAAAATTTCCTGAGCAATCACAAATAAAATAGGTGATAAGGGGTCACCTTTCTTCAAGCCTCTGCCAATAGAGAAGAATCCTGCAGGACCTCCATTTACCATCACAGATATCCTAGTGGATTGAAATAGCACAGTAAGCCAGTGAATGAATTGAGATGAGAATCCAAAAGTAAGCATAGCTTGAAATAAGAAGTCCCAACTAATGGAATCATATGCTTGTGTTATATCCAATTTCAGATAACATTTCCTCCACTTCTAGTTGTCTGCATTTCATTTATTAATTCAGATGCCAACACTATTTGATGTTGTATATTTCTGCCTTTGATAAAAGCACGTTGCTGAGAGGAAACTACTTTCTCAACCACATCACCCATTCTAGAAGTAATTATTTTGGTTATTACTTTAAAACAAAAATTACTTAATCCAATGGGCCTAAATTGATTGGCTTTCTTGGCACCTTGAACTTTTGGAATTAGAGTAAGAAAGTTTGCATTCATGCCTTTAGGAATAAATCTTCTGCTCCAACAGTATTGAATTGCTGCAATGAATTCCTTGCCAATTATATGCCATGTACTTCTATAAAACCAACAAGAGAAGCCATCTGGACCAGGAGCACTATCTGGATCCATCTCAAATACTGATTTTTTAATTTCCTCATTACTTGGAATATCACTAAGCATCAGGTTGTCTTCATCAGTTATGACTTTAGGAATATTTGCAAAAATACTCTCAGCAAATGTTACATCCTGTTTTTTAAACTTATTTTCAAAATATTCCACCAAATTTCTTGATATATCTTGTTGAGTAGATACAATACTCCCATCTGAGCTTTCTAATTCTGTGATTGCATTATGAGCCTGTCTTATCTTTATAGAAGTATGAAAAAAAATTGAATTTGAAGCACCCTCCTTCAGCCACTGAACTCTAGCTTTTTGTTGAGCTATTTCCTGACTTCTTTGTACTAGGATTTCCTGTTTTCCTCTAGCAGTAACAAGTTTGTCCATTAAACCAATATCATCTGGTAACCTATCAGAGAATAGTGCTGCTTGTTCTACTTCTTTTTCTGCATTCTGCAACTGAATTCTCACATCACCAAAAATATTCCAATTCCAATCTTTTATGACTTGCTTCAAGTGCTTAAGTTTATTCAAAAAAATGAATGTAGGATTTCCAATTACCTCAACTTCCCAAGTTTCTTTTATTAACTTCAAAAAATCAGGATGACTGAGCCATACCTTTAATGCTCTGAAAGGAACATTTGCAGGCTTTGGCATGACTGCATTTTCTCCTAAAAGAGTACTATGATCTGAAGTCCCTCTTGCACCCACTTTATAGCTCCAACCATGATACTTGTCTATCCATTTTGCATTGAAAACTGCTCTATCCAGATTACATATAATTCTCTTAGAGCCTACTCTGTTATTACACTAAGAGAACTCAATTCCAGATTTTGGTGCTTGCATTAAACCACAAAAATGAAGGCAATTATTAAACTCATTCATGGAAATTGTTAAAGGACTTCTTCCCCCATTTTTTTCCTTATCACACATTATTGTATTAAAATCACCAATGACCATCCATGGTTTATCAAAAGAACTTAAAAACTCCAATTCCTCCCAAAGCTCTCTTCTATCAATAGTTAACCATGCAGCATGAATACCTGTTACTAGAGATCCTCCAACATCCACAGTGATAGCTTGAGCAGAAATAGATACTACTGAAGGAGGTGTAATACTTGATCTCCAAAACATCCAAATATTACCTTTCTTATTAGAAGTTAAGTTATGAATTAATTTGTAATGCATATTAGGTAAATTTAATCTTTTGCAAAAATCTGAAGTTGCTCTTACCTTTGGTTCAGCAATAAAAACTAAAGAAGGACAAAATGAATGGACCAAACTTTTGAGTTTATCTTTGGCTTTAGGTCTCCTCAAGCCTCTGATATTCCAATATATTACTCTCATTTAGATGAATGTGGTTGAGAAGCACCACTTCTCAGTGTCCCAAATTTACTGCCAATAGTATTCAAATTTGCAGCTTGCTTCCTTGTAGTGACTTTACCCACATTATTCTTCTGTTTTACCGTATTCTGCTCAACTGGTTTTGCAATTTGATCACCAGAAGGTGTCACTTTAACCACATTATTTATTGAAGGAGAACTAGTAACAGCCTGAATTACTTGATCAACTGATAAATTAGGAAATTCACTAAAGGATTCTAAAATATTCTCATTCATATCTTGAAGTGCTTGAAATTTACCAGAATTAACATTTTTCTCTTGTTGCTTTGAGCATTCTTCCTCATTTCTCACCTGAGGACTGATTGAAGTTATAACATTTTCCACCTCTTGGACAACCTGTAAGTCATCTGGAGTTTGTTGAGATGATTGAAGTTTTGCTGCCATTTCCTCTTTTATGAAACAAATATCAAATCCTTTATTCTTTTGTTTTTTTCCCACTCTCCTCCAAACTTTAGTTGCTTCTTTAGGCAAAACTACTCTCCTCCAAACTTTAGTTGCTTCTTTAGGCAAAACTGGAGCTCCTTGATTTTGTTCTTTCCTTTTAGCTCTACATTCATAAGTATAATGACCAATCACGGAACAATGATTACAAAATTTTGGAAGATTTGTGAATTGAACTTCTTGCTCAAAACTCCCATACTTAGTATCAACTTGTACCTTACTAGGAATATTTTTGTTAAATCAATCTCAATTAGAACTCTAGCATAGTATCCAGCTTCTCTTTTTAGAGTTGTATCATCTACCTTAACTGGTTTACCAATTGATCTCCCAATATGCATCAGAATACTCTCCTTCCAATACTCTATACTTAATCCAGGAAACTGGGTCCAAACAATAGCCGTGTTCAATTTTTGACAAGCAGGATTAAAATTAGGTTCTCATGCTATAAGTTTTAAAGTTTGACCTTCAACTGGCCAATATCCCTCCCAAATGTAGTGTGTATCATCAGCATTATCTAATTTGATTATGAAAAAACCTTTACCAAGTGGAATACATTGAACTGTACCTTTAAATTTCCATTGTTTTGTTAGAATCGGCACTGCATCATCAAATTTAAGCTTAATAAGATCCAACCTACCAATTAAGCTAAATCTCCATTCATCCAAGCTTTCATCAATCAAATCATCTGGTATGACACAAACTGGATTGTTGCAAACCCGCTCCTGATTGTTGACTAAATTGTTTTTCCTCGAGATTTTTTTCTTCCAAAGTTGTTGAAGTTGACTTAGAAACAAATGGTGTTTCTGATCGATTTTCCATGTTTTTAATGAATTAAAGATGATAAAACTGTAAGAAGTAACCACCAATCATAAGATCTGAACAAAAAACCACCTGAAATTAAATGAATTATCCACTAAAAACGAAGATCGATGAAGAATTTAATGACCGATTCGAGCGCCCGAGTTGACACCAATTCTCATAGACAATCCTTAATTCTGATTTTGCTACCATTTATCGTTCCTTAAGTATTTTTATGTTTAAATTAAAATTTTAACTTACTGATTTTAGAGTCTAATATCCTCAATCAAAGTCTACACACTATGGCATTGAGCTTATACGCTAATTTCTTATGAATTGTACAACGCTAAGCTTATACATTCATATACCTTTAAATTATATAAAGACCAACCCATTTATTCCTGGAAATTGTATAACATAAAGCATGTTAGTCTCACTTTCTTCTTTTTTTAATATTTTTTTTATTCCTGAAAAAATATTTTTTAATAATATTTTTTGCCTACGTAATGTGGGTTGTGCAAGGCTTGGCAAACCGGCATAAAAACAATGCTAATCTTTTCGGAAATATTCTCTAGTCGACCTGGTATTTGCCACTGGAAAATACTTTGGATTTGGAGTCTTACTTTTTCTTTTCTTTTTTATAATATTTTTTAATAATAAAAGATTTTAGTTTTATTCACATAAATGTTTAATTAGAACCATCTTAGTGAGTTAGGACTAGGACCATAAAGTTCCTTAAAACTTTAGTAAGAAGAGTCAAAAACTGAAAAGACTCCAGTCCAGTTTGGAGTCTCTCCACTCCACTCCACTCCACCAGCAACAGTTGTTGTTTGTATTTCCACTCAATTTCATATTCCAGCCGTTTTCAAGTATTTATTCTTACTACTAATCATCAACTGTCACACTTTTCCCCTTTATTCTTGTCCTTTATCTCAAAATTCCGATCTCAATTTCCTCCTACAGGAAACAAGAACAATCAAAGTAATCTGCTTCCTAGGGTTTGCAGCTTCACCCAATTCAATCTTCTTCAAGATGGCTGCAAATCCTGAAGATGAATTACAATCTTCTTCTGCATCAGCCCCACAAGATTTCCCCCTTAATCAGGTACTTTTTTTTTCATCTCTAATTTCTTTGTTGGATGGGATTTCCATTTATATGCTGTTAGTTTAGATAAGGGGTTGTTGGAAATTTTGGGAATTTATTATCTTTTAAGGAAGTTGGCAGTTCTGGTTGTATGAAATGTCATTTTTGTGGACCCAGTTTAATGTGTGTGAACTGTAGAGTAGAAATAATAATTGATGAACTATGTAATTTTTGTGTCGAAATTGGGATTTTGATGAACTGGGTAATGCGTTTTCGATGGATGGTTGGATGTGTCATTACGGAATTGGAGCTTGTTTAACAAATTAGGCTCGTTCTTGGTGGAACTAACTGTTTTCGTGATTTTAGTTACAACACTAATTTGTCATGAAATGGAGGTTTATGTGTAGCTATGGAGTGTTTGACACATTTATCTTGTGCCCACATTGTTCGATTTGTTAGACAGTCGAGTAATTAATGTAATCAAGCGCAAAATATTGGAAATTTTGGTAGATCAGTAATACTCGATATAATTTGGTCTTTATTGCTTATTTGCTTAGGTGATTTGCATCTATCAACATGTAAATTATGGCACCTTGTACAGCTAGACAATTTATCATGAAAACTTTGTTTTCGTTACCAATTTTGACCATGATATTATCGCTTGTGTGAGTTGCGTCTGTTTTAGCATGAAAACACCTTTTTCGTGTTGTTGGGTGTAATTGTATTCTTTTCTATGTTTACGTTATCTCTCTAGATAGATATATTTACAGTAGTTAGTAGGTCTTGCTTTCTGAGATTGGTCATAGTTTCTACGCTCACTTAGTTACGTAGAGTGAGTTATATAAGTTTCACGAGTTTTCTGTTTCTCTCAGGAAATTAAGCAAAATCAGAGAGGAGAAACCTCACCTGATCAGCATTCAAGGCGTCCGAACTTGTCGTCACTGCAAATACCTGAAAGATCCATAGAAAATTCATCATTGATCAATTCCGCAAGAACAGATATAGCACCAAGTCCCAGTTCTACAAGAGCAGGCCTACCTCCAAGACCAAATTCAGCAAAGTACAAAGCATCTGTTAAAAATTTGCTTCCCCAACGCAGTCTTAGGACAAAAACTTTGTCT
This sequence comes from Papaver atlanticum, assembly GCA_023531105.1. Classification (NCBI taxonomy): domain Eukaryota; kingdom Viridiplantae; phylum Streptophyta; class Magnoliopsida; order Ranunculales; family Papaveraceae; genus Papaver; species Papaver atlanticum. The sequence goes on from JAJJMB010013226.1 coordinate 363,605, forward strand.
CACGAAGGAGAGAAGACCGTTCTTCTTGTTCCAGAGACAGAATTGTCAGTTGGTCCGGTTGACAAGCCTTCTACCTCAAGATCGTTTTCTCTGACTAAGGTGTTCTCCTCGTCAATGGCTAAAGGCACAAACTCTATGCCAGTAACACCTGTTGCAAACTCAGGCGTTGAATCTTTACAGGGAAGACATCTTCAGGATAACTCTGATTTTGCTGTAAGTGCCTCTCGCTCCCTCACTCTCTTACGCACGCATACACTAATACAGGCACTAGACTTACTGAAAGGGGCCATTTGTTTCACAGAAGCAAGCAGATCAGAAGCATATATCACGCTCCTTTTCAGTTCCTGTTAATGTGAAAACGATGGCGAGTTTAAGGAGAATAGATTCGTCATCAGGAGGTCTAATTCGTGTAATTTCAACTCCTCGTCCTGTAATGGTTGACGGAGAGTCGCCAGATGACATTTCTGCAGCAGCTACTGGTAAATTGCTAATATCTATTCATTAAGTTAGTCATCAAATATTTTGTTTTAACTATTTAATATTTTCATGTGATATCTGTTAGTCTAGAGTGTACCCGTGGATGTGTTCTTTTTGGTGTTGAATTGCTATGGACACCATGGGTTCGAGATTATGTTTTTTTATGTTTATCTTTTCTCCCTTTCTTTATGGTGTTCTAGCAAAGGCAAATAAATAATTCTAGTTTTGGGTAGACTAAGCTGAAAGCTCTCTCTCATGATTGATATATGTGCAGCGGCTGAAGAAGCAACTGAAGATATTCCTGAAGAAGAAGCAGTGTGCAGAATTTGTTTTGTCGAACTCAATGAAGGGGGTGAAACTCTTAAATTGGAGTGTAGCTGCAGAGGTGAACTTGCACTAGCCCACCAAGAATGTGCAGTGAAGTGGTTCAGTATAAAGGGTAACAGGACATGTGATGTCTGCAAGCAAGAAGTGAAAAACTTACCTGTAACATTATTGCGAATAGAGAGTATTCAGCAGCAGACTGTTAATAGACAGACGGGGATTGCGGCACCACAGAGGGAAGTTCCTCGATACAGGCAAGTCCCAGATTACTAATATTTATGGATGTATAAATTTTTTCTTGAAATGTATGCCTTTCTAAATGAATTTGTTGGCACGAGGCTTAGATACAAGAGTACAATATATCTTATCTTGATTGCTTCATCTCATGCATTCCAGGGTCTGGCAGGACGTGCCGGTTCTTGTCATGGTCAGCATGTTGGCGTATTTCTGCTTTCTGGAGCAGCTGCTGGTAAATAATTTTGCTAGTGCTCTTATTATTCCTGCATGGTATCTAGAACCCGTCATTGCGTTTCAGATTTTGAAGAAGAATAAACTTGATGAATACTGAATTCCTGCTGCCATATACTGTGGCCTGATTGAAGAAAATACGGCCATCACTATGGCAGTTATGCTTAGAATTAGAATTTTATTTTGTGATAGCTGCATATTAGATCGTTCAATAATCTGGCCTGATTGAACTTGTGACTATGCTGTGGCTCCATTTATAGGATAGTACAAGTCTCATAGTAGGTGAATGGAACTCTATTTAATGCAGCTATCCATAGTGTGACGTCTGGTGTTCTCAATATAAGCCTCCTGTATCCGTGTCATTCTACTGTTTAAATCAATTTCAGCTGTCCTTATTTTTCTCTTCTTTACCGTTAGGCCCTTTGTAATTGATGTGTGATTTGCAAACAGGTCTCAGATCTGGGGTCTCGTGCTCTAGCTATATCTTTGCCTTTTTCCTGTGTTTTAGGCCTACTATCAGCCATGATAGCTTCTACAATGGGTAAGTCATCGCTCAACTTCTTGTGACCTTTCATGTCATCCTACACCCTACAAACTATAAGACAAAAAACAGGGGAAGAAAACAATTTGTATTTTTGTCGAAGAATTCTTACACATCATTCTATCTAATGAAATCAACTACTGGATCTTTAATTCTGAGAGTTTACATCTCGCTGTTTGTAGCTTTTGAGAAAGGATTTTTGTTTTCATTTTGTTTTTCACTTTCCATTTAAAAGTATTCCAATGCATCAGCATTATGTCCGAATCCAAGTATTTGTTTATTCTTTTTCTTTTGTTCTGTCTTTTCGTTAAAGATAAATCTGTATGTTGATTCAACTTAAAGATTCCTAAATTTCTAATGTTTCAGTGAGCAAGAGTTACATTTGGGCTTATGCTTCGTTCCAATTTGCGATCGTTATCCTGTTTGCTCATATCTTTTATACTGTAGTAAGTAGGATATATTTCCTCCCCTATTTTTCCTGTTACTTGGTTGTTCAGAGAGTCACTAGAGATTAAAAGTATTCACACTTTCTTATTACGGAATATTACAGCTTAGTGTGAACCCGATTCTCTCAGTTCTGCTTTCCTCGTTCACTGGTTTTGGAATTGCAATCAGCACAAATTCTCTGCTTGTGGAGTACTTAAGATGGAGAACCAGCAGAAATCCGCAAACAGCTCATCAACAAAACCAAAGAGGAGTACAGCATCAGTATCATCGTCATCATCAGCATCAGCATCATCAACAACAACAGCAGCAACAGCACCAGCAACAGGAACAGCAACAACATCAAAGGGAGGATATTGAAACTGGGACAGTAGATATGCCTAACAGGAGTCTTGAAACCTGAAAAGGGAACACTAATGCCGAGAGATGGTAGAGCGGTTCTTCTCATAAGCAAAACTGGTATGCTGTTGTTCCCAAAACCTCCAACTTCCAATTGTATTTATATATGTTGATTGATAAACTGGGTAGACTGATAGAGAGGACCATTGAGTGAAAAAAATACCCGAACAAAAAGTGGTAGTAGAAAACCAAATTTTAACGTTCCGTAATCTAAAATGATAACGAGTTAAAACTGTTTTGAATGTCACCTCATCAAACTAATGTTTGTTAAATTTCATTCTTCCTATTGCAGTTGCAGAGAAGAGTAATTTTCCTCGAAATTCTGCTGTGATAAAAAAGAAAAAAAAAAGTGATGATAGTAAAGGAATGAGAATAGTAAAGAAAACAAGTGTGAATTATGACATCCTTCGTATAAGCAATTTTCATACAAGGTAAAAAAATGTAGTATTTGAGAAACCCCTGGTTTCATTTCATATATAATTCGATCGCGTCTTTCATTTTTGTTACCATTGTGTTCTCTGTTTATATAATCGTGAAAATGAAATGCCATGATTTGTGTTCATCAAATTTTCTTGTTTTGTTCCGCCAACTGTACAGAGCTCTAATAATTTTGTTACATATGATGCCCCATTGTTGTTATAACGCTTTATAGACCATTTTCCCGTTCTCCATGTCAGACACTCTAAAGAATAAATATAAAGATGAAGATAGGACTTACACTAGTCGTACTTGACAGAAATTCTTTTATGTAACAGGCAATCGAGTGTGCTGGGTGGTTTAATACAAAAAAATTTTTTTGTTGGGATGTGCTGTTCCAGCATTTTTGATCCAGCAGTATTATAACGATGCAAAATTTTAATTTGTCAAATGTTTCTGTAATTATGTGGATGAAAAATACTTAACAAATTTTCTTCCATGAAATATTGGGTGGAAATAGCAAATTATTTCTTGACGAAGTCATTTGACTTTGACGAATAATCTTTTATGATAAGAGACCCCAAATCGCCACATGTTATAGCCATATCCATTCTTGATTCTGGTGAACCCATGTCAGCAGTAATTTTCCAATGTCATCGTATTTTAATTAGCTGCTCCAATAGGTATTACCATAAGACACAATCCAGTTGGTAATCTTCAGTATCTCAAAAGACATAACGTTTGCTTACTTTTTCTTTAAATGCTCGATAAAATTGGCTTCATAAATACCAAAGATATATTGTAGTCCTCCTACACCAGCCAATTGGGGTCTGAATAAAGCTCGCAATGGATGCGGATAACCAACAAGGTAATCTTACATCAACTATCCATTCACATTTTGTTGTCCATACTGACGGATTGAGAGAAAATACTACAACAACAATTGTGTGCCCAACTGAGATCACAAAGCTTAATTCAAAAACAATAGGTGAACAATAAATCTTACGCTATTTCCAAGATATTATTACATTGTCGTTATAAATCTTATGCTAACTTCCAAGATACTATTGTAACTACTGGAAATCCAATAGCACACCCAAATGATAAATATACTAAATCTAAGACATGGTAATAAGAATAAGATCAAATTCTTCCTTTGTGAATGCTCGTGAAATAGAAATTCTTTATAAATGAGTTAAGATGATGATGATACAAGAATATAAACACTCAAGAACCCTAACTTGCTTTCCCTTAACATAACCTCTCCCAATACAAAATATCCAACCCCTTTTACAATCAGCCAAGGTCTCTATTTATAGGCAGAAATGAGTAGTGGAGTACAGCTCATTTTACTTCCCAGATAATCACACAATTCACATGATCCTTCTTTTTACTTTGCCCAAGCCATTTTCAATAAAGTTATCCCAGCCTTTTCGCCGATAACTTCGGTAACTTGTCGGTACAGCTGTCTCATTTCTTGCGCAACAATCCATTTTCGTATGAATCCACTGTTCATTTCGTGGGGCTATCACTTCGTTAATTACTTTCTCGTTCGATTGTAATTATCTCGCTTGTTGACTATCGGTATTTGTTTCGCAGATCTAATATCCATAGTAGATCTTATACTTCGTAGATCTGATATTCGTAAAAGTAGCTCTGACACTTGATTTGACTTATCACTTACATTTCCCTCGGGGTTGATAAAAGATCTTCTGTTTTAAGATTTACTTCGCGTATTTCGTTTAACCTCGTTCGACCACGTGGCGAGTAGGATTTCTGTATCTACATTTTGCATTTTCTCATTCCATTCACAAGGAGTAAGGATGGAAAGAGAATCCTTCATTAAATTCATAACCGCCACGTCTCCGTTATTCTCGCTTCCATGTTCCCCACGATTTTTGTAACCGCTCGTAACCGGTTCCACTTCCTCCACCGTTTCTGTGACCTGCCTTTGCCGGTTACTTTCTTCCCTACTATAAATACCTCATCCTTCTTCCCCTCTAAGGTTTTTCATTCTTCATCTTCCTCTTCCTCTCTTCTACTGCCTCTGCAAGTTTTTCTTTTATAACCTTCTCCGTTTTCTGATCTTCCTTCTAATTTTTAAAGCGATGGCTCCCAAGAAGATTCCGTCTCTAATAACATCTAAAACTCTTGAGGACTTTCAATCCGAATTCAAGAGGAAGGGTTTGACTCTCTCCCCAGCAATTGATTCTTCAATCACTCATCCTATTACTGCAGACAAGTTCATGGAGCTGAACTACCGGTGGATTATATCAGAGACTTGGTCTTCTACCAGAATCATCATCACTCTAGGTCAACTGAAGGCTGGTCTTTCCTTCCCTCTATATGATCCAACCAATCCTTTTTTCTACGAGATACTGACCAAGCTCCGGCGAGGTGTTTATCAGTTGAGTGGAAATGGAATTCGTATCGTGAATGAATTTATGCTTCGTTCAAAGGGTGGTCCCTTTCAGATTCCGTTAGTGGCGAAGGAATTTGATCCTGAGGATTACAACATCGATTCTTTCGTATTGAACTACACCGAAAAAACCCTGTCTACGAGGAAGTATCAAGAGTGGGGCGTTAAGCTCACTCGGAAACCTATGGACAACCCCTCCAAAGCCCTTATAATTCAAGATTTTGAGCCTTTCGGTCACGCGAGGAATGATTGACTTCGTTTTTCTAATGACGAAGATTGGATGATGTTTCCCCTGATTGCTGAAGGTCCTTTGAACTAGGGAGTTGATGAAAATGGCAAAGATCATACTGGTCCTCTTCCTGAGCATCTCCATCTCGCAACTTATGAACCTGGGAGGCTCCAATGGTCCGAGATGCCAACTGGGGTAAGTTTTGTTTTCCTTCTAACTCGCCTGCTTCTCGACAGTGGCATTTTTAACCCTGTTTTCTTCGCTATAGTATCCACTTCTTCCTCCCGGTTTACTTAAAAACCACAAGAAGAAGAAATCCACTGCTGAGTCCCCCGCTTCTGAACATGTATTATTCAACTGTTTTACTTCGTTTCTCTCGTTGGTTTATCATTTTCTAACTTTATATTTCGTAGGAGGATGAGCCTGTGGGCCCTCAAGCTGCTGCAGTGTCTACTAGAGGTCAAAAGAAACCCGACCCCCCCTTTGTACCTTCCCCTACTGCTAAGGTATTTCACCCAAATATTTCTTGCCTCGTGGATTCTATTTTGTATCTCTCTAACTTCGCGTGTTTATAGGATGGTACTTCAAACTCTCCTTTGCCAAAGATCCTTTGAAGCGTCAACGTAGCGTCTTGGACTTAGCTGCTATAACCCACGTCAAGGGTTCTAAAAGGATTACCAGTCAGTCTCCTCCCCCTCCTCCTAAACATCAGCCCGTTGATCCTCCCCGCGAAGTTATTCCTCCTCAATCATCTGATGGTGCGAAGTCCTTTTTCTCTATTCCAACTATTGTTGTAGATGATTCACCAGACAAGTCGTCCAAGGATAAGAAGGAGAAGAATAAAGACAAGAGGATGGTCTACGAAGTAGAAGATCCTTCCTATATCCTTGACATGGATTTTTTGAGGCAGATCTTCATCACAACTCCGGAGAATGCTTCTCTTAGATCACCTACTACTGAGTCTCTGACTTCTTTTAGTTCTGACACCTTCTTGGCTGAGGATCAGTCTTTCATAGTGAATGCCTCATTGAACCTCTTTTTTCAAAAACATGCTGCTATGAAGGGCTTGGTGAGTTTTAAAACTTTTCTTTTATAATATCTCGTAAGCCTTTCTAATTTATCTTTTACTTCGCAGGAGTTTAATCGCCATATGGCTCAGCTCGTTGAGACTAGAATGTCTCGTGAGCAACTGAAGATCTCTAGTGCTCGCATTCGTGAGCTTGAAAGGCTGCTCGCTGAGGAGAAAGAGTACTCATCTAAGAAGGAAAATAAGGCTAACGAGCTCCGCAGTAAGTTCCCTTCCCTTCTGTATTTAATTCTTGCCTTAGCTTTATTTTTTATTGTTTTTTTTTTTTACTTCTCGTCAAGCTCGATGTATGAAACGACAAATGGCTGATTCTGAGGCGAAGGACTTGCTCGACGACACCCGCTTGGAAAACTTAAATTTTACATCCCGGATTAATAGCTATGTGACTGGGAACGAGATTTTGAGTGAAAAGGTTGAGACCTTGTTTCTGCAATCAGACCGTTTGGCTATTGAATCTATGAACAACAAGGAGTTGAACTTTTATCTTCATAAGGAGAATGAGGGTTTGAGGGTTGAACTACAACGAGTTGGAAACCTTCTTACCACTTCGCAGAATATTCACTCTTTGTCATTGGCTCAGATTAAACGATTGGAAGAAGATAAAAACCGCATAATTAAAAGAAAGGACAAATCCGAAGCTGATCTTCGTAGATCTCGCAATGAAGTTATTGATTTGAAGTCTGAAAATGATAAGCTGAAGAACAAAATGACTTCTCTCTTATCTCGCTTAGAGAGGCTTCAGGGTAAGAAGAAGGGTACGGTTTCGTCTACGAAGAAGAAACCTATTGAACCTTTGAAGAGTGGGAAACTCGTTATTAACCTTCCTGACGAAGATAAATCTGAATTTGGTCACGGTAAAGGATGGGATAATTCGTATCATGAACTTTGCATTCAACTTGAAGCTGCGAGATTCTAGATTTCTAGACTTGACTATCTTAACGCTGATATCCAAAAGACTTTGGGTTCTGTTATTTTTCAGAAGGAAGGTAGTTTTGGGTGTTTTAGGTAATTTCCCTTCTGCATCGTATTTCGCTTCTTAAGTTTCTCACTTGCTTCTTTTATTCTTCGCAAAATCTGAGCAGCATTATAAGAATGAAGTTCTTCATCTATCTCGCCAAAGGGATGAGTTGGCTAAGAAGGTCTTCGGTCTCAAAGAAGATATCAAGTATTTGAACGAAGACTTTACTAACATGGAGAAGGATGTTGCTAAGGTCGCAAAGATTACTCGCAAAAATGCCCAAGATGCATGCCAAGGTCCATCTCTTCAATGAATTCTGTGATTCTCGTGGGATTCCTCGTGTGGCTCTGGATCTCGAAGTATTTTCTGATGATGAACCTGTCGATGATAAGAAGGCTCCTTCTGACAAGGATGATGATGATGAGGACACCGAGACTGATGAATATGCTGAGACTAAGAATCCCAAGGGTAAAGCTCCTTTAATTACTAAAGTTGCTGACATTCCTTCTTCTTCGTCAAATCTTCCTGATCAATCTCGTGATGCTGGTAACGTTGAAGTTGAAACCATTGATGCTGGTGGTGCATAGGTGAAAGCTGATGGTGTTGGTGGTGATGTCGAGGAGGAAGTCATCCATGTTGTTCCTATTCAGCAGTTACCTCTCCAATCTTGATTCCTTGTCTTTGTTGGTTCTTTACTTTTGACATCTCGTTTCTTCTAACATTTTCTTAAACTGGGCGCTCCCAAGCTTGGAGGGCATAACACTTTAGTTTTTTCCTCAATGTATTACCCTTTTGCTTCCACCTGTCTCAAAATCCTCAAAATCCTCATTGCATATGATTAGTTATAACTTAACATAATTGTGGTATATCTTGTTTGCGAAGTTAACTTAATTTTGAAAGCAAAAATATTAAACCCATCCTTTGTATACTTCGCATATAGTATTCATGAATTGATTACACACATATAGTATGTACTTGCCTCTGTTTTTGCTTTCAAAAAATGAAAGCTTATGCGAAGGAAATACTCAAAAGAATAAAAATTATAAAAGTATATACTTGCCTCTTATTCTTTTGTGGAGTTCTGAAGCATACCTGTGTTTCTTCGTGGATTACCTTATTATTTTGTGCAATATTTTGATTGATAGTCTTGCCTCTTGTTCATGGGTCTGACTTCGTTGTTCTTATTCCTTTATGCAGTTTTGTAGCTCATCCATACTTCGTTGTATTCTGCCTTTGCATGTGATGTTTGTCTTTCGTAATTCGCCATTTCCTGTAATATTAGTTTCTTTTCGTAGCATTACGAAATGATTCCTTTCATTCATTTTCTTTGTTTGCATAGTTTGCCTCATGTTTTTCATATTATATTGCCTCTTGCTTTACTTTCCTTCGTCCTCTCCTGCGATCGCGAACTGCCACTATGAGGACTTATTGTGCCTCCTAGTTAAGGTATTTGTCTTCTGCAAGTATGCGTAGGGTCTTACCAGCCTGGAAAGGTCTCAACGTGCCCCGATTCTTCTACTCGTATGCCTCTTGTCTTCGTCTTCCTTGGAACCTTCTGTTAATTATTATTTAGAGGTCTTATTTTGCCTCATAGTTAAGGTCTTATTACGCCTCACCCCGTTGTTCAGGGTATTCTTTCGGTGAAGTCTCGGGCGGTCTTTATTCTTGCAAATTAAAGATCCATCAACCTCGCCTTAGCATATTTTGTCGAGGTCTTACTTTGCGATAATATGACAAGCCTAATTATTCCCATGAACAATAACCCCGTGATATTGCCGTCTTTTTTGGTCACTCAGCTCCATAATCTGGAGGGTGTTGTCCCTTTATATTCCCCCGATTACCCTTGGTATCAGTTGTTTTCGTGACTTCTTGTCCCTTCGCCGATATGGCTCATGGTTACGAAGTCACACCCTAGGTGGGATTTCTTTGGGACCGAGTACAGAACCATGCCAGGCCATCTACTATCTCCACTGGCTATGTTTCTACACCCCTTACTGAAGGCCATCATGGTAGGGACCCTCAGCGGATAGGTCTTATAATTGCCCATATTTATCTCTCTGAGGGTTGTTCATGACGTGTGTTAGGTCTTATTATTGCCTCTTGCATCTTGTGCGAACTAGGTTGCACGCCATGGATTCCCAGCCTCCCTAAGTAGAGGTTTTAAGTTTCCATAAAAACTGTTTTATTTCGTGGGTCTTATCAGCCTCCTAATGCGAGGTCTTACTTGCCTATTTCAAAGGTTTTATTTTTCCCGAATATTGCTTTTCGTGAATCATGTAAAAGATATTTCATTATATATTTTTTCTGCTGATGAGTACATATCTTTTTTCTTTATTCTTGATTATTCGCTTAGTACATTGCATAGCTTATGGATAATACTTCTTAATATAGATCGTATTCCATGGATGGTCCAGTCTTCGATCTTGCCTTTCAACTTCGCCATATATAATATTTCCTTCATTATCTGTGCCTTTTCCTTGGCAATCTGCGAGTTCATAGGATCTATTACCCACAACTCTTTTCAAGATATACGGGCCTTCCCAAGTGGGTTCCAATTTTCCTCCTGGTCCCTTTTGGTAAGGTGGTATTTCGCGTAACACCAACTCTCCTGGCACAAAGCTTCATTCCTTCACCCTCTTGTTGTACTCCCGAGATAACCTTTGATGATAATTCATCATATGTTGTAGTGCAGTTTCTCTATTTTCCTTCAAATCATCTAACTTCGCGAGAATCATATCTGAGTTTAGACCTTTCCTCCATGCCTCTTGCTTAGTTGTGGGAATGATGATCTCAGTGGGTAGCACTGCCTCTACTCCATATGTCAGACACAAGGGTGACATTCCCGTTGTATCTCGTCTTGTCATCCTATATGACCATAACACATTCGGGACTTGCTCGCACCAGCCTTTATGGTGTCTTTCTAACTTATTCTTCAACGTGGTTGCTATTATTTTGTTTGTCGCTTCCGCCTGTCCATTACTCTGTGGATATAGTGGAGTTGACTTTCCAGATTATATCTTGAATGCATTAATAACATCTTCACGTTTTCTCCCTCAAACTGCTTCCCATTAAAAGAGACGATTTGCACAGGAATCCCAAACCTACTTATTATGTGCACAAGAATAAAATTATATACATCACCATCTCGGGTATGCTGTTACGGTTTAGATTCGACCCACTTCGTGAAATAGTCTGTGGCTACTATTAAGTATCTTCACTGCTTGCTCCCTGTCACGAATGGTCCCACAATATCTACTCCCCACATGGCGAATGACCATACACTTAACATTAAGTTTAAGCTCATTGCTGGTACGTGTATTCGTTTACCAAACCTTTGACATGCCTCACATCTCGTGGAAACGTTCTTTGCATCATTGTGCATGTATGGCCAAAAATACCCTTGTGCCTTTGTTTTGTGAGCCAGGGATCGAGTGCCACTGTGATTACCGGCATCACCATGGTGTATTTTCTTCATTATTTCAATCCCCTCCTTTTGCGATAAACACCTCAGCAATGGGCCCAAGAATGATCTTCGGTACAAGATTCCTTCTCGCAGTTCATAATTCGTGGCTCTGCTTTTAATTTTGTGTGCTTCAAACCTGTTACGAGGTAAATCACCTTTCTCCATGTACCTATAAATGGGAGTTCGCCAATCATCCTCGTCTAGTTCTATCTCTGCTTCTGCATTTTCTACGAGCATGATCTCTCAATCTTCTAATTCTTTGCTCACTGATGGCTGCATAAATCGCTCGATACGGATATGCTTAGTTGAAGAATCGATAATCATTGAAGCTATAAAAGCCAATGCATCGGCATGTCTGTTATTCCCTCTGCTTACGTGCCTCCAAATTATGTTCGGTATCCGTGAAGAATATTCTTTCACGAGTTGCAGATATTTGTGCATTACAGGATCGCTTGCATTGTATCTTCCTTCAATATGTCTAACCACCAACTGCGAATCACTGGTTATTCTTACTTCATCTAGTTCCATTATGTTTGTTATCCTTAAAGCCTGTACCACTGCCTCATATTCTGTTTCATTGTTGGTCGCCTTGTACTCTAATCGAAAGCAGTACACTACTCTGGCCCCTCCTGGCGAAGTGAATACAATTCCCATACCTCCTCCTGAGCTGTTTGAAGATCCATCTACGAATATTTCCCATCTCCTCTGATGGTTCTCTTGGAGCAGGTCTTTCGGGTCTAACCGTTCTTCTTCTATATCCATCATCTCCTCTACTCCCTCATCTTCTTCCGAAGGGAATTCAGCTAGAAACTCTGTTACTTTATGCGACTTCGTGGAAGTTTGAACTTTGTTCCTTAGCCCAAATTGATCAATCTGAGTATTCCACCTTTCCATTCTCCCTACCCTCTTTGTATTTTTCAAAACTGATTCTATTGGAACTCTGGTTAGCACTTCGATTTTGTGAGTTTGAAAATAAGTTCGTAATTTCTGTGCCACGTATACAAGGCTAGTATCAACTTCTCGATTTTTGGGTAGTTTCTTTCTGCAAAGTTAAAAGTTTTACTGACATAAAAGATTGGCTTATCAACTCCTTCATCTAAGCGAAGTAAAACTGCACTGAGGGCATTTGATGTAGCTGCGAGGAAAATTAATAATTCTTCTTCTGGTTCTGGTTTTTGGAGGATAGACAGATTGATGAGGTATTCTTTTATGCTCTGCAAAGCATGCTCGCACTCCTGCGTCCATGTGAACTTTGCTCCTTTCTTTAAGATATCGAAGAAATGTTTACATTTGTCTGAAGACCTTGAAATGAATCTCCCCAAAGCTGCTAGCTGCCCATTCAACTTTTGCACATCTTTTATGGTTTCTGGGGATAGCATGTCTAGTATGGCTTGAACCTTGGTCGGATCTACCTCAATTCCTTTCTTTTACACTATAAGCCCCAAGAACTTCGCTGATTCAACTCCAAAAATGCACTTCGCAAAATTTATCTTCATCTTGTATACTCTCATCTGCTCGAAAATCTCCTTTAAGTCCTCCACATGGTCTCCTGACTCCTTGGTCGTTACGAGCATATCGTCAACATATACCTCCATCTTCGTGTGCACCCATTTTGCGAAGATCTTTTCTACCATTCTTTGGTATGTAGTCCCTGCATTCTTTAATCCAAACGGCATTCGCGTATAACAATATAATCCTGTTGGGGCGAAGAAAGATGTGTGTTCTTGATCCTCTTCTGCGAGTGGTATTTGATTATAACCTGAGTACCCATCCATTAGCGAGAGCCGATGATACCCTGATGCTGATTCTACCATCTGTGGTATGTTTGGTAAATGAAAACTATCTTTCGGACAGGCAGTGTTCAGATCGCTGAAGTTGATACATATTCGTATCCCTTTGTTCTTCTTTGGCACTATCACCATGTTCGCAATCCACTCTGGATACTTCGCTGGTCGTATAATCCCAGAATCCATCATCTTTTGAAGTTCCTTTTCTATTTGTTCGAGATAAGTAGTCGCTATTTTTCGTATTTTATGCCTTATTGGCTTGATTGCTGGATTGAGATCTAACTTGTGACAAGCAACTAGGGGACAAATTCCCGGCATTTCGTTCATACTCCATGCAAATACGTCGAGATATTCTTTTAGTAAACTTATCAGCTTTTCTTCTTTGTCCACCTCCATCTTCGTTCCAATCTTTACTATCTTCGGTTCCTCGTCACTTGCCAAATTTATTTCCTTCATGGATTCTACAGCTGCGAAGTTCATGATCGGTTCACCAAGTGGAGATGGTTCCTTTAATTGCTACAAGGGATCTCCTTCCTTCTCAGGGATTTCACTTGGTATTTCCCACTCCTCTTTTGCCTTGGTCATGTATACCATCAGTTCCTCTTCTTTATTTGCCTCTAGTACTCTCTTTCTTTGTTATTTCTTCTTCTTCAGCCTATCTTCGTAGTTATTGACATCTTTTTGGTTACAGTCTCGTGCATGATATAAGAGAATATCTACCATACTTCCAGTATCTACTAAGATTCTATCCATCGCCCATGTCTTCCTGTCTCTTAAAGGATCATTCTCCCATCGTGAATGTTTGCCAAAGGTTAAGGTTATAACCAACGGATCCATATGCGAAGCTCCTCCTTCGGGTACGTCCAGTGCTGAAAAGAAAATATCTTTTTTTTTCCATTCCTCCAATGGTCCTCTCTTCGCAATGCTGAATATCTCATTCCCATCAAAGTCCCTCTTATGCACTCTCTTGAGCACATTATCGTGAAAATCCTGGATATTCTTCGCGGAGTGAATTTTAGAATTACAATTCATCCTCTGTGCTCCCCTATCTATTTCAATTCAATACACTTGTACCTGATTTTGATTATTGTCGCGAGGTGGGGGTGGTGGCAATGGTATTGGATTTTCCAAAAAGTGAGCGAGCTTCCCTTTTTCAATTAGACAAAGTGTTATCCTCCTAACATTCCTGCAATTGTTTGTGTGGTGTCCGTGAAAGCGATGATACTTGTAGAACTCGTGACTCCTATTTTCTGGTGGTGGTTCCATCCCTAGATTTGGTGGTGTGAGAATTTCTTCAGTCAATACGATCGCCTCCCATACTCTTTCCACGGTTGTATTAAGCCTAAGAAGCGTTACATCTTCAAATGATGGCCTTCTTTCTCCATACCTTTGACCTTAGTTATACCTTCATTGATTTCCTGAATTATTACTTCGCGGATCATAATTTCTCTGGCTTGGCTCTTCGTACCTTGGATGCTGATCAATCTATTCTTGATCTCCACTTGATAAAACTAATAATTTTACAGGAAAAGCATTTGATTGTTCCTATTTCTCATACTTCAAGTCGCTTTTTACTGCATGTGCCATCCTTGGTAAAAGACGCGAATTTCCTTCCTTTAACAGGATCTGTGTAACTTCATTAACCTCCCTTTGCTTCTCCTCCATGGCAATATATTCCTCCTGGTACTCTCTCAATTCATTCATCGTCAATGAATCACGAATTATGAATATCTGAGTGTGCAAGAGGTTAGTTGGGATTAGGGCGTTCACGAAGGCTAAAATGAAGTTTTTCTCATCAACTTTCCCAGCGAGCTTACTACATACAGTTCTTTATCTCGTCACAAGACTTCGCAGGCTCTCTCCAGATTTTTTCCTTAGATTGAACAAAGTTTCTATTCCCGGCCTCAACATGTTGTTACTTATATAGGTTGTTAGAAATATCCTCTGCAAGTCTCTGAATGAACAAATTGACCTCTCCGGCAATCCTTCAAACCAAGCCAATGCTTCTCCGGTTAGGCTTGCAGGAAAGTACTTACACATTACTGCTTCGTTTTGTGCCCATTGCATCAAGGATAGAGTGTATTGCTTTCAATGTTATACTACACTTTCAGACCCACTGAATATGCTTCCGAAGGTCGGTAGTGTGCACCTTGCGGGAATCCTTTCCTCCAACACTTCGTGTGTGAATGGAGATTTGCCAGCCTCTTCTATTGCCTTTGCTAGCTTCACTCGTCCTCCTCTTCGTGAGTTGTTTATCATTGACCTTATGTCTCGCAATTCATTTAGAACTGCTTGGTTTATATTCCCTGCACCTTCATCTCGTCTATTCCTTCTGTCATCCTTGCGTCTTCTATCTTCTTCTCGTCTTCTCTCATCTTCGTACCTCCTTTCTTCTTCGTGCAACCTTTCCTCCTCGCGCCTTATTTCTTCTTCGCGTAATCTTTCTTCTTCAAATCTTCGTCTTTGATCTTCCCATCTAGTTTCTTCCAATACCCTTCTTAATTCTCTTTCTTTGTTGTTTTCTCTTCGGCGTCTTCTTCTTCGTTCTATCCTTTCCTCATTTATTCTTTATCCATCTTCATTATCTTCCAATACCTCGTCTCTCTGACATAAATTCCTTCTAGCTGACAAACCTGTTCTCGCATCTGATTCTCCTTCTCGCGGATCATTGACTGCTCTTTCTTCATTTAGCTAGCGGTTTTGATGCATCAAAACGGCGCTCTGCCTTGCAAGTCTAGTTTGCTGCTCTACTAGATCTCTTTCCCTTTCCCGTTCTTGATGAAGTGTCTCCCTCAACTGCTTCAATGCCATGTTTTCTTCATTAACATTTTCCTCTCTCTCCTCGCCAACTGGTTCTTCTCCAATAACTGTATCGGTATCAGTAGTATGGACCGATCCTTCTCTATAGCGATCCTCGTCAGGATCACCATTTTGCCGTAGATTCAAACCATGCCTTCCTCCAGCAGTTGATGTTTCTCATATCTCCATTCCTCTTTCTCTTTTTGCTTCTAAACGCTTGCTTCTCCTTGACATTATTACGTGCTTTGCCCGATTTGGAAGTCTTTCCATCAAGTAACCTCAGCCGAACTAATTTCCACTCACCGATTCGCTGATGATCTTTTACCGAATAAAGTTTTCTTTGCTACAAACTCAAGACAAGCTTTTAAGATTTTAACAGATCTTTCAAACAAAAAAAAACTCAAAGCTGCCCTGCTTCTTAGATCTTAAACATAGATTTATTCTTCCGATCTACGAAATCATCCTTTTCACAAAAACAACTCGTTAAAACTCGGATAAGAAAACTCAAGAACAGCTTCAACCTCTTTTCAAGATCTTAAGTGAGACTAAACTCTCAACTTAAGTTCCTTGTTTCTGGATGCCAAAATGTAACTGCTAGAAATCCAGTAGCACACCCAAATGATATATTACTAAATCTAAGACATGGTAATAAGAATAAGATCAAGTTCTTCATTGTGAATGTCGTGAAATAGAAATTCTTTATAAATGAGTTAAGATGATGATGATACAAGAATATAAACACTCAAGAACCCTAACTTGCTTTCCCTTAACATAACCTCTCCCAATACAAAATATCCAACCCCTTTTACAATCAGCCAAGGTCTTTATTTATAGGCAGAACTAAGTAGTGGAGTACAACTCATTTTACTTCGCAGATAATCACACAATTCAGGAGATTTTGCTTTTTACTTCACCCAAGCCATTTACAATAAATTTATCCCAGCCTTTTCGCCGATAACTTCGGTAACTTGTCGGTACAGTTGTCCCATTTCTTGCGCAACAATCCATCTTCGTATGAATCCACTGTTCACTTCGTGCGGCTATCACTTCGTTAATTACTTTCTCGTTCAATTGTAATTATCTCGCTTGTTGACTATCGGTATTTATTTCGCAGATCTAATATCCATAGTAGATCTTATACTTCGTAGATCTGATATTCGTAAAAGTAGCTCTGACACTTGATTTGACTTATCACTGACATTTTTCTCGGGGTTGATAAAAGATCTTTTGTTTTAAGATTTATTTCGCGTATTTCGTTTAACCTCGTTCGACCACGTGGCGAGTAGGATTTATGTATCTACAACTATTCACATCGTCGTGACACAACGATATTAATATTTTCCAATAAATGTACGACAGAAGGAGAATCAAGCAATGGAAGATTAAAAAAAGAGATGTTACATTTCAAAAGATCACCTTCACAAAACTTTTTTACAGGTTCGAAAATGAACCTTTTAAATCTGACAAATGAGAGTGTAAGGAATCATACATGGTGATACATTATGTGTATAATTAGAATTTAAAATTCAGTAGTGCATGTAATCAATGTATGCAACGGATCTTCGAGAATAAAATCCACCAAAATTTAACCATGCTTCAAATTGATCGACAATCTTTATTTACAAGAAACATTGATTTTCTTGGTTGCAATTTTTTAGGCGCACGGATAACCATTTTTGATGTTCTTAGTTTCCAAAGAAAGAAAATAGGTGGATAACTACCAATCGACATTCACAGATATAGGCTTCTCATTAAAACTGATGATACAGTGATACTATTAAATCCAAATTCACACGATTTTGAAGATATTTACTAATGGTTTTGATGTTTTTTACTAATAATACAAGTTTACGATTTTGAATGCAGCATCCAAG